>CM023485.1:111472513-111654735 GCA_013339685.2 Hyalomma asiaticum | reverse complement strand
ATTGATCACTGTTTTATTGACTGTACGGATGGAATATTTTTTTGGGACATTCTCCAGCGAACTCTTAAAAGGACATGGACATCACTCCTTACTCAATTCGGTTTCTACCGTTCAAAACGATTACCGGTCCTCCCTATGACATGTTCATAGTGCTCGGTTTATACAGCCTATGGAGATCAAGACTGTGTGATCGCCATGCGGAAAGCCCACGTTCGACAAGATCATTCTACCGAGAAACTGTAGCCTACGTCAGAAGTGTGTATGCGGCTCAGGAGTCGCCGCCTGAATGGATGCACTTGTTAGACGCATGTGTGTGTTTGCCTGATTTTTGAGTGTGGAGTCGTTCTCATCCTGGTCTTTAACTTCAGTTGTCATTTCCATGTAATAAAGAAAAAAAAACAGGCGTAGCTCAGTGGTAGAACGCTCGACTGCCACGCCGAGAGCCTGGGTTCGAATCCAGGCGGAGGACATAACTTTCGGAATTTTTTTTTTCATAAAAGTACACGTGGCTACGTACATCACCAACAACGAACACCATGGGATGTACAGACCCACGCCCTAAGGAGCTTCACCCCTAAAAAGGATATTTAGTTTGTGTTGCACACAAAAAAATTGTTCATCACGTCCTTCAAACTATACTTCAGACGGTAAATGGCTTCTTTTCAGGGGACCGCAAATAACTGTTCAATTGTAGCATTCACTCCATGCCAATGTGCAGGGCCGAGCCCACTGTCAGAATCCACAGGTATCTAACAGATGGAGTAGGTCAAGAATTTATCACCTAATTGCTGCTAAGCATCCTGTTCGGATACTCGTGTCTTCCTTCCCCTTGCAAAGTGCAACTCCTAGAGTAAACAGTATAAGTCACAGATTCTCATTTTTGGGCAGGTGTATATTTTATAGCTACATCAAATAATATATAATTGCACACACACCTGTACAAACTGCCAGACAAACTACTTGAGACTGGGTGCATCTGATTGGGGTTGTGTTCAAAGTGAATGTGAATGCACAAATAAACTGCCTTGAATGTTGCACAGCACATTTACTCGTTTATGAAGCAACATTAATGCTAAGTTTATGTTGAGTAATTTCGTTTAGAAGGTGGAATAAATCAGCTTTATATTCAAGTATGCATTTCTGTGAAGCCTTTCACAATTAGCTCTCTCATTAAATGAAAAGTTTGTTTATGATAGCTGCATTGAATAACGAGCGTTAAATCACGAGCGTTAATGACAGTTATTATACTGTCTGCCTTGTTTTCTGCCACTTTTGCGCCCTCTCAGAGCTGGCATTTTTACTGTCTGGTTCTCTTCACTGCGCCCTTGCCAGCACACCTTATACCATCTTTCGTTAGGTGTACCCACCAACTACCTCATTATTTCAGCGTTTAAAGTGGTTATTGACTAACTAGTAAGTCTTAGGTTATGTCTCAAGGATTTTTATGTACATAAGTCAGCTAACAAGCATATAGTGTAGGATGTCCTGCATAGGCGGACAACATTTAAGTTTCGCGTGCATGCACATAGTAGTGTGCATGCTGTTGAGTGTAGTACAGATGGAATGGTGGTGCCCCGTTCATGACATTCCTGCATTTTTCATGGGTGAGGCAATTTTAATTCTGTACAATGATATGCATTTGTTCAGTGGAGCAGAGGTCCGTGAATGTCAGCATGGATTATAGTGCGTAACGTATTGTTTTTACACGTGTTATTATGGTAGCGTACACACTGGCTGGTGGTATAGTGATAGATTATTGTCACGCATCAATGGAGCATTTCATTTGTATAGTTCAGCAAATTGCGTGCTGAATTCGGCTAGGTGAACACATCAGTTTTGGTGGCTAAGATGTGATACATTGATGAGTTTCATAATTCGTGGCAGCCCCTAATGTGGAACTCTTTTTATTGTTTCTGCAGAGTTCACCTGTTCAAGACGACAATGGGTAAAGGAGCAACGGTAATGGCACAGCTGACATTCAGGACAATGACTGATGAAGCCATGGATCACCTATGCCAAGCATGGGAAATGATCAATGAAATATGCAACCTCTTGATAAAGATGTTTACTTATAACTTCATTGATTGACCTAACGCTAGAACTTTGGAGTGCCATTTTGTTTTAACCCACACAAGTGTTTTATTCTGTGTTCTATCTCTAGTGCAAAAGCACTGCTATCCTACCTGTCAGCATTTCTAACCTGTTTTGTTCCTACCATAAAATCTTGAGAAAGCACATCGCTCCCTTTTTCGAGGGATTCAAAATTGATGCTATTCTCCGAGCAAGCGCTTCCACCCCTTTTTAAGCCCTGTTTACCACCGATCACAAGATCTTTTCAAGAAGTTCCACAATAAATTATAAGAAAAATAAATTTGTTAACTGCATTTTCCCTAATGCCCGACAATAGTGGCCCCACAGCTTCATACTCATGTGCATAGCCATCCATGACTATAGGTCGGAAGTGATAGCCCTTAGGAGTTGCCATTTTCATAGGACTAGAGTGAGCTAGAATATTTCTAGGTTGCTCTAATCAAACGGATGGCAAACGGATGGAGCTGCATCAGTTGCCAGCCTGTGGGCTGCTCGAACCCACAGGCCTGCAACTTGTGCGTCTGGCTTCGAGGAGTTGTTTGGGAGCTTCAAGAACGATGACATCAAATAAAAGCAGTAAATGCACCTATTCTACAGATATTCATGAAAAGACCTATTCCTTGTTCTTTGCCTCTGGCAGTTCTGCTGCCACTGTGAATTTGGGCTCATGACCGAGCAAGGCCCCCTCCCCATGAATTTATTGTACTATCTCTCGCAAGGGGACGGGACCACTGGCTCAGGATTTTATGGTTGTCTGTTTGGGCAGTGCAGCTGTCACTCTTGTGCCGTATATTTAAAGATTCGAACTACATTTGACATTGTCCGCGGCTCTGGAATGTCCTTGCTGTAAGTGCTGTGTTGTTTGGTGAAGCCAGATTGTGATGCAAATTTGCACTCACATCGCCAACTTGATCAAATTGCCAAGTGAGTATGAGGAGGGTGAGGGGGGGGGGGGGTACACATGATTTCAAAGTGGAGTGGGACATAGAGGGTAGACTGATTTGAAGGGACATTGCGGGGAAAGTCTCGTAACGTGTATTCTAACCTCACCTGAAAATCCCTTCCACTCGTCTGCCGCTGTTTGTAGATGGCACTTATAAGATTACGTGTTGCTACATATGGCACTGTGGAACTTTCAGTTTGTACAGTACTTTTAATCCATTCAAGCGCAGTGACATTAACCTTGCTGGATTCTTGACTTCTCATTGTGTCGAGAAGGAATGCCCTCAGCGTGTCAGGAATGACATGTGCCATGCCTAGGCAACATTTAGCTGTGTTGTGTAAATGCTTTACGTTGTAAATGGATCTGCATGTGTCATGGCCCCTTATCAAGAGATTTGTTGATGAAGGACTGCCATAGATTGTGGTTCATTAATGCATTTGTGTTTTGACCAAATGCATACTAGTGAAACTTCTGAAGTGGAAAAACAATTTCCAGCATTTCCTACTCAATGCACATATCTGGCTTCTGTTGGTGCAAGCACTGGGCTGGCGTAGTAGACAGGGAATGTTCTTGTAGAATTGCTGCTTGTAGGCACTTCCCACTTGCATCGCACTGGATTGAGAACTTTCTTTTAATCATGAAGAAGGCCAGGACCAGTGTTGCTTGATACATTCAAAAACTCCTGCTTTTCCTTTTCTCTTTACCACGCCCTCTTACTATTCTTCTTACTCAGTATTCTAACTGCCTTCATTACTGCTGACATGATTGGTGAAAATTTAGTGCTGTAATTTATCGTGCCAAATTGGGGGAGTGCGTTACATGTAATGCACTCCCTTACCAGGGCAGGATTGCCCACCCTCATGCAGTAACAGCCAACACCTCCCATGGGTATGCCAATAACAGTGTGTCCTGTGCAAAATAAGAGTGCTTTCATCATTGTTGGACTAGCTGCAAAAGATTATCGATAAGCAGAATAAGATTCCATCAGCATTCTTTGTTCTCATGGACTTCTTTGGTGTCTTATTCTTTCTCTTAACTAAAGAGTGCAATTGCTTTTATTCCTGACTAGCAAGGTTTTTGAAAACCTACCTAGCTTTCAAGTATTTTTTTTTACCTTTACCACTTATTTGACAGTGTTGTTTCCCTACAACGTGGACACGCACACACACCTTTTGGCTGAATTTTTTCCATAGCATATATAACATTGGCAATCCATTTTCTGATTGTGCATGTTTTTAGGAAAAGTTGTATTATTATGATAATATTTATGCCTTGGATATCTTTTGTTGTGCGTGTAGGGACTGTTATGGATAACGTAGGCATGTGATGGCAGCTCAAAACAGTGCTGTAGAAACACCGACACTAGGAATATTCAACGGGAACAACGTCATTACTGTGTTGTTTATTTATTCATACTTTTGCGTGCATTTCTGTCATACTGTTTTAAGTTTTCATCGCCTACCGTATGGCTGAGTTTCGTTTCAAATAACCGAGCATGCGGTTACCTTTCGATGTAATGCGTTCAATGTGTCGTTTCCATGAAAGATTGTGTGTAATGTGTACACCGAGATATTTATAATACAGCAGATGATCAAGCGAATTGTATTGATTTACTTTAGCCCCTCCCCTCTACAATGCTTCTTGTAAGCCCTGAGGGTATCAATAGATAAATAAACTGTATCTCTTATGGGTAAGCATACAGCTGCACATGCACTTTATGCCCGGGTGATATAGCTTATTTGAACTTTTCATGTGAGCGTAAAAGAAATGTAGCCCCCTCAGTGTGAAGGCCTGATGAGGGAGAGATAGAGAGCAAACATTTATTTTAACGAAGTGAGGGATCTTCTTCGTAGGGTGGAGCCCTTAGTTCAGGGCCCCATTGGCTCGCGCCACATCACGTGCTCGCTGGATCAGCCGACGCTGCTCCTGCGGCGCTGAGCTGGTCAGCGCAGTCTCCCAGGAGGAATGTGATGGTGATGGGATAGGGGAACAGCCAGGTGGACATGGGCATTCCCACGTGCAGTGATAAACTCCACAGTAGGGGCAGTATGAGGGATATTGTGTGGGATGAAAGAGGTGTAGGGTGAAGAGACATGGGAAAGAATTAGTCTGAGTTGCCGCCACGCGACAGCTTCTTCCCGGGCAGTGGCGTAGCCAGAAATTTTTTTCGGGGGGGGCTCGGAATTTTCGACGGGATATATATATATATATATATATATATATATATATATACTTTCGGAACGAAAATATGCCCTTGACGCATTTGCGCGGACCGTCGCCCAATGAGTATACATTTGGACAGCATGTACGGCGTACTTCAGCCTTCAGTTGTCATGTCACTGAGCGTCGAGGTAACGATACTCTCGCATATTCAAAACTTTCACCAACGACAACGTATATGCGAAAGCTAGCAGAAAGACTATTTCTCCACCACTGCGAAGATTCGTCACTTGCGCACGCTACTACGTCGACGATAATTTCAAAATAAACTATAATGATCGATGTACACATACGCATGAAATGCTGTAAAGAATTCGTGATAGAAGGCGCATGCCGGGAATGGCTGGCAGCATACCTGAGGTAGGTAAGCTGAAAATGACGCTACAGCAAACACATTTTTTGAAAACCTTTATGAATTGACCATGGCGTTGTCCAGATAAACTCCGGAAGACTTTCTCCAACATGCTAGTAGACATACAGGACAATATTTGAGTATATATTTCGTATTTATGATTTCCTCACCCAAACTCACCGGTTCGCTACATTATACAGGCGCTTCTTTCACAAAATTTTCGATGCATTTGCAGGAAGAACCGAAATTCGCCTGCGATTGTGATTCTAAGTAGCTCCAAATCTATCTGTCCTGAACATTGTACCACATCTTTTTAAGAGAATTAAGCCTGTTGCGTTACAGAAAAATGCCGTCCTCATTAACATGGTAGGCCTCCCGAAACATGAGCTTGTCTCCACTAAACTCATAAACACCACCATCCAGGCCCTTTCACGAACAATTACTTGCACATTTATTAAGTTGAAAAACGTGGTAAAATATCCTTTCATATTGAAAAACATTTCCATGCGGTTTGCCATTTTACAATTCTAGCCAGATAAATTAAAAATCCCAAAGTGCTGTTGGGACTAACGCCAGTGTAACCCTACAGTTACTTCGAAACATGCTGAATGCAAGTTGAGCTGGATAAATCTGATTTGGAACTCAATGAAGTGAACATCGGCATGGTGAGATGTCCCTACTTCGCGCAAGGGGGGAGGCGGCTCTACGCCGCAACACTTCACAAGTGCCACAACTACGCTACTACTCCGTTAGAAATGCTTCACGTAATATCACTATACTCGCTCACCCCCCTTTGGCCACACACTTCAACAACCATTTAACCAAAACGAACTCGTGCTGGGGCCGGGAAGAAAAGAGGCAACAAGCTTAATTAACTCAACAAAACATGGACTTTAATATGTCAACATGATCAAAGTGTACAATTAACAATTAGTAGCCAACGTAATGATGCAAGGCACACAAAGAGCAACGTAAACGCCTAGTGCAGCACAGGAATTAACAGGGCAAACAAACTCGTCAATGAACGGCAGATACAAGGGGTAAAACTGCTCATAAACTAACGGCGCGATGTCTTAAGTACGCTTGCTGCCGCCAACGAAAGGAACGCTTATCTGGGTGGGCTCCATCGGCGCATAGGTCTCATCGCCGGCCTGTGGACTGGTGCTTTGTTAGAAACTCGGATATCGATCACGAAGTTGTCGTAGCTCACGTATTCTCCCCGATCATTGCTGCTCGCATCCTGATCTCGTAAAGACTAAATCGTCTCTTCTAGGTTGGAGAGCCGAACGCCCAGGCTCGCACGGGGGATCGCAAGCGAAGCTTACTTCTTCACATGACTCTCTGCCTCTCTTCGAGTCTCTCGAATCTCCAAAATTCCGCCCTGTCCTTTGTCCCGAGACGAGTTTTTCTCCCTGACAACCCCGACTCACCGGGGCGTCTATCCAATGGTTGTCTACGGCAACAACGCCGGTAGCAAACGCACCAGCCCAACCCGCCGTGCGACTATTTTTTGGGACTCGCCTGCACAGTGTAACGCAGTACGAGCTTGTCTCCAAAAATATAGAAAGCAAAATATAAACATACACGAAACTCGACAGTCGGACAGGACGTCGGACAACCTAACCGGCCACACTTGTGTACAGATTACGGTAACGAGCCTTAGCTACCACCGGTTCCATTCTCTAACACTCCAGGTGCAAGCAATTTGGCACCGTATAGACGCCCTCACGCTGGAAGTGAAGACGTGCCTGTCGGCAGTCGCTCCTTTGTGGCCGGTCAGATGTCCGCGTCCGAGAAGCATTTCTGCTTACTGCATTGCACGGTGATCGAAACATACCGGGGCTTTGTTCAGGCACTTACGAGCCGGCTGGGTTCGCTTTGGCTTCGGCACTCTGTCGTCTTCAAGGTCGCCGCCTAATGCATACTCTCATCTGGTCCGCCGCGCAAACGTCACCTTTGCTGTCAAAGCGCGGTTTCCGCAAAACTCGCTGGTAACGAAAGTCCCAGCGATTCTATGACCGCAGCGGGAGCCGAAAAATAGGATAGCAGAAGGCGAAAAATTCCAGCGTTACCGTGTCTCGCCCAGCCGACGCCAGTCGGGGCGTCACAATTGCACAAGGATCGGTATTACGTCCAATATTTCCTGCATCAATGACGTTCGCCATAAGCTTTCAACTTACGAAGTTCACAAATGTACTCACTTGATGCAGCACCAGCATCGACAAATACTAGATTATCAACTAGTACTAGCCGTATCTCACTGGTATTTGCATGTCAGAGTTAAGCGCGGAACTTATTAGACGCGCACTGTACAGGAACGTAACACACACACAAACGAGCTGAACACACACACAAGCTGAAACGTCATTTGCTTGAACCTTACGCGATCGCTTGCTACACTGAGTTGACAATATTACATGCCTAGCGATCAATTTAGACACATCAAGGTTTAAAAAAAGTCTGTAAAAGAAAGCTGTCTTATCGTTCTCACACGTTATTTTCCCTATGACCTTCGGCGGGCTTGGTACGCTTTTTTTTATTATTTCGCTGTCACTTAGCTGTCACGATGACCTTAGCCCGCGAGCTTTTCACCCGCAGCAAAACCACGGATGTTTCCGGGTACGCAGACTCGCCGTATTCTTCCATCACCGCAGAGAGCTAATTGTCAACACATTGCAAAAGCGTCTGCCTGCCGCGGCGCTGTGCTGCAGAGACTGCAAGCTCCCTTTCCAAGCTCTTATCGCAGCACTCTTTCCCGATAAATGACAGGTTCCCCTCATTTGCCACCACCGTTTCATGCAGACAAACTACAACCTTCCTTCCCCGCCATAGAGTGACAAGTCAACTTCCTTTGTGTGTTGAAAGAGCCGCGTTCTTCGTTTTTAAGCCCACCGCAGAGACGTGACCGCCCATAGCCGCACCTTCGCCGAATGGACACCTTTGTTCGTATATGTGATGGGCCAGCATAGATAGGCAGGGGGGCACGGGCCGGAAAATTTCGGGGAGGGGGGGGGCTTCAGCCCGGTCAGCCCATGCCTGCCTACGCCACTGTTCGCGGGTAAGGGAATGGTGTGGTGGGGAGAAATCACGTCGGCTTTGTCTGTAATGTTCTAGAGTGTCAGCGTAGTTCAATGGTTCTGTTGGTGCGTTGTCTGGATTGGACAGCTCTTCCGATGGCGCCCGGTTGGTGAGCTCTCGGGCTACCGCATTAGTGCTTTCATTGCCATGGAGAGAGGCGTGTCCAGCTGTCCAAACGATACGCACCCTGTGTAGTAATGAGGGGTGTGAAGATGTCAGAATACGGTGTGTGTACGGTGTCACCACTCCTTGTGCTATGTTCCGGCAGGCAGTTTCCGAGTCTGTGACCACTGTCGTAGGTTCGTCCCGTGCTGGTAGGAGAGAAGCATGTACAATAGCCAGGGCGACAGCCGCCTCTTCCGCCATGGCACTGTCGTTAGTGTTAAGCGTGGCCGAAACGCTTAGAGTGTCGGTGTTGTCTACTACGACAAGACACATGGACTGTCTTTGTGGGTACTGTGCCACGTCAGTATAAAGGACTGGCGTATCAGAGGTACCATCGCCTAGAAGGCGCATTCAAGCCTGAACCCTTGCACGTCCCTGGCCTCTATGATGGTCAGGATGCATATTTCGTGGAATCGGGGCCGCCTGAATTTTGCTTCGAATCTCGAGTCCAAGGTTCTTGCATTCTTGTAGCGCTTTGTAGGCCTGATGAAGCACATTCCTCTTCACTGTGGATTAATTCTGGTCAAATATCAGTGACACTCCTGAGGCATAACAAAACAGTGGGTCTCCTCCAATTATATTTTTATCCCTTGCTTTTATTTCGCTCTTTTAATTATTTATCTCTTGTTTTTTAGCTCGCATGTTGTCAAGAGTGCAGGATTCACTTGCACATTAAAAAATACAGTACTGATCATTTGTACATTTGGAAACGCAGTATTGCTTATAGGTTGTGTTTTTTATTTGTGATTGAAAATAAAATCTTTAAAACTGGAAGAGTGTATGCTGAATGTTTGTGCAAGCTTACTCACCACAAAAACAGAGGTAAGTCATGTGCTGTGTGAAAAGCAAGCAACGCAAAAGTCTTACAGCTTTTTCAGTGCAATGATATTTAAGTATAGCTAGTCATGACACGGGCAAGACTTTGTCCATTCTTAAGAAGAGTTGACATCAGCTGCTGTAGCTAGTAAAATCTGACATTGCATGACAGTTGATATTTAAACAGGGATACACTTAAAGCTGCTTGTTGAGCATAAGGAAGGCGCACTGGGACGCATTGTGAAGCTAAACTTTCAACCACGTTCCGTGTGTGGGAAGGGTGTTTTTAATTGGCGGGTTTTTGCGAATTATGACACCTATTGAGTATAAGGAAGGTTCTGCCGAAGTAACTATATAGTGTGTATTGATATGTCGCGTCTCGTGATTCGAATCTAGCAGGCGGCTTACGATTGCACATTGTTAGGACCCACGATTTTTTCCTTGAAACCAACATCGCTGTGTGAGTTGTCTATTTCAGCGTTTAGTGTACCTAGTAAACTATCGCTAGGCCGAAAGCATGTTCAACTGGATGTTTCGGCCACACCTGGTACTCGTCATAGCCAGACTGACAATCGTTTTCACCATCGACAACGCGCGGAATATGAGAACCTTCTACCGGCCGTTCTCCCCGACAAGGGGCCTCCGCCGGATCGCTCATCTCCGTTGCCACGGATTTGTCGCTTAATCACGGGAGTGTGCAATTCTCTCTGTACGAAGAGCCTTTTTTTTTTAATTTTGTACCTTCCTCGCGCGCCTCGGTCGAAGCTGGCGCTGCCGCTATACATGTCTGTGCTGCGTGAACGTGAGATTCCTTGAGCTGAAACGTTCAAGTGAAACAGGGCATCGCATTCTGATAATACGAGACGCGAGCGCCGCATCGATGCGATGTTGATGAGGAACTCGGGAGACGTAAGAACTTCGCAGCTAGACGAGAGGCGATATTGGAGCCGTCAGGTTTACCAGTTACGGAGTCTTACGGTCCTTTGGAAAAACATTTCCAAAAGCAGTCATTTCGAAGCCGCAGTAGCTCATGAGCTCACGATCCGGCAGCTGCAGTATGATGCCGGTTCTCGGAAATGCACTCGAAAACTGATCGTGACCACTTTGCGTTGCGAACGCTGTAAAGAACCCGTGATAGCGGTGTGTATCTCGCTTGACAAAGCCCGGATTTACATATAGTCAAACCGTAGGGTGTCATTCACACAGCTGACACAGTACCATTTATACAAACTGCATTGGCATTTGAGCAACTAAGGCAGCATGCCAGATAGCTCTGACTGTCTATGATGATCGATAAAGACGCGTCTGCGCATCTCATATCCATATTCAGGCGAATGGTGATAGCATATGATCAAATATAAACAAGCTAGTTCACAATTATTTGGATGTGCATATATTTAACCACGCAAATGCTACGCAGACAGGCAAGGTGTTGTGGTGCAATGGCTAGAGTGCCTGCTTCTCACGCGGCTGACCCGGGTTCGAATCCTCGCTGTTACATGTTTGTGTGCATATATGGTCGCTTGTGCAGTGTGTGTCGTTGATTTGGTTAAATTCATGTGTGATGGTGGCTCAAGGGGTGAAAAAAAAGTGTTCGCGTGGAAAGAGCAGCCGCGTGAGAAATTATTTTTTTTTATTTTAAAATATCGAGAAGTACCGCTTATATTGGAGCCGCATAATTTTGGGCCGCATGGTAAGCCGGACAAATCTGACTTAAAATACCGCTTAACAAAATCTACGGTATGCGTTATTTTAAGCGGCACATTTAAGTGGCCTTTTGACAACAAGGTGGCCGCGCATATAGGAAGGCCGCATAGGCATGGGCCACAAAATATTGGGCCGCATAGAAAAGAGCCGTTTAAAAGAGCCGTTTAAAGGAGCCGTTTAAAGGAGCCGTTTAGAGAGTATAAGCGGCGAAATTTTGACTTAATTTCCGCCTTATATGCGTTGTTTTAAGCGGACGTTTGCTAAGAGTGTGCAAATCAAGGGCATGTTCTGCATCCTGTCCTTTAAAAGAGCAATTCATTATGGTGGGCTTCTAAGTAGACGACGGTAGATACGTCGAACACCCGGCGGACACCACAACTCGGGAGTCTTCTGGAGACAATTGCTCACATCGCCACAGCTACTGCTGACGTCTTCGTCGATGAAGGTAGTGTGTGCATGAGCATGAATCCTCACCATTTGACGTATCATTGAGAAAACCTCCAGCGGTGGGTGAAATCCACACGCCAACAAGTTTCACAATTTATTTTTATTTATTTATTTATTTATTTGATAGTACATGACTGTCGCAATGCAGGAGACAAAAGGCGATGTTATGAGTCACCTGACTAGGCCTCTAGCACTGGGATGTATTGAATAACACAAGGGATATCTGTTACAGGCTTCTTGAAATTGAGGAAGATCTATATACTCCACAGTAAGATCAACTTTTAGGACATCTTGCCTTAGCTGCAAATATAAGAGGAAAGAGTTAAGTCATTGAAGGTGATAAGAACACGGCACTGTAAAAGAATTATTTCTCTCACGAGGACCGGAATAGTGAACGTCTAAATGGCACTAAATGGCTGCACCATATCAGTTTCTTTTACATTGGCGTTTCTGTCAATTTAATATATGAGTCTAGATCATTCGTCCTTGGAAACCGCAGTCGATATCCTTTTATGGATCTCGCCTCTCTAGCAGGCCAGTATGTACGGCCGCACTATCCTGGACCGGCTCACTACAGGTTATCCACCAAAGAGCTACTTGAGACGACAGCATGCACGCCTTCCATAGGGGTTCATTATTTCGGAAATCTCCCGTTGTGCCGGTTGCCATTGCCCCGTGATCACGAGCATTTCACGATGACACTACTGCTGCACACTAGCTAGCACACAAAATGTCTATGACGTCTGCGAGACGGATATCCGAGTCGTTAAACACGTTGCAGAAACGGCACGCGTAACAAGATTTAGTCTACCATGCGCCGTATACCTCGCCTAGTGTCCGCATTGTTGCACATATGAAAGGCGTCTCTTTAACGTCCACGAAACGTGATCAAAAAGAGCTCGTCTTTTAAAGAAGACTAATAATTCTACTTTTCGGGTTTTCTTTATCGCTTTAAAGACCTACTATGGACCTCAAGAAAAAGCTGTTCCTTAAGCGTTAACCGTAATCTGAAGGAATCGGGAATGGTGTGCGGCAACGGGGCGTTCCCACAAAAATTTGATCTGGTTGCCACCCTGAGGACACATACATGGAAATGTGAACTAGAGCTAACAACGTAGGGGTACAAATGGCCCCAGGAATTTTTACACCCCTAAGGCATTAACTCTGCGTTTCAGAGGGAGTCAACGGGATCAGAACTTTTCTTTTTTCGGGACGAGGGTGCAGCCCCGATCCACGGACGCCTTCCCTGCTTTATGATAGCAGCTGCGCCATGCTATGTTACCATCTGCAGCATAAGCATGCCTGTGCTCAACAGTGGGTAGAGACGCCAACTGAAGTCTTTCGTAGTTTGCGCTAGGAAGACGTGCTCGCGTCGCACTAGCTTGGAACTCTATCACTCTCTTTCGTTTGCGGGTGGGTCAAAGCATCAGCATTCAGTGCAACAGATCTCTAATAGTACAGTAGGGTAGGCACACAAATGTATGCAAAGGCCTCATGAGTCTTAAAATTTCAGTCACAATTGTCATTCTTACAAAATGCAATGTAGCACGTACTTTCTATGGTATGAAGAATATATACGAAATTGCAATGAAACGTTGCCACAGTCAAGAATGGAATGTTTCTTGGTACGCGGCCTTACAAGGAGGACGCTGTGCCAATGATCACGAAGTCAAAAAACTGCTACGTGAAAGTTTTATTGATGAGGTAATCCCTGGAAGTTTTAGGAAAAATATAAACAGTAATGTGAGGTAAACAAAACCACAGATTCTCATATAGCACCATGGAAGAAAAATAAAAAATGTCTGGAACTTATTAACGACTAGAGGCTTACAGAAACAGCACTCGTATTCACACAAGAATCAACAACCACACGACTACGTGTTTTTCAGCATGAGGCGAGCGTATCCCTTTATATGAGCACAGACAGAACAATGGATGACCGTCGCAGCCGCTTTCAATCAATCTTACGCATTATCTGCAATACAGAAAATCAATGAATATAAAAAAATTCAAATATGAAAGTCAAAATTGCCTAGGACATCAGGTGCTCTAATGATGCAAGCTTTAAAGGACAACGAAACGCATCAATCAAATGATAATGAATATTCACCAAAGTGCCCTTCAAAAAGACTGGCGCATGAAATATTGACAAAGTCGGTATAATGAGCAACATCACAATGCAGTGCGCAATCTGTCACAGTGGGCGACTTTGCACTGAAGCGCCCTCAGTTGCATGATGAAGATACATAATCACGTACTTTAAGTGGAGCACATTTGAGACATCGTTGTGGCGACGAAAACAGGAATATTCGCACTTACACATATAAATATCGCTCTCTACAAAGCACTCTAATCAGCATATCTATGCAAATTTGACAGTAATGGTTTCACACTGGAAAGCGTCATCTGGAAACCAAAAAAGATTTTCGCACAGTGCCTTGAACCACTCATAAAGGTACTCTTAAAGAAGGCCTTCAAACGACCAGCAGATCTACATGTGGAAGGCTCCAGCTTGGAGGCAGCGAATCTTCCTCTCTTTCGAATTTTAAGAACTGTGACACTATACATCGCCGTCAAACAAAGCACTTTGAATGGCCAACTGCATTGAGCATACAACCTTTACCAAACGCGCAACTAGTTCACGTTCACAGACATAAAAAACTAGCTGTAGTGTCCAGGATTAGTGAAGTTGGTGAATACACTCCTACTGGTATGAAATGACAAGTTGAAGCCACCATTGCCTAAAGGCTTTCTGTGTAGAACCACAGCGGGGCCGTCATAGAACGCAGCTGCTGCACTGGGTCAGGCATCCATGCAAGGGAAGGAATCGCATGTATTCCTGCAAAGGAAGAAAATATGTGGCCTTTATTTCCTATGAAGCTGTTCTGCAACAATGTTTTGAGGAACGAGATTTGAAGTGCATATTCCTTAGAGATATTGCGCCCTTTATTGCAAGAGCTCACCAAAGGAACTTCCTGCAACGTACAATAGAGAAACATCCTCAAAATGAACTTTCCTCCAGTGCATGAGTGCTGTGTATTGCTTCCACCACCACCATGATATATATATATATATAGAGAGAGATAGAGAGAAATTGGGGTTCGGCCCATCTCCCACAAAAGCTTAATGCAGCTACTGATGCTACCACTGCCGCAATTTTATGCCACTTTAGAAAGTTATACTACACACTACCCACATGGGTCACTCCTGGTTTATTTTCGATGAATAGCCATACTCAGCGTGACGAACTTGAATGACACACGTCATTCAAACTTACTGGGAGGGACAATCTTTCGTGGCGTGATGAGCTGCTCACTGCACACTCCGCGTGAATGGGACCCTGCAATGCTTTTTAAACACAATGAGCAAACGGTACCAATGATTCAATGAGGATTCTCTGAACCTGTGAACTAAATATAATTGAGGTGCAAGCAGCAGTGAATTTCGCGTTTTCTTTTAAATAGAGCAGGGTATCACTACTACTACTCAGGCATATCATTCTGGAATACAATACATTACGAAATTAAATGATCGTCATCTGTACATATATTCCAAACCCTACTTAAGAAACGGTCTCGACAAATTATGTAAATAATTACAGTAATTACTAATCTATATTTCAACATAAGTTTCCTCCTTCCTTGCTTTGTATATTTTACGTTATTGTTTCGACACGAATACATGTTTCGTAGCCACAGTTTACATATTACTTTGTATTCATGATTCGTATATTACTTTTACTTTCAATCTTACTGTATTACTTTTGTGTTAAATCTTATTGTATTTTCACTTGGTTCTGATGAATTAATGGCGCATGCATCATGAAGGTTTTTTCACGGTAACTTTCTTTTTTGTCAGTTTCTACAAACTATTGCATGATAATAGATTTACATACCATGCCTGTTATTTATCTGTTTGTCACTTTCAGTTGTCATTCATTTTTGCCTTCCTTCTTTTTAATCTTGCGTTCTGCCTAGCCTTTTTGGAAGTTTTTGTAAAGTTTTTTTTCTCATGCTGCACTTGATACTTAACATATATGTGTTTCAGTATTAGGAGGTCCCCCCGTGAGTTCTCGTAACTGCGGGACCTGCGAATGTAATACATTTCACTAACAATGTTACGCTGTATTGAAATAAATAAACTGAATTGAAATTGAATTGAGCATCGCGCGTTCTTCTTTGAAGAAGTGACGTCACTAGCAGCACCGACCAAGAAGTTACCTCCTCTCCTTTGAAACTGACGTTACTGACACCACTGACTTGGTCGTTTCGCTTATGTTGGCGTTCTTAAAGACAGCTGTTCAGAATACCATTTTTAACGCAAAATGAACGAAGAAAACATTCCAGACAACCTTTCCGTGATCACAACTTGAGCCATAGCTATATCTGCCTCGAGAAACGTACTCAGTGCCCTAGAGACATTTTTGAAAACACGAGCAGGCGAATTACAGCTGTGTATGAAACGAAACTGGAAATTCCCTGCCGCACGCAGCGCAATAATATTTGGCTCAAACATTCAGAATAACTCCACGACAGATTGGCATTGCTTGCTGCCTAGATTCCAAGTTTGGCAGCGCCCCTTTAGCAAGTGGTACTTCGCGCGATGGTAGACTACGCACCAGGATTGCGAATAGCGTCAGCAAGTCATCACTTTTATTTCGCGTGCAGAAATTGCCTTTAATGGACAGGTCACAGTAAAGTTAGTACAATGCAAATAAATATGACTCAGTTTCCGTGCTGATTATGTAGAAGGGAGAAGAGAAGTGTAAAACATACCGTAGGAAGCTGTTGAATACCACCATGGCTTTGATTTCACAATAAAGCGGAGCTTGTAAATAAACATCCATCCTACACACGCACACAAACACACACACACACGTAATACTTGCGATTTGGTGTCGCTTACGATGCAACATTTCGCTGAACTTCCTACGCGGGCCGTAAATTGTGTGCATTCACGAGCAATAACAACGGCATTTATATATCTCTCAAGGATTTGTTAGCCAACAAGATATTTTTTTAAATTGTTTCTTATCTCAAAGCACCGTATCTTTGCAAACTCTGAAATAAATACACATCTGTGCAATCTGTGTCCCAGGAAGGAAGGAAGGAACGAGCGAAGTAAGGGAAAAACAGAAATCCGGGTAGGTTAACCAGAAAGGCGTCCGGTTGGCTAACCTACAATAAGAAAATGGGAAGGGGTATAGAACTATGGGAGAGAGAGAGGAAGAAAGGGAAAAATGCAAAAGGCGTTGTAGGACAAGTTCAACTGTCAAAGGCGTTCGCTCAGACCCGCCGTCTTCAAAAAGCGCAAAAGTGCCATTAATGCCTTGTGGGCCGACGAACGATGAGTGCGGTGTTCAAGTAGCATCTGCACTGAAGGTGGGCAATGGTCGAGTTGGTGTAGCGTCTGAACAAGTGTTTCCATTCCGCGTCCAATCGCAGACAGTGGCGCAGCAAATGATCGAGGGTTTCGTCGGTGTCACACACCTCGAGTGCTGCACTGTCGATCGCTGTCCGCCGCGGTGGTGTAGTGGTAACGGTACTCGGCTGCCACCCAAAATACGCGGGTTCGATTCCGGCCGCGGCGGTCACATTTTCGATGGAGGCGAAAATGCCAGAGGCCCGTGTACTGTGCGTTGTCAGTGCACGTTAAAGAACCCCAGATGGTCTAAATTTCCGGAGCCCTCCACTATGGCCTTTCTCTCCTCTCTATCTCTTTCACTCCCTTTCCCCCACCCCCACGGACGCTTAGCCGTGCTCCCTACATGGGCTGCAGAAATTAGCGTCCTTTCCTAACCGAACCACGATCATCATCATCATCCAATTAATGCGGAGTATGCCTATGTCAAGGGAACTCCCCGCCAAAGTCGACAAAGAAGCGAGGACTCATGTCGGCGAAGTCCCGATGTAGGGCGGAGATGCAGGAAAGGGTTTAGCTGGCGCAGTCACATTCGTCAGTTGTTCGGCGAGTTCCACTGAACCCGTGAGAGAATGCGTGCCAGGTGTCGAAGCTGCATTGCAGCACCTGTCGTTGAGAGCGGAATAGAAAAAAATGTTCGCTTCTTGATGCGAAGAGCTGCACCATATGCGAAATCGTTGCCACTGATTCCGCAATGAATGCGCCACCACTCAATGTCAATCACTTGGCCATTTTTTTCTCAGGTGGTGGTGAAGCACGATTACATCGTACGTCAGCTGCTCTTGGCATCCGCGTCTGAGACCTTACCGTGTGCACTCTAATCTATGTCTCAAATTCTCAACTCTCTCAGGGGCGTTTCTTTTCCCCTGACAAAATGCCGTTGGGTGATATTCAATGACATCGACCATCAGACAATATCAATACAGGGCGAGGAGATACCCAGAGTACGAGAGTACAAATATCTCGGGATATGGATAAATGATGGGAACATATACATAGAAGTACAAGAAAAAGCTATGATATTTTAAGGAAAATGGAACTCCCCAATAATGAAGCATAGAGTGCTGTGGGGTTACAACAGGTACGACGTTGTTTTGTGGGGTTTTACGTCCCAAAACCAGTTCTGATTAAACAGGTACGACGTAATTCGAGGTTTGTGGAAAGGTGTAATGGTGCCAGGACTTATATTCCGAAACTCAGTGGTGTGCATGAGGTCAGAGGTACAATCAGGGCTGGACGTGAATCAGAGGACGGTCGGACGTCTTGCGTTGGGCGCCCATGGGAAGACCACAAATCAGGGTGTTAAGAGGGATATGGGATGGTCTGACTTTGAGGGAAGGGAAGCTCAGAGTAAAATAAGGTACGAACAGAGATTAAGGAATAGGAAAGAAAGTAGATGGCCAGCAAAAATATTCAGGTATTTGTATAGTAAGAACGTTGATTCACAATGGAGGAAGAGAACTAGGAGGGTTGCCAGTAAGTATACAGGCAGTAACGAAACAGATGGGACGAAAAAGAGCGTTAAGAGCATGGTCAGAGCGGCGAAGAAGTCGGATTGGATAGCAGGAATGCAGAAGAAGCCGCCATTGAACAACTACGGAAAAGGGAAAGAAGAACTTAATAGAGAAAAATTTTACGATAATTCAAAAGGAAGCACTTTACTGTTTGAAGCAGGGTCCGGTTGTCTGAGAACCCGAAGTTACCTAGAGAAATTCTGTAAAAGGGGACACATGTACGTGCTGTGGAAAAGCTAGGGAAATGACAGATCATATTTTGATTGAATGTACAGATGTCCACCCAGGCGTAGCTGTGGTCACTACCCTACAGGAGGCCATGCGTTTCAGGTGTAACACGGGACAGCTGAACATGTCGGTGATAGAGATAAGTAAAAGGCGCTTAGAGTATTAGTAGCGCAAAAGTATGGAGCAATCAAAAGCGCAAGGTAGTTCGGGTAAGATTGTTAGATCACAGCGGAATGATAATAGATAAAATAGGTAGGCGAGGAGAAAAGTTAGTAGTGAAAATATGTGTGATTCGGGAAAAGAAATGTTTGTAGAGGAAAAAAGAAATAAAGCTAGATCATGGAGGCCCGGATGCCGCCCCGTTATAAAGAGGACGCTCCTAATATCCATCCATCCCTCCAGTGCGCGATTGTTACATATTCCTTAATAACACAGCGCCAGGCTGATTGCCTGCAGTCCATTTTGTTACGTGGAAATTGAGGCCGCACCTCATGGATAAAGCTGCTTGGCATGTACTCCCACCAATGGCCAAGCCTCAGGCTGCTTTGTTACCTCACCGCTATTTGACCGGCTATTGGAATATCCGGTAGTGGCACCCAAGCGTGGAAAGATAGTGTTAACTCCTTGTATCAACAAGGCAGGCAGGTTATCCTTATATCAACCTTCCTTATACCAGGAAGAGGAGCCGGATTCCAGTACCCCTTTCCCTAGTCGGTAGCAGCCGCCATCTCGGCTGCTACCGCCCGACGACGACGCTTGGAGCACAGGATCTGCATGAGCATCTCCGGATTGCTGGAGAGGGGTGGGGGGACCTGGCCTGGTCGGCGGCATACGGGACTAAAGGAACTGCGATTCTTTCAGATAAAATCGCGATAGCCCTCGTCGCAACGAACCGCGACAAGCGACCAACATGTTGCAGCCCTCATCGCCGCAACCGGAACGATTTCCAGTCGAAATTGTGCCGAGCACTTCCCGAGCTATGTGACTTTATTTTGGCCATGTACGGTGGAGCGTCCGTTTTATGATCGAAGTGATCGGCACCGCGGATTACCGTATCTGGTACGCAATACTACTAATAGCGACACATACAGAAAGAAACAATAAAACCTCGTACTACAGCTTTCCTGAATTGTACGTTTTTTTATTACGTGACAGCAGTGGGTAATGTTTTACTTTAGCTTTGCTCGAGCTTTCGCTTTGACACACAAAGGTATTTTCTTCCGTGCGCAGGGAAAGTTTTCGCTGGTTCCTGTACTCGAGTTGGCTCGACGCCGTCGGATGTGTGCGACTTGCCTTGCATACTCAAGCGTTCTTTTTTTCTTCTTGAAATCACCTGTAGATGCCGCACAGCCAAGGTGGTGTCACCGCATCTACGTTTCCTTGAGCGCGCTCACATGCACGTGGATTGCGCGTGTAAGTGCTATGAGCCTACGATAATAATGATTGAGCACGATGTGCTCGCAAGGCACGCGATAGCGGGCTGATTTTTTTGCGGAAATTCTGCGAATGCTCTTGTTTTTAGTCCAGATCGAAATGAGGCCGCCGTGGCCGTAAATCGAACTCACGTTCTAGTAGAGCGATATATTGGAGATCGTGAGAGGCACACAGACCTACAAGAAGCCGTGAGCTTCATATTGTCACGTGTTTGTGACACACGCAGCACTCGAGACGAAGCACGCAGGACTCAAGGTGATGTCAGGCGAACTGTTTATTGGCCAAACTTGTGCCCAGCAAAACAAGGCCATTCACTCACCACAGCAACAGCGGCGTGAACAGTCGTCGGTCGACGGAAAGACTTATAAGCGGCGTAATGCGTCGGCTTTTATACACGCGTCATAACGCGTTCTCGCATTATCTCTGGAGTTCCAGCAGTGACTGAAATGTGCGCGTCAAGCATGCAAAGTTTCATGAATTGTCGGCGCGGTTCCTGAAGTGGCATGCAAGATAAACGCGGCGTGTGTTGCGCTTAACAGAAAGTGATAACAGCGCTCCACGCAAACAATCAAAACGAGCGCGCGTGTCACTGGGAAGTGATAACGGCTTTTCAATGAAACCGAAACAACCGCACGTGTCACTAACCCCCTCTGAAAAAGCATCGCCCCGATTTCAAAAGCGAAATAAGCAAGTAAAATTAACACCATCTTCCCAAATGGAACCCTGATGGGACGCGAAACAGCAGCGTTGCGCACGGGTGGCGTCACGGGTTGAACGGCGCTAACGCGGGTGCTTCGCATCCCATCAGGGTTCCCTTTGGGAAGATGGTGTTAATTTTTGCGCGTGAACCAACGAGTCGGCGGTGTAGCGAACGGCGGTCGCGGTAGCGCAGGTAGCGGCGGTAGCGGCAGGTGTTGCGGTCGAACGGACGAGGCGGCAGCTGCGGGCGCTGCGGCGAAGCGCGCGGCAGGCGCGGCAGACGTCAGTGCGCACTGCGAAGGGAAAATGACATCAACGCGCAGCTGCGGCGTGACCTACTTGGCACCGCTCCAACACCTGCGGCGAGGGGAGCGCGTTGTGACGCGTTCGTACGGACGCATAGAAGGACAGCGTTACAGAGGCTAGTCAAAGAGCTGCTTCGCATCTAAAAAGTGCATGTAATAAGTTAACAATACATCACAGTTAATCAGCGCGCGTAATAAGGTTTCAGTCGCAACAGATGTACAACTTCGGGTCGTTCACAGTGCCGCACGGATGGCGTTAAGCCATCTGGCATGACCTAGAAGTCCAGTTCACCACAATGTCGGACTATTTTGCAGGATCGTCTAGTGGCTATGGTACTCGGCTGCTGGTACGAGGGTCGCGGGATCGAATCCCGGCTGCGGCGGCTGCATTTCGATGGAGGGGAAATATTGAGGCCTGTGTGCTGTGCGATGCCAGTGCACGTTAAACAACCCCAGGTGGTCAAAATTTCTGGAGACCTCCACTACGGTGTCTCTCATAATCAGGACTGGTTTTGGGACGCTAAACCCCACATAACAACAACAACATATTTTGCAGGGTCCAAAGTAGAGGCGCAAGAGCTTCGTACACAGTCAGCGTCATCGTATTGGCGTCCAGACCCAGATGAGGCCGCCGGGTTGGTTTTCGATGTGGCACCGTCGAAGGTTGTAGTGGTGCCTGTCGATCGTCTCCTGGTTCTTGATACACTGGCGAGCTAGCTGTCTAGCTCTTCGGCGCACTCCAAGTAAACGGCAACGTCGACGTCTTCTTCGGTGTCGAACGGTAGTATGGCGTCAAGCGTCGTAGTTGGTCTCCGTCCGTAGACAAGCTTGTATGGTGTAAGGTGCGTAGTTTCTTGCACGGCCGTATTGTACGCGAAGGTTACACAAGGAAGTATGCCTACGCACATCTTGTGTTCGACGTCGATGTACACGGCCAGCATGTCGACGATGGTCTTATTTAGATGCTCGGTGAGACCATTCGTTGTGTGTGGTAGGCAGTGGTTCTACGCTGACTTGTTTAACTGCACCTCAAGATCGCCTGAGTTAGGTCAGCCGTAAAGGCCGTACCTCTGTCAGTGATGAGGACCTCCGGGGCTCCGGAACTTGGCGACCTCGGCGGCAGTGCCCTTGGGCAAGGCCCATGTTTCGGCATAGCGGGTGAGCTAGTCAGTCGCTACGCCGATCCATTGATTAGCAGAAGTCGACGTCGGGAATGGCCCCAGTAAGTCCATGCCGATTTGCTGGAACGGCCGTCGAGTTGGTGCGATGGGTTGCAGAAGTCCAGCTGGCCTAGTTCTCGGCGTCTTGCGTCGCTGACAGTCTCTCCATGTCTTTACGTAATGGGCGACGTCGGCAGTGAGGCGAGGCCAGTAGTACTTCTGTTTTTTGTTGATCATCATCATCATCATCATCAGCCTGTTTAGGTCCACTGCAGGACGAAGGCCTCTCCCAACGATTTCCAATCCACCCTATCCTGAGCGAGTTGGTTCCACTTTATGCCTGCAAACTTTTTAATTTCATCGCTCCATCTAACCTTTTGCCTGCCTCTGTTACGTTTTCCCTCTCTTGGTATCCATTCCGTTGCTCTTACTGTCCATCTGTTATCTTTCCTCCTCATGACATGTCCTGCCCAGGTCCACTTCTTTCTTTTAATTGATATAATAATATCGGCTATTCCTGTCTGTTCTCTGATCCATTCCGCTCGTTTTTTATCTCTTAGCGTTACCCCCAGCATTTTTCTTTCCATTGCACGTTGCGCGCTCCTTAGTTTCATCTCTAGTGTTTTCGTTAACCTCCATGTTTCTGCACCGTATGTTAGTACTGGAAGAATGCAGTGATTGAATACTTTTCGTTTTAGTGAGAGCGGTACGTTTCCAGTCATAATTTCGTAATGCCTTCCGAATGCGTTGCAGCCCAACCTCATTCTACGGAGAATTTCTTTTTCATGGTTAGGAGTTCCTGTTATTAACTATCCCAGGTATACGTATTCGTTTACACATTCTAAGGGTTCATTGTTGATTTTAAATTCCTGTTCCTTAGCTAGGTTATTGAGCATAACTTTCGTCTTTTGCCTATTCATTCTTAATCCAATTTTAATACTTTCCCTGTTTAGGTCATCAATCATGTTTTGTAGTTCGTTGATAGTATGCGGGGAAAACCGAGGTGCCCGGCTGTCGGGTCGTCGTGTGGAGCTTCCAGAACTTCTGGACGTAACGCTGAAGGAACCACGAGGATGTGGTCAGCGCGAAGCGGCGAGAAGTTCTTCAGGCGAAAGCTGTCCCGCAGGAAAAACGAAGCCAGTCCTCGGCGGAACACTTTCGGCATGGCAGCGGTCTTGCCTTCCAGGTAGTCGATGAGGCTCTTGAGCTCTGGATCAGCTCGTCGGCGTTCCGCGAAGTCGTCGGTACTTATAGGTCCGAAGAAAGACTCATCGTCCTGGTCACCCTGGGGCGGCAGATCGACTGGGGCGCGAGTGAAGCAGTCGGCATCGGAGTGCTTCCTAGCGCTCTTGTAGGCGATGGTGATGTCAAATAATTACACTCTAAGACTCCATCGTGCGAGGCGTCCTGATGGGTCTTTCAAGTTAGCTAGCCAACAGAAGGCGTGGTGGTCACTCACGACTTTGAAAGTCCTGCCATGCAGGTAGGTGCTGAACTTTGATGTAGCCTAGATGATGGCAAGGCATTCGTTTTCTGTCGTGGAATAATCCGCTTCTGCCTTCGAAAGTGACCGGCTAGCGTAACTGATGACCCTTTCAAATCCGTCGGTCCTCTGTGCAAGCACGGCGCCGAGCCCTGTGCTGCTTGCGTCCGTGTGAATTTCTCTGTCGACTTCTTCGTCGCAGTGTGCGAGCAATGGCGGCGTTTGCAGGCGTCGCTTAAGTTCTTAAAATGCCTCGATTTGCGGCGTTTCGCATTTGAAGTCGACGTCGGCCTTTCTTAGGTACGTCAGCGGCTCGGCGATTCTGGAAAAGTTCTTGCCAAAGCGCCTGTAATAAGCGCAGAGGCCAAGACATTGGCGTATTGCCTTCTTGTCGGAGAGCGGAGAAAACTCGGCGACTGCAGCTGTTTTCTGCGGTTCAGGGCGCACTCTCAACTTGCTAATAACGTGGCCAAGGAACAATAGCTTCTCAAAGGCAAAGCGGCACTTTTCTGCCTTCGGGGTAAGTCCGGAGGCTTTGATTACTCGAAGAACAGCTTCAAGGTGCCGGAGGTGTTCGTCGAAGCTGGAGCAAGTAGGACTATATCGTCCAAGTAGACGAGGCAAGTCTACCAATTCAAGCCTACCAGTACTGTGTCATAACCCGTTCGAACGTCGCAGGCGCCGAACAAATACGAAAGGGCATTCTTTAAACTCAAACAGGCCATCTTGTGTTATGAAGGCAGTCTTCTCTCGGTCTCTCTCGTTTACTTCGATTTGCCAGTAGCCGCTTTTGAGATCCATCGACGAAAAATATTTTGCGTTGTAGAGTCGATCTAAAGCATCGTCTATCCGTGGGAGAGCATACACATCTTTCTTCGTGATCCTGTTCAGGCGACGATAATCGACGCAAAAACGTAGGGTTCCATCACTCTGTCACGAGTGTGTGGGGAGATCTCGGGAGCGCTAGCTCCGATGGATTGAGAGAGAGAGGCGGAGGCGTAAGGCGTTACCAAAGACAAAGACGTTACTTTATAAACGAAACACCAAGACACGCAAAATATGAACAAACATCAACCCGCACACAAAAACAAACAAAAAGAACTAAGCTAGGTCAACAAACTAAACAGCCAAACTACAGATCCTCCGCGTTGGGCGCAGTTCGAACGGGAGTCACTCAACCATGGACCTCGCGTGTACGTCCGTGGTCGCCGCTCAAACTGTAGTGGACGCTTACATTGTATTCGACACGGTGCGGTTCAGAATCGGCGCTCTCTCGCTGTGTCGTGTCCTCGTAGCCGTTGTCGACAGATGCAGCTAGTGGTGGCCGCTGCTCACGCAAGGTCCGTCCATGTCCGCCATCTTGCTTGTCCTGTGACGTGGCCAATCACCGAACCACTGTTAGACCTAGCCTCGGCCCCCTCAAAAGTAATTCCCGGTCTCGAAAAAAGGACTGGCCTTCTGCGGCGAACCCGCTCTCAACCAATTGTGAGCATCGACGTGTCGACGGCGTGTGCTTTCACGCGTTACTTCGCTGATCTCTCCGTTTCGCCAAGTGGCCTGTGTTTTAAGTGCGAATGCACTTTATAAGCGACCCTGAATCCGCCGTCCCATAGCAACGGCGCGAGGAGTGGAGAGGAGCGTCTGTAGCAACGGCGCAGCGACGTCACACCCCACGTGACTGCGCGCGCTCCGCCTCCTCACCGCGGTTTGCGCGGGCGCACCGCTCTCCGCGGCGTGACGTCACGGCGCGCTGTGCAGCTGGCGTCGCTGTGCAGCTGTGTGTGTGGCGCCGGCGCGGCCGGCGCATCAGTCCGTATATAAACGTCCGCCGGCTGCCGCTCGCTCTCTTCTCGCTCGGCTCCGCGGTCGGTGAAGTCTTTCGCAGTATGGATCCATCGCAGGTTGGATCCATCGCGGTAGGAGTTTCCGACCACGATCAACGGTGGCTTCATAGACTTGGCGTTCAGTAGGAACTGTACGGTCCGCGCCGGCTTGCCGGATCCGCTCACCGTACATTTCTCGGATCACAAAGCGCTGTTACTAACCGTGAGCTACAACGATAACAGCAATAGGTGCTGATCTGTAGTGACGTGTGTAGAGTGTGTGTGTGTGTGTGACGTGCTCGGCGATGTGTGCATTTATGCATCTACGAAATTGCGAGGTGTAAATAAATAATACTTCGTGTATAAATGTGTGTGTGTGTACAATGCATCATGACAACACTTTAAATTCATTAATTACACTTTAATCATAACTTTACTCCCCCTCATAGCATCACCCCGTGCATTCGCACTTAACCATGTTCACCCTCGGGGAAATGCTTTCTTTTTTGGGCCACTTTTACTCATGACACATTCTTCTTCACTAAAACCACAGGTGGTGCCGAAGGACTCGTAGACGGCTGAATAATGTCGTGGCGCAGCATTTCGTTGATTTGTTGCTTGGTGGCCTCGCGTTCCCTTGCCGAAACTCGGAGGGGACTATGTCGGAGAGGACGGGCATATTCGTCGGTTATGATGCGATGTTTCACGAGAGGGGTTCGACGAAGACTCGATGACACCGAGAAGCAGTCCTTCTATTACTGGAGTAAGGCCTTCAGCTAATTTTGTTGCTGACTGGAAAGGCCCTGATTGACGTCGAAGGCGGGCGCGGACACTGCGGTCGTCGTTGCGGATCCGCGAGAATCGGTGAGGGCGAAGGCATTGCTTGCTTCCACAAATTCAGTTAGGTGCACTACTGTCGTACCCCTATTGAGGTGCCTGTATTTGTTGTTGAAGTTCGCCACCATTACCGTCACTTCGCTGTTATGCAGGTTGGCTATGCCTCTTGCGACGCAAATTTGACGGTTTAGGAGCAAGTGCTGGTCGCCTTCGATGACGCCGTGTAAGTTGGGAGGCGCTTTCGTGCCGACGGAAATCATGACGCTCGACAGTGGTGGGACGGTTACCTGTTCTTTTGTCACTTTCAAGGCATGATAAGCGACGCTGTATTTGACAGCATTGCATTATCTGTGGAGAGAGTGATTGACCTGGATCCTAGGTCGATGACTGCGGCGTGCTGGTCCAGGAAATCCATGCCTAAAATGACGTCTCGCGAGCATTGCTGCAGGACCACACAACTCACCGAATACATCTGGCTGTCAGTCGTGACTCTTGCCGTGCAGGTGTCAGTCGTTGCTACAAGGTGGCCCCCTGCTCTTTGAATATCTGGTCCATCCCAGGCAGTCTTTAGCTTCTTGAGCTTGGCGGCGAAGAGACCACTGATGACAGAGTAGATTGCGCCGGTATCGACTAGGGCGGTGACGCTGTGGCAGTCGATGATCACGTCAAGGTCGGTGGTTCGTTGTCTGGCGTTCCAGTTAGGTCGGGGCGTAGGGTCACGGCTGGGTCGGCTTGCTCTGGCACTGCTATTTTGCGTCGGCGGCGAGCCTTTCTCGGCAAGACTCTCGTCAGGCGGCGTACTGAGACTACGTCGGGAGGGTTCGCGCGTTGTCGTCGTCGTCGTGGGCGGCGGCGGCGGCGGAGGTTCTTCGGCATTGCATCGTGCAGCAACCGCGCCTCCATCGGTTTCTGCCTTTAGTTTCCCGGATAGGGGCTTCGAGATTGACCCCGGTGGGGCCGGTGTACTGGCGGCGATCTGGGGAGACGTAGCGGCCAGGCGAAGGTGAACGGGACAGTCGTCGTCGTTGCCACTGCGATCCGGCGATGTGGTCGGCAATGTCGCGTGGTCGCTCACCTGGGCGCGGACGCGGCGGGTTCACATCGAAGCCACACAGTCCCATCTCACGGTATTGGCAGTAGCGGTAGGTGTGCCCCGCTTCGCCACAGTGGTAGCATAGTGGGCGGGGGTTCAGGGTGTGCCAAACACCAGTCTCCTCGGCACGCGCTGGACTACTGGAGAGAGGGATGGCGTCGGAAGTGGGGGCGGTGGCTAGCGATGAACTGTGGAGGTTTTGGGTCCTGACGTGGACGAAGAACGGCGGCAGGTCGGCGTGCAGCAGCGGCGTAGGTCATCACCTCCGGTTGGGGCTGCGGTCGTTCGGGAATGCTCAGTGAGCGCTCTACTTCCTCGCGAACAATGTCTTTGAGGGAGGCTACATGGGGCTGCGACGACTGGAACATCCGGCGCAGTCCTTCGCGAGCGACTGTCCTTGTGGTCTCGCGTAGGTCGTCGGGGCCGAGTCCTTGGACATCTGTGATGTCTGGGAACATGCGGCGATTGTATTGCCGGGTGCGGATCTCGACGGTCTTCTCAATGGTGGTAGCCTCGGAGAGGAACTCTTGTACCGTCTTCGGGGGGTTTCCTACTAACCCGGCGAAAAGCTCCTGCTTAACTCCTCACATGAGGAAGCGGACCTTCTCCTCGGACATGTCGGCGCCGGCGTGGCGGAAAAGTGTCATTACCTCCGAAAATATAGTTACGTTTTCGTTCCGGAGCTGCACACGAGTCGCAAACAGTGATGCGGTTCTTTCCTTCCGCACGACGCTTGCAAAGGTTGGCAGAAAAGCAACGCGGAAGTCGTGCCAGGTTCGAAGTCTTGACTCGCGGTTCTCGAACCAAGTCCTTGCGGCGTCCTCCAAATAGAAATATATATGGCGCATCTTATGGTCGGGGTCCCACTTGTTAAGGGCTGAGACGTGGTCGTAGATGTCTTACCAGCTTTCCGGGTCCTCGTACGACGATCCGCGGAAGGTAGGCGGCTGTTTGGGCTGGTGAACGACTACGGTTGCCGGAGATCTTGATTCCGTCAACGTGGACGCCGGTTTCGTTGCAGCCTTTGTCTTGTCCTTGTCGGGAAGCGGCAGATATTCTGGCGGGAGTCCTTTTTGTCTGCGGCTAAATCGAAGGAACGGGTCGTAGTCCTCTTGGCGGCTTGGGCTTGGCTCACACGGATCGAGAAGCACCTCCACCAGATATCACGGGGTTGTGCCACACGCAGCACTCGAGAAGAAGCATGCAGCACTCGAGAAGCGCGCAGGACTCAAGGTGATGTCAGGCGAACAGTTTATTGGGCAAACTTGCGCCCAGCAAAACAAGGCCAATCACAATTCACAGCAAAAGTGGCAGGAAAAGTCGTCGGTCAACGGAAAGGCTTACAAGCGGTGTAATGCGTCGGCTTTTAAATGCGAAGCATTCCTTAGAGAACTTCGGCGAGTTTGAGCATATCTATCTACCTATATAGCCGCCCACGATTTTGTGCTGTCCTGGCCGTTTCGCTTATAGGACGTTTACGAAAATTCGAATGCGACATCATGACTACATCACGAACATAAATGACAGGTGATAACATGAAAATCATGCCATGGATATCATGAGCTGCATGATTTACATGTCACAGACTTGTTGCTCTGCTGGCCATTTATTTAAGGGGTGGATGCGAAAATTGGTATGGCACAACATGACCGCCTGAAGAACATAAGTGGCAGGCCATAACATGAAAATCATGATATGCATGTCATGAGCGGCATGACTTACATGCCATGGTCTCAGTGCTCCTCTGGCCGTTTCGCTAATGGGATGTATGCGAAAACTGGTATGGCACATCTGCCTGACGAACCTAAATGGCAGATCATAACATTAAAATCATGATATGCATGTCATGAGTGTCATGACTTACATGCCATGGTCTCAGCACTCTCCTGGCCATTTCGCTAATGGGATGTATGCGAAAATTGTTATGGCACAACATGACTGCCTGATGAACACAAATTGCAGGTCATAACATGAAAATGATGACATGCGTGTGATGAGCGGCATGATTTACATGTCACCGTCTTTGTGCTCTCCTGGTCGTCTCGTTGATGGGATGTACACAAAAATTGGTATGCCACAATATGACTGCATGGCGAACACAAATGACAGGTCATAACACGAAAATCATGATATGCATGTCATGAGTGACATGACTTACATGCGCCGGTCTTGGTGCTCTCCTGGCCGTTTCGGTAATGGGATGTGTACGAAAAGTGGTATGCCACAACATGACTGCATGGCCAACATGACTGACAGGTCAAAATATGAAAGTCATAATATGTAGTTCACGAGCGACATGATTTACATGCCACGCATTTCGTTAACGTGATGTATACGAAAATTGGCATGCCACAATATGACTGCATCACGAACGTAAATGACAGGTCATAACATGAAAATCATGAGATGCATGTCATGAGCAGCAAGTTTTAGATGCCAGTCGTTTCGTTAATTGGATGTATACCAAAATTGCTATGGCACAACACGACAGCATGACGAACGTAAATGACAGGTCATAACATTAGAATCATGACACGCATGTCATGACCGGCATGATTTACACGCCACAGTCACGGTGCTCTCGCGGCAGTTTCGTTAACTCGGTATAGCCAACAATGCAAATCCATTTTACGTTCCTTATGCGTGCTTCGCATTTCCTTGATTCCCACTGCACGTGGGATCTGCCAATTTTTTATACACGCGTCATAACGCGTTCTCGCATTATCTCTGGAGTTCCATAAGTCACTGAAATGTGCGCGTCAAGCATGCAAAGTTTCAAGAATGGTCGCACGGTTCCAGAAGTGGCGTGCAAGATAAAGGCGGCCTGCGTTGCGCGTAAGAAAGTGAAAACAGCGCTCCCCGGAAACAATCGAAACGAGCGCGCGTGTCACTAGGTAGTGATAACGGCTTTCCACTTAAACCAAGACAACCGCACGTGTCAATATGTCGCCAGAACTTGCAGACCTTTTAATGCATGACACTTTGCATGGATACGGGGAGCGCGAATGAACAAGAAATAATGAATTTTATACTGATGCCGCGAAACGGGCACGGTCTTTATTGTGCTGAATATGCGAGTGCTAACTAAGCTCTGACCATTTTTGGTGTATTAATTTGCGCTTTTATGACGTATCATATATCAATAATGCTTGTAGTGGCGTTGATTTACCTTCCGAGCATTCACGCCCGACAAGTGTTATTAATAACAATATCTTGTGGGCTACACTTTTATTCGTCCAAGTATATTTATATACACATATTTATAGGATTGTGTTCTTTCCTGCACCTGTTTTCATTTTATACGGTTACGATTAATTGCACAATCTTCGTGGCATATAACAACCCTTCAATGGAGATTACTTGTGCATGGAAATACCGGAAAAGCAGAAACCACAGCGCTTCCTTGCAGTGCATATGCGGAGACTACGGGGGGGCTCGAGAACCCCCCTCCGACCTGTCCAGGGGGGCATAGGCCCCGCTGGAGCACGGAGAGGAGGATCGTCATGTGTAGTTCAGAAATATAATTGTAACGGGCTGAACACTTTCAGCAAAGGGTTTTTAATATTGATAAATGATGCGCCAGTACACGTGAAGATGATTAACTCACATGAGTAGGAAAGCATGCGCATGCATTGCTTTCCTCCCCTTGTGAGTTACGCATAGGTCCGGCTAGCAACCACAGCATGCGGCGAGGCCACACTAGCCGATCCACGTGCCTGGCGTGTCAACGACAGGCAATGAAACAAGAAACAACTCCATTCGGGGCTGTACCACGGGAGTACAAAGGCCGAGTGCACAGCCTCGACAGCGGATTTTTTGGGGGGTTACGCCTTTTAAGGATATAATGGCGCTGCCAAGGGGGGCCTCTTCTTAATGTGGTTCACTGCAGCGGCGGCGGAAGTCAAATAATTGGCCTACACACAAACTCTCCAGCCACACTTCTTAATCTAAATTTCTAATATTGAAATCAAAAACTGCCGCCACGTTTCGAGACTCATTTCGTCTCTTCATCAGGGGGTGACTATCCGGCCGGCTCCGAAGCTAGCGACTTTTCTTAGTGATTGTCCCTCTCTCCACCGTCGTTCCTCCCGCCTTTCTTGTTGCGGTGTCATTTTCTCCATTGGTTCCGGAGATCATATATATACACACTAGGCAGGGTCCCAGTTGAGCCGTTGATATTTCCAGGTGTTGTTTGGACGTGCCACGACTCTAAGAACTGCCTTTTCGTTCGGTTACCTTCCGTGTCGAGGACCCGGGCGCGTCGAAGTTGATGTGATGGTCTTTCTTTTCGCTGTTCTGCGAGCGCGTTCCGCGTAGCGTTGAAGCTGCGTGCGTCATTTCGGTGTTGCCGTATATTTTACGGAAAGTTTTTTTGTCTCGCCGATGTAAGTGGCGTCGCAAATGGCGCACGGAACCTCGTACACTAGCCAGGGGTATCTTTCTGTTGGCAGCCGGTGTTCTTTAAATCATTTTTCAATTACGTAATTGATACGTTGTATGAGTACTGACAGAAATTCTGCATCTTGTTTTTTTTTCTTTTGCAACAAGCAGCTAATGACCCACTTACTCTGGCTGTAAACCTCGAGGGCTCGAGCGCGCGATTGTTAATATTTTGTATGCGGTTTTGTGGAGCCCAGACGCACATTCCGTTTCAAAGGGCGATGTGTGAGGCGGCACCCAGGATGGTATTCATGTAAACATAGCTGACTACGTGTGCACAGAAAACCGCGTTCACATGAGCACCGCGCGGACAACTCTTTTGAGTGAAGCCTCCCTGGGTGCTGCTGTAATCCCCTCTGGAAAGTTTCAAACGTGCGTGATCCTCCAAAATGCACTGCCGAGGCGAAGACGTCAGTTTGTACTCCGGTGCAATTCTGCCCCCTCTTTCCGTCAGAAACGTCCCAAATATCATGACGGCAACACAAACTCGCCACGCAGGTGGCGACTGGTTGTTTACATGAAACAAAAAAGCGCGATTCGCGTGCATTGGCGCGACACGCATGTTAAAATTGATATTAAATATTTTCTAAGCTATATCTAGCCGTTGATATTTTGTAGATGATGCGTGCCTGTCTATGGAAATTTATCCCGCAAGTTATCTCGATCGCCTTAAGATTTGTGTCAGTACTCCTTTAAATGGTGTTTGATTCACTGGGTCATGATTGCATGACAATGTGAGTAACAAATGTGAAATGAAAATAATCATGTAAAGTTCAAAAATTATTCGCACGAAAGCGACTTGCTGTGGCGTTTTTTCTTCCTCTCTTGTACTTTCTCTGTCATTTGGAAATACATTGCTATATTTATTGTAAAATAAATATGTCTTGGAAAAAATAATGTCAGATGTGCATTTACAGCAATGTTGATGCGCTCACGGCCGGACTGTAGTAGCGACGCGCGCAAGTGCGCGCGCGTCGCTCCATCAGTCCGGCCGTGTGGCAGTTTGCCTGTTTACATCATCAGAAAAAAAAAATTGCCTCGGCTACCCCGCGCTTTTGAAAAATATGGGAGAGGGTGAGGATGAAAATTATAAAGGAGGACGAGAAAGGGTAGTTGGAGAATGAGGACAGAAGACCGCAGCGAAGATCCCGGCGCCCCCGCCCCCTCCGGAAAAGGAAAATATCTCCGCCTATGCAGCAGTGTACTTGATTTCTTTTGTTTCTGGTGTTCATTCAAGCACATCACTTAAAAATAAACCCTTACAACAGTTGAAAAGTGGGTAACCAGCCTTCAAGGTTCTTATATAGAAGAAAATGTGAACAATCGCATCTAATAAAAACCATGCACGATAGTGGCCTTGTTGAATCTCGTTCGGTGATTTATAGTTTCCTCTTCAGTATGGACGAGTGTTGCACTTCAAAAGCCATTCAGGTGAGCAGGTGCATACTCTGTGTGAAGCCATGCTAAACTAAATAGATACAGCTTGCTGATATATTTGACAATGCAATTTTACATAAATTGTCCTTTTAAAAGTACATACCCAGGCAGCACGCAACGTAGGGCCGATATTGGTTTTATGGCGGCAAAGTTCGGCCCATCCACGGCCTAATGTTGCCGACAGCGAGCCAGTATCGGCCACGCCGCCGTCAATGACTGGCAACGTCGGGCTACTATAGCCGCTGCCCCGCCGATATCGGCAGGCCGTCTACTATAATCGGCAACATGGGGCCGCTTATGCCGCGTTACTGCCGACATCGGCTGAGGCGATGGCTTTCAACGGCAACTATGGCGCCGATTTTGCCTTTCTACAGACAATATGGGCTGGCCGACGCCATTTATCGGCAACACTGTGCCAAGTATGCCACCTTAAAGCCCCCGTCGGCTAGCCGATAACTTTCTCCGGCAAATGTGGCGCCGATTTTGCCGCTCATCAGAATCACCTGAGGAATGGCGACTTTGGCGCGATATTTGCCCAGGAAGATTATTTCACAGGAGACATTGAGTCATTTCTGTTGTCCTGGAGGCAACGTCGACTACGCCGCAGCCTTTCATGGTTGATATCGGCCGGGCCTCTTTGGAAGCCTGCTGTATAACAATAGAGATCCGATCGACACAAGGATGACCGAAATTCACTTGAGAGATTCGACGTAAGAATAAGATGTTGAGCTTCATATATTCATGTATACGCGTTTCAGTGCCGGAACATAGCGCACGGGCGTTTTGAGCAGCATATATGACATTATCTTCGCGCGCATTGTTTTTAATAAGCAGGGCACACAAAAAACATGCATATAAACTATTCATATATACATCTATAGGCTGTTTTGCGGGAACTTAGCGAAACAGGCTGGCGCAACAGTTAACATTAGCCAGAAGGATCGACAAGCATGGTGGAAAATTATCTGACAGCGCGCATGTCAGAAAATTTAAATTCATAGAAATTGAACTAGTTCGTGCATACATCGATGGGCATAACCAGCACTCATATGTTCAGACAAAGAAAAACAGTTGCAAGCGGCGCTATACTACTGACATTTAGCAACCTATGGAAGGAAAAGGCATATGGAGGTAACAGCGCGTGGACAAAAAAAAGGTCTAGCGCCGACTTTATGGTGCGCTGAAGCGGAGATAAACTCGCCACCGGCGTTATACTACTGACATTTAGCAACTTATGCAAAAGAACGGTATACAGAGCTAACATTGCGACAGCGAGGAGTCAATACTGATCTAGTGCTAGCTCTATAATGAGAGGACCATGAAATACATAGATCCACTTGTATTGCAAATTCAAATGAAGTGCTCTTGTCAAGACCACGACATTTGCGAAAAAAGCAAAAACGAAAAATACCAAGCAGTGATATGGCAAGCATTTTTCATCTCAAAGGTTGCAAACAAATGCACACACCTATAATTGATATAGAGAGAGCTTTTCTGGTGAGTTCTACTAGAGTGTATCTGATCACAGAGTGTTCTTGTGCAGACGATCTGCGCATCTTATGTTATATAAAAACAGCAAGCATGCACTGAAAAAAAAATCAGTTGAAAATCAAAGCTCTCTTCTGTTCCCTGGTTTCTACATACGTTTGAGCAGGGTTACAGCATAAACCAGCCGTCCTAAGTCAAGCTGTTGTTGACCACGTGGCCCTCCACTACATTTCATCAGTGCGTTCGCGAAACTAGTGCAATCCTTTCAAAAACAGCTCCTGTACAGCGCAACGCATGTATCGCAGCTCGCATAAGCTCAGCAAAAGAAAATAATTGTCTACTGGTCGGGTAGACAATGCACCTCCATGCTCTCTACTACCACGCAGATACAATAGGCTAATAATTCCTTAATATGTCCACGCCATTGCGTATAATTCATGCTTTTTTTTCCTTTTTTGTGTAACGTCCGTTTTTGCGTTCTTTCCATACATATCGAATTCGTTTACACATCGGCCATCGGTTACGTTGTACTGGTTAAATGAGCAGAATATATCGAGCTTGAGTGCATGCTCTGTGCAGTGTGTCGGATTTATCACTGGCGTTCGTATGAGACTATGGCGTTGATATAAGCGCACATGTGCGTATTCTGATATTTAACAACTCATTTATTTATAACCAATAAGGGCAAAAGAAGGGCGCGTAGAGACAGAGTCATCGCAGTATTTCTTGTCGTGCGGAAAGGCAGAACATGCATGTCTTTCGTGCGCTGAAGAAAATGGCAGGAATTCAAGCAGAATGGCGGCGCCGTGCGTCCTCGCTACGTTTGTTGCGTGCAGTGCAGCATTTCGCTCTCGTTTTTAGCTATAGTGGGTGGTTCAGTCTCTGCGAAATCCTGTGTTACAAGTAGCTGGCAAGAGAACACATGCATGCCAGCATACGCCACAGGCTGCACTGAGCTGCACTTAACAAATGCAGTCCTGGCGGGCGTCCCCGCCATTGTGCAAAAATGTTTGCCCCACAGACATGCTGTCTTCCACGTTTTGAGACAGCTACAAAAAAAAAGAAAGCAAGAAAAACGAGCGTGCTATGCCGAGAAGCAACCTAGCACGTGCTAAGCCAGCAGCAACTAAACATAAAAAAAAAGTGTGTGGGGAGGGGGGCGCGCGTCCCCTCCCGAACTGGCCACCTTTGTCACGGCCCCCTCCGTGAACATCCATTGTGCTCATCTGCAGTTTGCAAAGAATGTGGTTCTGAACCTGCTTTTTGCTGGCGTTCGCTGCCTTCCGAGGGGGAAACCACGAGGGACTCTCTCCGCGCTCTCTCGTCGCGGCTGCATCGCTACCAACGTGCAAGGTGTAAGAACGAGTTTCAGCGGCTGCACGCAGTCTGTCCACGCGTTTATCGTTTATCATGTACCGCATTTATCGATCATTCAAGTTGATTGCGCGATTCCTTGGCGAGTGTACCTCCTAAGACAATGCCCATCCCAACTGTGACATCGGTTGTATATGAACACAAGCCTGTGCCTTTTGGTGAGACTACAGTGTCGTCGCCGAATTTGTATTGCGGACTCACAGCTGAAGAGTGCAGAGCGGATGCCAAAATTCGGTAAGTTGCTGGCCATGTTTTCAAAATGGGATGTGGCACATATTGTTGTCATGTGGAAGCACCGGTTCCACTTTATATATTATTTGTGTCGTGAGGTGCGTAGGCTCTTTATTTTCGAATAAAGAGCCTACGTACATTGTCCCAAAGCAGTTTTACTTCATGTAGTTAATCCTGTGCTTGTATCAAACACCCTTTGTGTGGTGACTTGCAGTTCTCGTCTCGTAACATTTTCTTTTCTTGCCCGTATTTTTAAAGGTAATGTGATACCGAACACGCGCTCCTTGGTGCAGGACATGTGCGGCAGTTCGGCACGCGATGGCATTTTTAAAGTAGCCTTGAAAAGAGGTTCCTTCTCTAATATCTGCTTATAATGCACCTTACACCTATCATTTAAGAACATTTTTTGCCTAACGACCCCATCCCTGGGGTGTGTCGTGTTAGCTCACGTCTACATGTTTTCCTTTACGATGTATGCCAAAAATATTAAATTTATTATAATGCAAGATGCACCTATTTCAAGTAATGTGCCGCTTTTAAAGTTGCTTTGCAACAGATCCTTTACTCACGTTTTTTTCCCCCTTGGGTATCTAAAGCGACACGACACCAAGATCTCGGGGTTGGATATTGAACATAGATTCATTATATTTAAAAGGACGACTTTGTTTTGTTATTTTCTAAAGTAGTGCCCGATTATGAATGTTTCTGACATTTCTTGTATTTCCGCGTTTGTTCATGAGTCGCACATAAGTTGCATGGAATTATAGTATAGTGCTGATGTGCTCCACAGCTGTGCTAACTTTTCACGCCTTTTCCCGCAGGTTCCACCCTTGCCGAAGCTTTTCCACTACGACGGTGCAACACGATAATAGCATATTATCAATGCAGAGTTCACAAAATAAATGAAATAGTGCTTTTCCCTATAAACCTCTCTTGTTGTGTTATTTGTTTTGGTGAGAACGCATTAATAGAAACTACAGAGGATCCACTTTGCGCCACTTATTACTGTGTTAATAAAGCTTTCGCGTATGCATGAGAGGCACATTTACACAAACTATTGTTGGTCCTTCGAAAATGTGAAAACAAAAAATAAAATTATCGCAATCCAAACGGCGCGACACACGTGGGGTAAACTACAAACACCATAGTGGCTGTGAACGGTCGCGCAAGGGGTTTCCCGATGTCGGCGGGGCCGACAACACGCCAAAAAAGCCTGAATGCCCGCAACATCGGCCAATGCTACCTAGCCAAATCCGACCCATTCTGGCTGGCCAAATTTGACCCATTCTGGCTGGCCAAATTTCGCCCACGCTGGCTGGCCAAATTTCGCCCACTCTGGCTGGCCAAGTTCGACCCATGGTGGCTTCGCCACAGTGGCGCCATTCTGGCTGGCCGTCATCGGGCACATGTGGGTGAAAGTAGCGCGAGCGCGATTTGCCGACTTAGGCCCGATATCGCTGCCGACTTTGGCCGACTTCACGCCTACATAAGTCCTGTGTTGGCGTGCTGCCTGGGTAAGTTTATGAAATCGCGCTTTTTTCGATCATAACTACTGATGAAATTAAAGCACCGTGTAGTATTGTCATGGAATTGTAAAACCGATTTCGGCAAATGAAGTATGCATGTACGTTTGTGCGTTATGTAGTTTTTTTATGTACACATACTGCCAACAAATAAAGGTCCAACCAGGAAAGAAACTGTGAGAACAGCATATTCACAAAGGAAAAGCAATTGTGCATTAACGCATAAACACTTCACAACGCAATGCACTTAGGATGCATGACATAAATGGTGCGTCTCGACACCGCATTCTCGTCTGCAGTCATGCCAGGGAAAGTGTGTTAAAGGAATCTGTGCAATTCAACATGTGAGTCGACAGACCCTTAGTGTTGTACCTCTTTTGACGACATATCAAGGCCTAATTACCAGCTTACTGAAATATAGAAAAGGAATGCGATATTTACAACATTTGAATACTAATATAGAGTGACACAGAAGGGTCTAGCACTCTTTGCTCAGTAAGGAGTCGTAAACAACAGGAGAGCAGTGATGCCTCAAATGTTACATATGTCTTTCACAAGACTTGCGGCCTTGTTGATATAAAACAAGAACACAACAGGAACAGTGGCCTTTCCGTCTACTTTATTCTATGCGCTAACCCAAGAATATGTACACACAACAAGCATGCGCGGTCCGTTCCCAACTTCATACCATTGAGCGATCAAGCATTCTCGTCTCCGGTACAGGTAAAATAAGTGACGCATCGCTGATAACTGACGATTTGTACAAGCAAGAAAGCATACAATGATTCTTCTTTACAACTTCTCATTTATATGTATATATATATATATATATATATATATATATATATATATATATATATATATATATATATACATATATATCTAATGTGTCACTTGCTGCAGTGACTCAGCCAGTTTGCATTAGAACATGAGAGGAACTCCTACACATTATAACGTGCAGTGTACGCTGTCCCATCAAGGAGTTTTCAGTTTCCCAGATTCAAGTGTTAGTACCTCATGCAAGACATGCTGATGTACTGTCGCCAACAAGAGAACATAAGCTTACACTACATTAAGGGGAAAGACTTATATTACTATTCTTCAAGGCTGTGTTGTGCAATACAAAAAACCAGAGCGTGTGTGAACATCGGATAGGTGGAGTGCATCTCGCTTCGCTGTAAAGCTGATTAAGTAGAACTTACTGGCACAGCCAGCTCTATTGCCTTCGTATTACAACAATCTTTTCCGTGTCTTGCTATAAAATCTCATGCCACATCGCCGTAGCTGAATGTGCACAGGTTCTAGTTGCAAGCGAGGAAGACCGAAAAGGCACAACACCGCAGAAAAATCTTAAGGAGCTCAAAATATCGTTGCTCACCATCGCCACTGTCACAAAGCAGCTATGAAACTACAGCAGCAGCCCAAAAAGCAGATCAACCGAAGGTCCCACTAGGTATCTGCCTTTAACATTCCTTGGAAAGTTCTAAGCCCCTCGTATAACATTTACAGTGTAAACCGTAATGGGCTTGTTACAATGCTCCAAATTGGTGAAAATTGTGTCTGGAGCAGGTGTACGAAACCGCTGTCACTAATAATGAGAAAAAACTTGATATCCCCATCTCACGTCAAGGAAAACTAGTGATATTCAATAGACTTTCTCTGTCTCTCTCCAGGCCTGTTCACATTTGAACCCAGCCTAACAGGAGTAGCAGCATCTACTCCAGACTCAGGGCCCTATATTTTGTGAGCCATTGGCTGTGGTTCCATTGACGAAGATGGGGAAAGTAGGGGAATGGGGTAGGAAATACAGAAGAGGAAGGAGAGGACGCAGACAAGCAATGAGAACAAGAGGAAGTTGAAAACGACGTCATTGTAAGAGGAAGAAAAAGATGAGGGACGAGAAGCAGGAATGGAAGAAAGTGGAAAGAGAATGAGAGCACATGCAGCAAAGTTTACGCTGTCACTGCGCTGCGCTCTTCGCGGAGGCCTGAGAGTTTCCTTACAATGCTGCCATAACTTGTCTCAGTGGCTCATATAAGTAATTCCTTTGACATTGTGCGGTGGAGTGGAGGGCTTTCCACTCAAAATCCGCGCCTATCGGGTTCATGATTACCTCTGTATGCAAGTTACTTCAGTCGGTAAAGCCTTCGCCAGGACAAAGAAAGGGGAAGAACATCAAGAGAGTGCAGGCGATTGCTTATACACCTAGGCTGTCATGCAACATCAAAAATGCAGCACCAAACTTTAATGTAAATGCTGTTTTTGTGCCCCTGACAAGCCTTCAAAGGTTTGTTCTTTAGACAAGGTGGCTGAAATCTGCAAGATGCGCAGGACCATGTTCAGCCCTTGCCAGTGGCACAGAGCAGCTTCGTTGCACCGGATAAGAAAATCTGCCATCCTACCAGCAGTCACAATCTAGGTGGAGACATGGTAACTCCTCGAGGCACGGAGAAAGCAGTATTTGAGGAGACGAACATGCCAGGCCGTGGTTGCGCGTGCCATGGCCCGTTCATGAAACGGTTTGGCAAGAGGAAATTGAGTGTTATCCGCATCTCGCCAGATGAAACTGCTGGCAAATGGACATCGTTTGCATGTAATTATATCCGTGCAATGCATAAAAGTTGCGATACCGTCTGATATATTGCAATTTTCCTCAGTTTTATATCTATAGCATCAACCAGTAAACTATACGGGCATTTTGGGTGTAGTTTGTAATAAATACCGACTTAATTATGTGCTATATAGCACTCGCAATGAGCTGCATGTAGTGACACCTGCGCCTGTTAGTCCCTTTCTGGCAAGCATGGGTAAATGGCATTCGGAAGAAAAGGCCCGCATGATCCTACGTATTCTTTGTCTTGTCCTGACTTTAGACCTCTCGGAGGCTTCCACAACATATACTGCGGAGGCTGGTTCTCAGACTTTAAGTGCACTTTTCGCGTTGCAACAAAGGTATGTGCTCTCTGGGATTTCCATCAGTGCCGTTTTAGGATGGGACAGAAATGTGCTGTGTCATAATGCAGCTGGCGCCACCGGCAAAGTCAAGCTGATTGCTTTCGGCGTTTCCAGTGGTCCCATGAAATTGGAGCCATGTGCTTGTTATAATACCAAGGAATGATCGATAGCCCATGCCCCCCACAACTACGTTTGCTAGAAACATTTCTCAAACAGTGAAACAGAGATGCAGTGAAGTGATCTTGGTGGTGAAGTCCGTCTTGACAAACACAAGTGGCCTGTTTTGTTACTAGACCGCACGGTCTCCTGTTCTCAAAAAAAAAAAGAGAGAAACGGAAATAGACAGCCCACTGGACCTGGCGTGAAGTGCAGAGAGCGTGCAAAGGCTGAGACTCGGGTGGTTAATGACACAGATATGCTTGCAGCTTGCCACAGTAAGAGAAATGGGGTGGTGCATCCTCTCGCATTCCTTTGGCATGAGTCCAACGCCTTGAACAATAAGCAAACGGCGTATATGTGCTGAAGAAGCAAGGAACGACCGTGTACCAGTAGTTCGGCTAATGACCTAACCAACCGAGCTAGAGTTATGGAATAATTAATACGTACTGTACAGGCAATTACTGTCCAGGCAATAGTTTTTCGTTCGTCTATTAAATAATTTGCAGCCACCAAGGTCGCATAAGGAACACGTAAATTACGATGGATCGGCACCAGTTAGCAGTTGACAGGTTGAACCAGCAAGCTTCTGCAAAAACTGAGAAACGTGCGTTTCTCTTTCTCTATTGTCAATATGATAGCGCGCACGACGAACTCCGCAATTTTTGAGGCAGCGCCAGAAGTAAGAGGTACCGTCTCAGCGTAGCATGTTAGATGGTCGACGGCGGTGACCATTTAGCGGTGACCAGGAGGCGTTAGCGGGAGGGGTCCGTACAAGTCTATGCCCACGACTTCGAAGAGGGCGGACGGGCATGGCGTAGGTTGCGAAGGACTGGCGCAAGAGAAGTAGGATGTTTGTGGTGTTGGCATGACGCGCAGGAACTGAGGCACTTGGTGACACTCGATGAGAGGTCAGGCCAATAGCAGCGAGTCTTGATGCGCTCGTAAGCTTTGTGAAATCCTAAGTGGCAGCCGACGCGTTGTCGTGGAAAGATTGTAAAACATGTAGTCGGAGTGAACGAGGCACGACCGGGACCCATAGGTTGCCAGTAGAATGATACATTTGTCGGTTTAAGGCACGATCTTACAGTCTGAAACGTGATATTTTTCGTCTCAAGTGGCCATTCGGAGGCGTTCACAAGCCAATAAGGCAGTCCATGATCGTGCGGCAGCATGTATCAGTCCATTGAAGTGATACGAGATCATCGGAGGAGAGAACGTCTGTCAAAGCTATAAGGTGTATCGGAGCTACGGGCATGTGCCTATCCGGGTGGTTTGATAGCGCCGTGCAGATCGAAGACGAGACATGGGCATCGGGTGTCAGCGGACAGGGCGACAAGAAGTCGGCATCCTGGTGTTTCCTGCTGGACCGCTACGTGACAGTGTAGTCGTATTCCTGTAAACGGAGCACCCAAAGGCCAAGAATCCAGAAAAATTCTTCTGAGAGGAGAGCCAACAGAAAGTGTGATCAGGCACGATGGTGGAATGGCAGCCCTATAAATAGGCGCAAAACTTCTGTATTGACCATACGATGGTGAGGTATTCTTGTTCTGTAATAGTATAATTTTGTTCTGCTGAAAGAAGTGTACGGCTCGCGTAGGCTACGACGTGTTCTTCAGACAATTGAAGTAGCACAGCGCTCCGTGTCCACTGGCGTCAGCGTGCAACACTAGGAGCTGTAGGGTCGTAGTGACGAAGGAGTGGTCACGACGTGAGACACCGCTTTAGGGTCTCGAAGACGGCGTCACATTCATGTGTTCATACGAAAGATGTACCTATGCTGAGAAGTTTGGGAAGAGGAGTTGCGATTGAGGCGAAGCAGCGAACAAAGCAGTGGAAGTATGACGCTTATCCCAGAAAGCTGCGAGTGTCTTTAAGTGCTGTCGGCTGAGGGAAGAGCAACATAGCAGCAGTCTCCTCGGGATCCGGATCAATGCCACGCCTACCGGAAACGTGGCCCAGTACTTCGATGCTGCAGCTTGCAACAAGGCACTTTTTAGTGTTTAGCTCGAGGCCGGCATTGGCGAGGAACGTGCGAACTTCGTCTAAGCTTTGGAGGTGTTTGGAAAAATTGGTCGAAAAGATGTCATCCAGGTAACACAGGCACGTCCTCCATTTTAAACCACGCGGCACAGTATCCATCCTCCGTTCGAATGTGGCCGGGGCATTGCAGAGTCGAAACGGCATGGCAATGAGCTTTAATAGGCCATCAGGAGTTGTGAAGGAAGTCTTCTCTTCATCAGACTCATGCATCGGAATCTGCCAGTAGCCGGAGCCTAAGTCAAAGCTGGAAAAGTATTCGGCACATTGTAAAGTGTCCAGGCCATCATCAATACGAGGCATACAATAAACATCCTAGCGGCTAATTTTGTTCAGTGCCTCATAGTCCACACAGAACCGGACCGAGCCGTCCTTGTTCAACAACACAACGGGGGACGACCAAGGGCTGGTTGAAGGCCTTATAAGGTTCCCTGCATGCATGTTGACCTTTTCTTCTATAACACTACGATCGGACGACGATACGCAGTACGGGCGTCGGCGAATTATGCGCGAGCCGTCTGTTTCGATGCGATGACCGGCTTCTGACCCAATCCATCCGAATAAGCATCAAATCACGCATGATGCGTCGTTAATACAGACAGCAAGGCTTCCCTTTGGGTTCGGTTAAGGTCTGTGCTTAAAGTGCCCTAGAGAGCATTGGAAGAACCTACCTCGGGTGTTCGCCAACAGAGTGATGGGGCGAATGAAGCCGTAACTACACATCCAAGAGCGCACTCAGTAATGCTGGCAACAGTAGATCCTTGCGGTAACAGCAAGGCTGTTGTAGTTATGTTGTAGGTGGTGAGCTTGGCATAACCAAGTGAGAACCGCACCAGACAAATATCGATGAGAATTGCTCGAAGAATGCAGCGCTGCTATGGGGTAATCACGCCGTCCCTTTCTATTGAGCAGGAGGACTTTGGAGCGAACGCAGTCTCCATCACTTGTGAGGCACCATCCAGTACAGCGGTAGGACCGGTTTATTAGGACGCTGGTGCGCGAGACAGCCTCCCAGCTAACAGTGTCGAAAACCCAACGATGATGATGACTGGCACGGTGGGTATATACTGTAGTGAGTGGATATCGGACCGTCACTTTGATTCATGTGCGGTGCGGTGAAGGATGGAGGCAAAGACGTGGTCTAGTACACACATATATTAACAAAGCAAACGAAGCCCCGCGATAATACATCCACAAGCAGAAAGGGATCCCCCACGCGACACAAGAGTATACACAGTCCTAGGTGAGCGCTCACACGTTCTACAGCAGGCCAGCGGTCGACCCTCAGTAGGCGGTCGTGGATGACGAGGTACGGCTTGCGATGTAGCAGGGCGAGTGGTGGCGGAATCGCCGCGCAGATAGGTAGGCACAGGACCACTCAGGAACCAGCCAGGTACTGGGCAGGAGTCGTACGCCCGGGGCACCAGCGGTCACAGTAGCGCGGCCAGTCAGGAGGCTGCCCAGAGGTAGTCCCGGGTAGCCCTCACGAACCTGGGTCGCCTCTCGAACGCTGTCTGTCTGCGTGGCACGCTCCCAGCTACTGCTTCCTCTTTTTTTATTTTCTTGGCCGCCACCACCACGCGCTCTCATTTTTTTTTGGCCGCCGCGTGCCGCATTCGGCGCCGTTCGCGTCGTCTTCGTTCTTGGTTTACTACACTACCCCTCACTCAAGAAAGTTGTTTCGTTTCAAACAACTTTGCTCCGGCTAGGTGGCCTGCCGAACGAGGACGCGTTTCACGATTGCACAACACACGCCCACAGGATACAGTTCACAGTTTACAGTTCACAGGATACAGTTCCAGTATCAATATAGAGCACACACGCGGGTACAAAAGGGAACTGAGAAGTATATAAACATGAAAAGAACGAACAACAAAAATCTACGATACTCTGCTTAAGTAGTCAGCGCCAATGTTGTCACTGCCTTTAATGCACTCTGTAGTAAAGTCATATTCCATGATTAACAAACTCCAACGAAGGACCCTGTTGTTCACAAGCTTGGCAGAATTGATGTAAGTGGTGCATGATCTGTTTGTAATAAAAAGCGTTTGCCATAGAGAAAGACACAAAACTTTTGTATGGCCCAGACGAGGGCGAGGCCTTCCCTTTCTATTGTGGAGTAGCGTGCTTCTCTTGTAGTAGCTTCCAACTCGCATATGAGAGCGGGTGCAGAACTCCATCATGGCGCTGGAGTAGGACAGCTCCGAGGCTTGTCGAGGATGCGTCTGTACATAGTATAAAAGGCCGCTCTAAATCTGGAGAGCGTAGAATTGGCTTTTCAGAAAGCAAGTGTGGCAGTTTGTCGAAGGCTTGCTGATGACGCGCCTCCCAGATGAGCTTGTTGGGAGCCCGTTTGCGGGTCAATTCCGTGAGAGGTGCCGACACTGCAGAATAATTTGGCACAAAGTCCCGGTAGTATCCGGTAAGGCCCAGTAATGAACGTATTTCCTTCTTGGTCGTCTGTCTCTTAGCAGCCTCGATTTTTTCAAGAGTCTCTCTGCGGCTGCAAGATGCCGTGGCCTACAATATGTCCCAGAAGCTTCACACCCGTGAAGCCCACTTCAGTTTTGGGTGGCTTGATGGTTAAGCCTGCATTCTTGACTTGCTGGAAGAAGCGTCGGAGGGAATTAACATGTTCCTCCCAGGTTTCTGTGGCAATTAAGACGTCATCAAAGTAATGGTAGATATTGCGAATACTATGTACTACTTTCCTCATCAGGCGGGTGAAAACAGCTGGTACGGTCTTTATCCCGAACGGCATGAATCGAAACTGATAGAGGCCTGATGATAACTGGAAGGCGGTCATATGTTCACTCTCTGGCTGCATGGACACCTGCCAATAACCTTTGCTGAAGTCGAACTTGGACAAGTACCACTCTTGCCCAGCTTGGCGAACATCATGTCGACCCTTGGTATTGGCTCGCTGTCCATTATGACCACTCGATTTAATTGCCCGAAATCAATGCACAACCGCATGGTGCCATCTTTTTTCTTCACTACTACCACCGGTGCTTGGTATGGTGGGTGTGAAGGTTCAATGATGCCTTCCTTGAGCATTTCGCGTACTTCAGCATTTTCGACTGCAAAAGGGAGAGGATACTGGCGGAAGTGCACCGGCGTTGCCGTGGCGAGTCTTAGCTGGCACTCTACGAGATGTGTCTTTCCAGGGACATCTGAGAATATGTCTTGGAATGCATGTAACGTTTTCTTAGCTTCGGAGTTTTGTTCCGCCGTAAGGTCCCGGTCGATTTTCACGTCCTGGAATGTTTCTTTCCGCTTCAGTACAATAAACAGAGGGTCATTCTTTTCACCGTGTTCGTGCGTGCTGAAAGCGACAGCAGTTTGGTGTTCTGCTGGCAATGGTGAGTCGCCCAAATTCCTCTCTTCGTACTTTTTCAGTAGGTTTATATGAAAAGTACTTTGGCGCGTACCGAGGTCCATAACGAAGTCACTGTCGCTCCTCTTCTCAGTGATGATGAAAGGTCCTTTCCACGTCAAGATGAGCTTGTTGTTATCGGAAGGTAGTAAAAGGCGCACTTTGTCTCCTACGGAAAGGTGCCGTGCCTTCGCCTTGCGATCATAGTATTGCTTCTGGGTAGCCTTCGATCTTCGAGGTATCTCGTGAGCGAGTTGGCGCGTCTCGTGCAGCCGTTCTTGCAGCTCGACAACGTAGCCATAGGTCGTCTTTGTCTCCTGATCTAATTGTCTTCTTGACCAGAGGTCTTTGAGAATGGCCATGGGGCCTCGGACGTAGCGACCGTAAAGAAGATCAAAAGGCTACCCAGAAGCAATACTATGATCGCAAGGCGAAGGCACGGCACCTTTCCGTAGGAGACAAAGTGCTCCTTTTACTACCTTCCGATAACAACAAGCTCATCTTGACGAGGAAAGGACCTTCTGCGTACATTTTGAAGACATTCATGCCGGCATCGCTACGAAGCCAAAGCCAGGTGCAGGTGGCGTGCTCGGCGGTGGCACAGAAGAAAAGAAGAGGCTCGTGCGGTGCGCGCGCAGGAAGAGCTCGTGGTCCAGTGGAACAGGCCAGACGACTGCGTTGTTCCTGGAGCTCCTGCGGCTGTTCCTGGGCGGCCCTGAGACGACGCGTCTGCCTATTGGTGCAGACGCACGAGGGTGCCTGCAGTGACGCAGGGTGGAGGTGGCATACGCGTTGCCTGCTCATCCAGACTCCTGGAGAGGCTTGCGTCCTCATCCGGGGAGAGGCCTAATAGGAGGCCCTGTGCCGGGACGCCTCCAGCGCGAGGTGAACGCCGAGTGCGGCTGGCCACGGTAGAGCAGCCGTGGGCCGCCGTCTGCGGCATCTGACGCTGCGAAGCCTCCGCCAGGAGGAGTCGTCGCCTCCGCCGACAGTCATGGAGACGCCGCCGTGCCGACTCTCCTGCCACTACTGACGCCGCGACGCTACCGTGTCGAGTCAGCCACCTTGGCCGAGGAGCGAACGCCATAGCCGAGACGCCGGCGACCAAAGGATGCATCACAACCTTTGAGGCGTCGTTTTCTACATTCGCTCGAACGTTCAACTGTTCGGACCTTAAGCCCATTTGTTTTTCTTGGTTTTTTCTACATCATATTTTTGTAAATGTGCCTATCGCGTGTTGTGTCCACGTCATCCTCATCTCCGTCGCACTGTCACATAAATATGTGTTATTTTCCTCTTACGCTCCCGTGTCCTCGCAGTACCTTTCTCGTCTTACCATACACAAGCATACGTGAAGAACGTCCTCTTAATCCTTTACAATCTGGCGTCCGCGAAACAGGACTAAGCTCGGTGTTAACATCTCAGTGCCTCACGTTATTTGTGTACGGTGGACGAGGATGGATGAGCTCAGGACACTGGAACAGTTGGGTAAGGAGATGGGGTTGACAGGTGAGACATTACGAGCTTGGGTTAAGCAAAAACAGATTGAAAAGAGGGAACGACGAGTGGAAGAGCGTGAGGAGGCGCGTGTAAAGGCACGAGAGGTGCATGAGCGCGAGATGGCTCGTATAAAGGCCGAAGCAGCTCAGCTCAAAGCAGCTGTGCAGCTGGTAGAGTTTGCCACGCAAAACGAGCGGTCATTGGCGGGTGACTGCAGATTTAAGCATAACGCGAGCAGTAACATAAACACTAACGTGCCGTACATTGAAGGCGGCTGTAGTGAGGCCAGAATGATTGTTAACTTGGACGTTTTCATGTCAGCAGGATTTGACGAGCCCAGTTTTGAAAAGAGCCCAGGAATGTTAGGTCATGTTCGTTGCTAGCGTGAGAGCACATCTGCAGTGGATGTGAAAGAAGCAAATAGTGTCTCTAAGTGTTTCAAAGGCTACACATCTGCGGTCTCTCTCGGCAAGGTGTGAAATGGCCTGAATAGCGTCTAGAACGAGTAGATGACAATGAAATGGCTTTAAATGGCATGATCTATGAGCATGTAGACATTAGGAATTCTAGTGATTTTAGTTACAAAGTATCGCCTGTGTGTGAAGCTTCCATCAAGCAAAAAGCAGTACCGCGAACTCACGAAGTGGAGGCATCAGATTTTTAGAATGCGATGAGGGTACAAAAGGATTTTTTCACGCTAACTGTTCCGTGCTAGCTGAACGGGCACTCGGTCCCAAGTCATATGGTAACCATCAGCACTCAGTGTCAAAGGAACCGGCTGATGCAGAGAATCTTGTCAATAATCATGGAGACAGACAGCTCTTCGGAATCTCTTTGTGGAAATAGAAAATGTTCCGAGTGTGAGTGGTGGCTCTTAAAGAAGACACAAGATAGACCTCAGAAGCCTGACAGAAACGGAATTGCTCTGATGATATCAGCTAAGGAGGTAACGCGAAAGCGCAAATGCACCACAGTGCCGCTTTCGCGAAAGATACATCACAAGGCACTTCGTCTAAGGAAGCGCGTGCTCTTCAAGAAAAAGAACAAAAGACGCAAATGTTTTAGTGTCAGATGCCACCGCACTCACTGCAGGAAAAAAAATAACCGGATGGTGTAATGGTGGAACTTGTGCCTGACAGTAATTTTTTATGTAGACACTGGAATTTCTTGGTAATGCAGATCTTCGACAAACAAATGTACTGGTGTGTCTAATGGAAGGAATTAACAGTGTGCAGTTACGCATCTATGCGTCCGTGTCGAAGGGATTTGACAGCGCTCTGTGACTGGCATTTTTGTGGACTGTTGTGCGAATCCTGCTTTCTCTTGGAGAATTTTTTGGGTGTGTGCATGCCACCTTCGGCGCTTATAAAAAGTTGATTGTGTTACCCTTAAGTAACTTTCTTAAGTGGGGGGATAAATGTAGTGAATGGACTGGATCTATATGGAAATTTTTGTGTGTGGGAACATTCTGCGTACATTTTGAAGACATTCATGCCGGCACCACTACGAAGCCAAAGCCAGGGGCAGGTGGCGTGCTCGGCGGCGGCACAGAAGAAAAGAAGAGGCTCGCGCGGTACGCGCGCAGGGAGAGCTCGTGGCCCAGTGGAACACGCCAGACGACTGCGTTGTTTCTGGAGCTCCTGCGGCTGTTCCTGGGCGGCCCTGAGACGACGCGCCTGCCTGTTGATGCAGACGCGCGAGGGTGCCTGCAGTGACGCCGGGTGGAGCAGGCATACGCGTTGCCTGCTCATCCAGGCTCCTGGAGAGGCTTGCGTCCTCATCGGGGGAGACGCCTAATTGGAGGCCCTGTGCCGGGACGCCTCCAGCGCGAGGTGAACGACGAGTGCGGCTGGCCACGGTAGAGCAGCCGTGGGCCGCCGCCTGCGGCATCTGACGCTGCGAAGCCTCCGCCGTGAGGAGTCCTCGCCTCCGCCGACAGTCATGGAGACGCCGCCGTGCCGACTCTCCTGCCACTACTGACACCGCGACGCTACCGTGTCGAGTCGCCACCTTGGCCGAGGAGTAAACGCCATAGCCGAGACGCCAGCGACCAAAGGATGCATCACAACCTGTGAGGCGTCGTTTTCTACATTCGCTCGAACGTTCAACTGTTCGGACCTTAAGCCCATTTGTTTTTCTTGGTTTTTTCTACATCATATTTTTGTAATTGTGCCTATCGCATGTTGTGTCCACGTCATCCTCATCTCCGTCGCACTGTCACGTAAATATGTGTTATTTTCCTCTTACGCTCCCGTGTCCTCGCAGTACCTTTCTCGTCTGACCATACTCAAGCATTCGTGACGAACGTCCTCTCAATCCTTTAAATATACAGATGACGATGAGCTGCATACTTAGCTCACACAATATTGGAACGAGCAGAGACATAAGGTAAACAGGAAGGCCTTCATAATAACAACCATAACGCCGGCATAGCGCCAATAGAGCACCGAGAGAGGCTGCCCAACTACGACGTCTCCTTCATTCTCCTAGTGATCGTCTTCCTTCCTTTCGTGGCACCCTGACATTACACCCGGTGGCGAAAAGGCCGAGTAGGCACCTGCTACATCGGGACCACATGGTGTGGTTTGAGGCGACCCGCGTCTACCCCCGGTGGCAAAAAGGCCGAGTAGGCACCTGCTACATCGGGATCACTTGGTGTGGTTTCAGGCGACCCGCGTCAACGACATCAGATAACGTAGACGACGGTGAAGCATAGGCTGTAGCGACTTCATAAGTAACATCAATGACTTGTCGGACGACGCGGTAGGGGCCAGAGTAGCGAGAGAGCAGTTTTTCCGATAGGCCCGCACGCTGTGAAGCAGTCCAGAGAAGGACGAGGTCGCCGGCAGAGAACTGGAGCTCACGATGACGGCTGTCATACAGCGACTTCTGTCTTGCCTGCGATTCAGATAGTTGCCGATGGGCGAATTCGCGTGCCTTGGCGGCTGTAGCAGCAGCATCGCGAGCATATTCAGAGGGGGACACTAGACCAGTTCGCAGGAGCCTGTCGAACGCCGGTGTCGGTTCAAGTCCATAGAGGAGGTAGAAAGGGGAGTAAAGAGCGGTGTCATGGCGGGACGAGTTGTAGGCGAAGGTCACAAATGGAAGCGCGGTGTACCTGTTTCGACCATCTGAAGAAACATAAATAGGATATCGGTAAGTGTGCGGATCAGGTGTTCCTTGAGGCCTTTTGTTTGAGGGCGATACGCTGTCGTTAATTCGTGTTTCGTGGCACAAGAGTGAAGGAGATCTTCGGCAACTCTTGTCAAAAAGTAACGGCCTCTGTCTGTAAGAAGTTGGCGAGGAGCCCCGTGGTGAAAGATGAAGTCTTGCTGGAGGAATTCGGCGACGTCGGTAGCACAACTGGTCTGAATGGCCCGTGTGATGGCTTAGCGGGTTGAATAATCCGTCGCAACGACAATCCACTTATTACCGGACCGTGAAGTAGGGAAAGTTCCCAACAGATCCAAGCCAACACGATGAAACGGTTGGGGTTGTGTATCAATTGGCTGGAGAAGGCCGGCCGGAAGGAGAGCTGGCAGTTTACGACGCTGGCATTTTTCACAGGCATTGACATAACGTCGCACGGAGCGATAAAGCCCAGGCCATAAAAATCGTCTCCGGACACGGTCGGTCATCCTGGAAATACCAAGGTGGCCCGCTGTGGGTATTTCATGGAGTTGGGTGAGTACGGTCGCCTGAAGATGAGAAGGAACAACTATCAGTAGGTAATGTCCGTCGGGGCGCATATTTCGGCGGTATAAAATGTCAACAAGAAAAAACTTGCGAGGGAAGGGAATATCGGTTCGGCGCGTAGGCGGTGGAATCCATCGCACAATGGTGTATCATGTTCTTGCCCTTCGTCGAGGTTCAGTAAAGCATCGAGTGTGAAGATTCCAGAAACTGCATTATTGGAATTGGGCTTGTCAACGGGGTGGCAAGACAAGCAGTCGGCGTCCTGGGGCAGCCTACCGGACTTGTACACCGCTGTGTAGTCGAATTCTTGGAGATGTAGGGCCCAATGGCATAGACGACCCGTTGGATATTTAAGCGTCGACAGCCAGCAGACAGCATGGTGGTCTATGCTAACAGTGAAAGGTCGGCCATATGGCCGACCTTTCGCTGTTAGCATAGGACCACCAAGCGTAGTGTAACTACGCTTCGTGTGTGAAAGCAGGCGGCTTGCATACGCAATAACTCTGTCGTGTCCGCGTTAACATCGCCGACGTTTCACTGTTAGCATAGACCACCATGCTGTATGGCCGGAATTTGGTCACAACCTACACATGTGCGATGCACTCGCTATCTGCGATAGTGTAACTACGCTTCGCGTGTGAAAGCAGGCGGCTTGCATACGCAATAATTCTGTCGTGTCCGCGTTAACATTGGGCTAGAACAGCGCCAATGCCATACCTACTAGCATCTGTTTGCACCTCTGTTGAGGCAGATGGGTCGTAGTGGCGGGAATCGGAGGGCTGGTGAAGACTCTTACAAGGTATGCGAAGGCGTTGGCTTGCTCAGGTCCCCAAGGGTACGCCTTTAGAAGATCGGTCAGAGGCTGAGCAAAGTATGCAATATTTCTGACAAAGCGACAAAAGTATGAGCACAAGCCTACAAAACTTCGGATGTCTTGGGTACAAGTCGGCCTAGGGAACTCGAGTACAGCATGAACTTTAGCAGGGTCAAGGCGCAGGCCAGGAACGTCGACGAGGTGACTGAGAATAGTAATTTCGCGACGAGCAAAGTGGCACTTGAAAGAATTGAGCTGTAGCCCAGCTGCACGGAACACCGAAAGAACAGTCGAAAGGGGTTCAAGGTGTGTGTCGAATATCGGAGAAAACACGATGACGTCGTCGAGATAAAAAAGACAGATGGGCCACTTAAAGCTATGGACTAATGTGTCCATCATGCACTCGAAGATGGCTGAGGCATTGCACAGGCCGTTCGGCATGACTCTGAACTGATAAAGACTATCGGGCATTAGAAACGCCGTCTTCTCGCACTCCATATCATCGACAGCAATCTGCCAGTAACCAGAGCGTAGATATATTAATGAAAGGTAAGTCACACCGTGTAGGCAATCTAATGCGTCATGGATCCGTGGCAGTGGATAGACATCATTCTGGGTGAATTTGTTCAGGTGCCGATAGTCCACACAAAACCTCCAGGTGTTGTTCTTCTTTCTTACCAAAACAACAGCCCACGGTCTAGACGACGGTTCTATAATGCCTTTCGTGAGCATCTTATCAAATTCCTGCTCTATCACTCGGCGTTCTCTATGTGACATACGATAGGGCCGTCTATGAATGGGCGCTCTATGACCAACGTGTATGTGATGCTGCACAAATTTGCCCCAAAGGCCGACCTTCAAAGTAAAAAATGTCGCATAGCGAAAGACGAGATCGCGGAGGTCGCCGACCTGAGAAGGCGACAAGTCCTGGACTATCATCTTGGTGATTTCGCTGTGTGTTGCACTTGATGTTGCTGAGAAAGCGTTGGAGTTGGCCGAAGAGCTAGCGCAAGATGTTTGAAGCGAAACGGCGGTAACTTGGTACTCGTGCGACGGCCAGAGCGTGGCAAGGGATATGCCTTTGGGTGGTACCAGAGGGCAGAATCCAAACTTCAGGAGCGGGAGGTAAGTTGTGTTGGCCGAGATGGTCGCAGCAGTCGGGGGAAAAGACACGCCGTGGGAGAGTAAGACACTGACAGAGGGAGGGACCATATAGTCGCCATCCGGTACACAGCAGTTAGGCCGAGCGGTAAAATAGGTTACCGCCTGCAGCAGCAGTCCAACAAAGTTAGCACAACAGAGTTGCGTGTCGGGGACGTCGGAAACATCTGGTAAACCGAGTTGGACCACGCCAGCCGAGCAGTCAATTATTGCCGATTGAGCAGATAAGAAATGCCCCGCTACGGTGGTCTAGTGGTTATAGCACTCAGCTGCAGACCCAAAAGTCGCGGGATCGAATCCCGGCCACGGCGACTGCATTTCGATGGAGGCATTTGAAATGTTGATGTCCCTGTGCTGTGCGCTGTCAGTGCACCTTAAGGAACCCCAGGTGGTCGAAATCTCCGGAGAGCTCCACTATGGCGTCTTTCATAATCAGAGCTGGTTTCGGGAAGTTAAACCCCACAAATCAATCAGATAAGAAATCAAGGCCAAGGATTACGTCGTCAGGGCAGTGTTCAAGTGCATGAAACAATACGCATACCTGGCGACCACCAACGCTTTCACGGGCGGCACACATTCCCAGCACTGTGGGCATTCCTCCGTCTGCAACTTGGGCTGTGCCGGACTCGGCAGGTGTAAGCACTTTCGTGAGCTGGTTTCGGAGAGCAGCACTCATGATGGATATGGCTGCAGCGGTGTCGATCAACGCGGTTACTGGTAGGGCTTCAACTTGTACGGTGATTAGTTTACTGTCTGTCGGCAGTCTAAGTGAAGGATTTCCGGGTCGAGGTTCCAATGTAGCCCCGCCTCCGAGAGCTGCATTTATTAGTTTTCCTAAGGTGAGCATACAGAGCAGTGCGGCGATTGACGGCGGGGCAGGGGCGAGTGGGAGGGACGATCGCGCGGCGAAGTCGATCGACTTAAGGGCCTGGTAGATATGGTAGAGTCGCGGTATGTTGAGTCACGATGGGTCTGTCGCTACACACAGGTTCGCAGTAGGTCGGTTCATTAGGAGCGCTAAATGGCGAACGTCGTGTGCAATATGTGGGAGAGGAGTAGGACGGTTGCCGATAAGGGCAATAGCGGGAAATGTGCCTGCCCTACACCACTACAGGTGACACATATAGGCTTGTCGTTAGGTGCGCGCCATTGCGCCAGATCTCGGCAGCGGCGAAACGTCGGTGGTGGTCGATGAAACGGAGCAGTATGTCGAAATGGAGGGCGAGTCACGGAGCGCGCTGGTTGAGTGCCTGCATTTGTAAGCTCATCGCGTACGAAAGAAGATGGCAATGCAGCCTCGATTTCACGCCGCACAATACGTAGAATGCTATCTGAGGTGGACGGCTGAACGGAGGAATAAGCTTCTTCGCACGACGACGTAGTGGCGGTGTTAGGGAACCGCATGAAATGTTTGGTGATGCGCCGGCTCCTCGCTCCTTCGAAGCGTCTGCACTTGCTGATAATTTTGTCAACTCTTCAACAGTATTTAACAATCAGCAAATTAAATGCATCATCGGCGATGCCTTGAGAATATGGCCAACTTTGTCAGCTTCGGACATGCTGTTATCGACGCTGTGGCTAAGAGCTAGAGCGTCGTGGATATACGCAACGTAAGGCTTTGTAGCCGTCTGAGCCCGACAGGATAAATCTTTCGTAGCCGCGCACTTGCGGCAGGGCGTGGGCTAAATAGATCGCGTAACTTTGGTTGCACAAATTCCAGCTGGTCCGTTATTCCTCGTTCGTATCTTAGCAGGGGCGTGCCGGGCCCGTTTGGTGAAAAACAAGATTGGCTAGCATGAGTATCGGGTCCCACCGGTCGTGCGCTGCTAGGCGTTCCTACAGGACCAACCATTCCTCGACGTTCTCAGTATCTTTACCGGAGAAATTGCCCGGATCGTGCGGCTGGGTAAGGAGGAGTGGCGATGGCGTCGTTGCAGCCGCTTGCTCTAAGGGAAATGGAGCGTATGCTGACGCCCTCACTGGCCCGTCGACCCCGACGTTTGTCGCCATGGTAGGACGGCCGAGAACAAGCCCGCTGCGGAGTTCCGTCTTGCGCTACACCCCGCACATCCACCACAATCGAACGAGCAGAGATATAAGGTTAATAGAAAGGCCGTTTTATAATAACAAGGATAACGTCGGAACAGAGCCAATCGCGGACCGAGAGAGGCTACTCCACTACGTCGCCTCCTTCGTCTTCCTAGAGTTCGACGTCTTCCTTTCTTTCGTAGCAGCGTGACAATATCTATATATGACAGGAAATTCCCGATGCCATTCGCTGTTAAGGAAGCCGTCAAAGGTGAGATACAAGAGATGCTGCATTGAGGCATCTTAAAAAGTGACCACGGATATATCATTTTATTTGAGGGTATACCCAATGACATTCGCTGTTGAGGAAACCGTCAGAACAGCGCTGCAAGCGATGCTGCGTTGAGCCATCGTAGCGAGTGACGACAGACATATCTGTATGTGTCAGGCGATACCCGATGCCATTAGTCTTTAAAGAAGCCGTCAAAAAAGAGATACAAGAGATGCTGCGTTGAGCCATTGTAGCAAGTGGCGACAGACATATCTGTATATGTCAAGCAATACCCGATGCCATTGGTCTTTAAGGAAGCTGTACATCAAAAGAGAGATACAAGAGATGCTGCATTAAGACATTGTAGAAAGTGACGACGGATATATCTGTATATGTCAGGCAATACCCGATGCCATTAGTTGCTAAGGAAGCCATCAAGAAAGAGGTACAAGAGATGCTGCATGAAGGCATTGTAGAAAGTGACCACTGACATATCTGTACATGTCAGGCAAAACCCGATGCCATTAGTTGTTAAGGAAGCCGTCAAAAGAGAGATACAAGAGATGCTGCATTGAGGCATTGTACAAAGCGACGACGGACATATCTATATATGTCAGATAATACCCGATGCCATTTGTTCTTAAGGAAGCCGTCAAAAGAGATGCAAGAGATGCTTTGTTGAGGCATCGTAGAAAGTGGCGAGGGTCATATCTATTTATCTCAGGGAACACCCGATGCCGAAAAGAGTTACAAGAGATGCTGCGTGGAGGGATCAGAGAAAGTGACCACGGGCATATCTGTTTATCCGATGCCATTTGCTGTTAAGGAAGCCTTCAGACAAGAGATACAACAGATGCTGCGTTGAGGCATTTTAGAAAGTGAGGACGGGCATATCTATTTATGTCATTTACTGTTAAAGGGATACGGACACAAAATATGAAATTTTTACGCAAATGTGCAGACGAATCCTAAGTGTGCGACTACACTGAAAAGACGTAGTCATTTCGCTCATTTTTCAATGGATGGCTTTATTTTTGGAGTTTTTGTGAAGATATTCCACGCCGCCCGTCCACGCGGGCTGGAAGGCGTGACGTCACGGTATTCACGTCGGATAGCCAGCCCGCCCGCCGCGGTCATTCTAAGCGACCGACGCCGCCATTGCGAGAATGGAGTGGAGTTCTGGTGCCTCTACCCAGCTAGCTACACAAAGGATTTATGACGTCTTTCGAAACGGATATCCGAGAAGTTAACGACGTGTGCAGATGGCACGTGTAGGAAGCTTTAGTCTAGGATGCGTCATATATCTGGTTTAATGTCCGGCTTGTTGCACATAAAAGAGACGTTTCCTTAACGTCTTCGGAAAATCTTCAAAAACGAGGTCTTTTCGACGGCTTAGAGGAGACTCCAATGATCTCATTTCCCTGGATTTCGGAATCCCTTTAAAGACTTACCAAAGACGTCCTCAAAAAGCTGTTCCTGGAACGTTAAACGTAGTCTGAAAAAGAAGCAGGAATCGTGCTCGGGAACGGGGTGCCCCACCAAGGTTTTGACCTGGTTGCCACCCTCAGAATATATAAATGAAAATATGACTTTAGAGCTAACGCCTTAGGAGTTCATATGACACCAAGGCATTTTTTGCACCCCTGAGGCATTAACTCTGTGTGTTGCGAAGGTGTCAATGGTATCACAACTTTGGGTGGCAGCCCCGATCTGCGGACGCCGTTCAAGCCATCTGGCAGTAGCTCCGACCTGCTCTCTTACCAGCCGCACCGTAAGCATTTCGGTGCAGCAGAATGAGAGGGGAGGGCAGTGCCAGCTGAATACTTCCGTAGTTACGTCGTAGAAAGAAGCCCTGCCGTCGCACTTGCCTGGAACTCTTTTTGTTTCTGGTGGTGAAGAGCATCAGTACTGGCTGCAACAGAGCGAAAATAGTGCAGTAAGGTAGGCACACAGTTGTCTGCAAAGACTTCATCAGTCTTAGCATTTAAGTCACAATCAGTTGTCATGAATACAAAAATCAATGTAGCATGTACTTGGTAGAGCATGAAGGATATCTACCAAAAACAGTAATAACATATCTTTCTACAGTGAAGGACAGACAGTTTCTTGGCAAGCGGCCTAACAAGGAGGCCCCTGTGCCAATGATCATGAAGTCGAAACATTGCTACATGAATATTTTATTGAGAAAGTAACTTGTGCAAGTTTAAAAAAAGGAGAAACGACAAAACTGAACATAGAAATATTCAAAAGGAACTGCAGAAGGAATTCTTTACATATATTTTGGACTTAATCAAGATTAGAGGCTTACAGAAGGAGCACTAGTAGCTACACAATAATTAACGGCCAAAAGACTATGAGCTTTTTAGCATGAGAGCAGCGCAACCTGTTATATGAGCACAGAAAGAAGAATTGATGACTGTGTTATAGCCGCTTTCAATCATGTTATGCAGTATCTTCACCACAAAAGATTAATGAATATAAACAAAAGAACTCAAATATGACTTACATATGAAAGTGAAAATTTGCCTAGGTCATCAGCTGATGTAACCACGCAAGCTTTAAAAGACAACCAAAAGCATCAATCAAGTAACCATGAATATTTGCGAAAATCGGTCTAATGAGCAACATCACAATGCAGTGCAAAATCTGTCACAGTGAGCGAGGTTACATCGAAGGAACGTCAGTTTCGTAACGAAGCTACATACTCACCTGCTTCAAGTGGAATACACAGGAGACAGTGCTGGGGCGACGAAAAAAAGGCAATGTTCTCACTTATATATAAAAAAATACAAATATGCCTTCCTACAAAGGACTGTATTACGTACATCTATGCAAATGTGACATGAACGCTTATCAGACTGGCAAGCATCATTTGGACACCAAAAAAGAGAAAAAGGATTTTGGCTCATGAAGTTACTCCTAAAAATGACTTCAAATAACCAGCAGGTACACATATGCAGGACCAAGCTGACACTCTCCGAATTTTACTCCGTTTCACATTTAAAAAATCGTAGTATACCTGCTCACTAAAAAAAAAACAGCTCAGATGGCGAAGACCTTTGAGGATGCAGCCTCTACCACACGCGCAACTAGTTAACGTTCACAGTAATCAATGACTAGTTGTAGTGTCCAGGCTTAGTGCAGCTGATGACTACAATCTTACTGGCATCGTATGACACGCTGAAACCGCCGTCACCGACATGCTTTCAATGTAGAGCCGCAGTCGGGCCATGGTAGAACGCAGTTGGCGCACTTGATCATGTTATCCATGCAACCGATTAAACCGCATGTATACCGGAATTCCTTTCCAGGCACGCAATGGAAAAAAATTGGGCCAATATTTCCTATAAAGGTGCTCTGCAGGCGCCTAAGTAGCGAGGGCAGGTACAGGCATGCACCGCTATATCCCGACACCGGAAAAGCTGGCGGCGCCCGTAATACATAATAAAAATAAACGTACGTCCCAACGTCCATGTATAGGTCCTCCTAACACACCGCTCACCCACAGCCCGACGTATTAGTTTTGTTAGTTCCTCCTCACCTGATCATCTCTGTCCTGAACTATCAGCCCAGCAACGTGGTTCGTCTTCACAACCCAGTCAGCACCACGTGAAACGCAGGACAGCTTATGACATACTATAAATCCATGACGAACAAAGAGCAGCACCGACCAAAGTAAAAATGAATAAGTATATTCTTAAAAGACGTTTCGGCTCCCGCACGGGAGCCTTGTTCACAATGAAGCAAGAATGACAATATCACTTATTTATAAGGTCGTCCTATCACATCTTTTAGGCAGCGAGCATATACAGGGGGCAGATTGCCGCTGTTCTTGTTCAGGGTCTGCGCCGTAGTCTGGATGAACAGTCATTCAAGATGAAGTCGCGGAAACAGCCTCTTTTCCGTGGCGATGACGGAAGCGTCCTCCCAGCTGATCGCATGGCCCGATGACACAACATGTTCTGCCAGGGCATTTCATGTCACCTTCTTATTCCTGACGTCATTGCAGTGCTCGCGTAATCTTCTCTTAAAATTTCCGGTTTCGCCTATGTAAACTCGGTCGCAATCCGCGCAGGGCACTTTGTGAATTGTATGGCCTCTTTAATCGAATTCAGATCCTGCCGGACCTTTTGAAGCATCTGAATTCTATTAACGAGGCCATACAATTCAGGGTGGAGAAAGAATCGGACGGCTGCCTACCATTCCTTGACGTCCTCACAAAACGAGAAGACAATCACTTAATGTTCTCTGTTTACAGGAAAAGCACACATACTAGCCACTATCTCCATTTCAGGTAACTGAACCCTCCCTCTCATGAACGTTCAGTTGTATCTACACATTTGCGGCGAGCTCACCGAACGTGCTCAAAGGAAGATGATATACGGAACGACGTGAAAACTGTCCTTCGAGAGCTTACCGCATCTGGATACCCTCCTTCTTTACTCAAGTCAGTACATCGTCAACTTTCACGACCGCCTCAACCAAGCACTCGTTCTGCATGCAAGAGAGCGCCGGTGCCTTATGTTCCCGGATTGAGCGAGTCCTTTGCCAGAGTTCTTCGCTCCTATGATGTTCACGTGTCACATGTCCCTGCAAGAAAACTCGGAAGCCGCCTCACGAATGTGAAAGACAAGCTTGGCCGCGACAATTTTTCTGGCGTCGTCTACAAAGTGCCCTGCGCGGATTGCGACCGAGTTTCCATAGGCGAAACCGGAAATTTTAAGAGAAGATTACGCGAGCACTGCAATGACGTCAGGAATAAGAAGGTGACATCTAATGCCCTGGCAGAACATGTTGTGTCATCGGGCCATGCGATCAGCTGGGAGGACGCTTCCGTCATCACCACGGAAAAGAGGCTGTTTCCGCGACTTCATCTGGAATCACTGTTCATCGAGACTACGGCGCAGACTCTGAACAAGAACAGCGGCAATCTGCCCCCCGTATATGCTCGCTGCCTAAAAGATGTGATAGGACGACCTTATAAATAAGTGATATTGTCATTCTTGCTTCATTGTGAACAAGGCTCCCGTGCGGAAGCGAAACGTCTTTTAAGAATATATTTATTCATTTTTACTTTGGTCGGTGCTGCTCTTTCTTCTTCATGTTATTCCCTGACCAGACGGGATTCTGTCCAACTCTTGACTTCATGCTATAAATCCACTGTGTACAACAGCGTCCCTGTAACAATAGTATGGAACCAGATAACAGGTCGTATAATTGTTTTGGTATTCGCGGCCTGCAAGAAGGACGAACCACGTAATGCAGATAACGGCAACACCGTGGTCAATGAGAAGTAATACTAATTTACTAAAGAAATAATAAGAGCAGTACCACTGCTTTGGCGGTACACCAAAGCAGTGGTACACCAAATGTGAGTACCACTGATTAAGTACTACATTAATGCAGTGTGAGTCTAATTTAATGGGAAATATTAATACTAATAATAATTTGAAAGACATATTCTAATAGTGCGTCACCTCACTGTTTCAGGAAAACACCCCAAGTTTTTTAAAAGCAAGGACTACCCACCAGATCTCCCCAAGTTTCCTGGATATTGCCACGGCTGTGTGGTCAACCGACCACTTACGTATTTTTCAAAGGACGGCGGCAGGACAATTGTTCCTAAACACTCTCGGCACATGTACAACTATGTTCGTTGGCCTGTGGACTTGCAGCGCCTTAGGTTATTTTACAGGCAGCTAGAAATCAAGAAAACGGAGGAGGTGAAAGGGTCGTTTTGGAATTCAGAAAAGATATCCTATGGTCCTAAACCAGGATGCGACAATGACATGGAAGAAATATGGGACAAATGAACGGTAATGATGATTGTTAATGCGCCTAGATAAACTAGCAGCAGATGGATTACATACGAATAAAAGCGCAGTGTATCTAGAAAGCACGATGATTTCGCACACGAAGTATTTTGGCAAGGACGTGTATCGATATTACACGCACATTTTAGACGGACTGTGGAGATCGTAATAGGCGCTTGTGAAAAAAGTACTCAGTATACCATACGTGAAAGCCCGTTATTACATATTATCTAAGAGCCATTTCTCAAATTCACATATCAGATATGTACACATTTGAGATAATTGAGATAGATGACGTACCTCTTTAAAGTATTTAATGGCTGCATAAGCTCCACACCATGCATGGTAAAATGTTCGGCTGAATATTACTATTACACACTGTTTGACTTGCTTATTTCAGTGTGTAACTTAGCAAACAGAAAATTACCTACAAACGGGAATGCCTACCTTAAAACACAAGAACGAGTGAGAGGAAGAAATGAAAGGTAGGCACCGCGGTCAACAGGCAAAGAACATGGCTCAACAACTCAATATATGCGCTGCAACTAGCTAGGAACATGACCTCCTTGAACGTGCCAAATGTCTCGGTAATTAACCAAAGGCTGTCGTGGAAGGCTGTCGACCCCCAGTGCGGACTTCGGTGGGTTGATGTGTCGCCTACTTGTTGACGGCGTCAACGTGCGTCAGCCCACGGTGCTGCACGGCTTCGTTCCGCAGCAGCGGCAGTACAAGCCGCCATGGTGCAGCGCAGTAGCTGCAGCTACTACGGTCTTCGCAGCAACACACAAACTCGGGTCAGCCACCTTGCAAAGCGGCAGAACGGGATAAGCTGCCTGTGACGTCAGCAGGCACAGCGGCGCCTCGGGCAGTCCCTGGCCGATGCACCCAAAGAGAAAACAGCAAGCGCCCGAACTGAACCAGTCTTCTGCAGTGGCAGCCGGAACAGCAACACCTCGCCTGGTCACCGTGCCAGTCATGTAGACGGAGCACGGGGCCGTTGACAGGTTGGCCAGTTATCAGGCACAGCGTGTCAGTGACATAATACGCCTGGTGCCCGGAGGCAAAAGCAGGATTTCTTGAACGCCAATCATTTATATGCACGACCTGCGTGCGTATCGTTTAAACCTATAAACAGGTCCTCCACGAACCTTGCGCCGCATATATGATACATCTTCCTCCTTTGAGAGCAAGAAAACATTTGTTGCGGGTGCATCTTTGCTACTTCACATTGATCGTAGAAAGGGGAACATTCCCAATCGCGGCAGAATTCCAATGTGTCCCTGGATTGCACTATGCACATTGTAATTGTGCTCTTTTAGCCTTTCATTAAGGTCGCGCACCGTCTGGCTCTTGCCACACGAGAGAGCTATCAAGTAAACAATACCCTCTTCGCATGTCCCAAACAGCGTTTTTTTTTGCTTGGTTGGGCAAAGAGTAGCGCGTGATTTAAGGGGATTGTTTGCTTTGCAAACCGCTGTAATTTATCCAACGCTGAAAGCACCACTTTCACACTGCCTTTCTGGCCTATCTTTTTTAGTTGATGCGAAATGTCATGCAGGTAGGGTAAGAACTACGGGTCTCTTCAGGTCCCTTAATTCTGGCTGAGGCTTAGAGTTGTAGTCTTTCTATATTTGTCTTGTGGGGAATTAGGCTGCTTGCCTCCGCCGCCAATCATCATCAGAAAATACGCTAGCTCGTGGCACGTACCGCCGGCTTGGGGCGGAGCGCGTGGAGCGGATCCGGGCAGTCGGCGTTGGGCTTCCAGAGAGTAAACTACGTTGTTCCAATGGCTCGTGTGCCCATCTCTGGGAACCTCAGCTGGTCAGAGGCTCAGAAGCCACGGCCCTGAGCCCACATTTGGCGCCCAACGTGGGGCCAGCTGGTGGTTCTCGGAGATCGGCATCCGGGCTTCGCGTCGGTAAGCTGGTTTTCTTGGTGCTTTGAAGGTGGAGATTGTCGTGGTTTTGTGACCGGGTTACCATTTCGGTTGCGGTGCGTGGGCACTGTTTTGTTATGGTCTCTTGTTTGTTTTGCTTGCTTTGTGCTTTCCATGGAGACCCGTTCATCGGCGCGCAAGGTAGCCTCGGAAGGCGAGGCGCAGCTCCCGGAAGCCTCGACTGTGGTGGGAGCTGGAGCCGGTGGGCAGCGGCGAGACGCAATGATTTCGTCGCCTTTACTTCAGATCGCCGCGTTGTGCCAGGCGTTGACGGGTCGGCAAGAGGACATGGCCACCACTACGTGCACGAGTCGCGAGCACGCGCAGCCCGTTCCTTGACGAAGATGACGTTGGGTGTTCCAACGTTTAGCGGCCACAACCCGGTAAATCGGTAATTGATTTCTTAGATGAATTGACTATTTACAGGACGGCTTCTGGCGTCACGGAGCAAGAACTGCTCGAACGCGTCCTGCCAGTTTCCTTGCGAGGTACCGCGGCACAGTGGCTGCGTCTGCAGCCAGCGTTCCTTTCCTGGGACCAATTCGTCACGGCGTTCCGGGAGGAGTTCCTGCCGGTAGACTACGAGTACCGCATCCGACGCGAGCTGGACGCTCGAACTCAGCACCCAGACGAAGGTCTGCGAGAGTATGTTCGGGCGATGCAGGAGCTCTTCCGCCTCGCTGATCCTAGCGCCCCTGAGACCGTTAAGGTCTCCCATGTCATAAGGCGGTGCCATCCACGTTTCAGGCCATACCTCTTTGGCCGCTCATTTTGCTCCCTTGAGGAGCTTGCACGATGCGCTCGGCAAATAGCGGAAACGCTGTCTTGGGAACAGCATTACACCCCCCCACCACCAGCCGACATTGCTCTCGAGCCAGCCTGTGCTTGGAGGGAGACAAACAATGGGCCAGTACCATCGTACTGTCCCCAGCCACGAACTTCCGTGGCGGGCCCGGATGGAGAACTCGGTTCTCTTGGCCCCTTTGGCGGAAACTCTCCGCGGTGACGGGGGCCCTGCACTACCAGGGTTACCCAGAACGACCATTCACCGCCACCAACCCGGTCCACTCCCTCAGACCGAAAACGATATCCTCTGAACGCCGGAGGTCCCTCTCGTGCCGCTTATAGGCCGCAGACACGGAGAGGGAATAGGGAAGATGTATGCCAGGCTGGCTCATGCTACCGATGTGGTCAGCGTAGACACTTCCGTCGACCTCGACTTCTCGTCATGCGAGAGTAGCTGCCACGCACTGCACCACAAGCCGCCTCTTCAGGTCCGCTCTGGCTACGGCGCCTGGACTTTTTGACCGCGACACCCGACTCGTCCTAACTTCACAAACCAAGGAGCGGGACAAGACTCGACTTGTCCTTGTGGTGTATGCCAGCGACGACCACGTGGACCCGCTCCCGTCCGGTACACAGCTGGCCGACGTGGCCGGCACCCCAGCGCCCGAACATGCCAGGCCAAGCGGACGCCTGTTCCTGTGACCTCCACTTCCACCATCGCTGGCTGCCGGGGAGGGGGCAGTGTGGGGAATTAGGCTGCTTGCCTCCACCGCCAATCATCAGAAAATACGTTAGCTCGTGGCACGTACCACCGGCTTGGGGCGGAGCGCGTGCAGCGGATCCGGGTAGTCGGCGTTGGGCTTCCAGAGAGTAAACTACGTTGTTCCAATGGCTCGTGTGCCCATATCTGGGAACCTCAGCTGGCCAGAGGCTCAGAAGCAGAAGCCACGGCCCTGAGCCCACAGTCTTTATAGCTTTTCAGCTATAGATGACAGTAGGAGAGCGGAGTACCCAGCACACAAAAGCCTTTCAGCTTGAGCTGCAAAGCTGCGGTGCATGACATGATGACATGATTTCCTAAGGGAGTTCATGAAACAGAGTAGTAATGCTTTGTTTAACTAACTTAGAATGGGAAGAGTCTAAGGGTAAAAGAGGCTTTGCAGGTCTAGCTTCATATGGTCAGCACACGTCGTCAGGTGTAAAAATCAAGTTCAAATCTAAAAACCGTCAGCTGTTGCCAAATGCTATCTCGGGCGCCAACACAAGCAACCGGCTTTGCAACAGTTTTAAAAGTCTTCACAATTCGTCGGTTAGGTGATGGCAGGCAGCGTCACAGATATTGATATAAACCAGAAAGTCGTCTACGTACCGACATACTTTAACGACAATTCTTTGGTCGAGCATGCTCATCAACAATCGGTCATGATATTAAAGGTATATGTCACATTTATTGGGGCGAGGTATTACGCGATGCAGACACCGCCACTCGGTATGCATGTGCGATCGTTAAAAGATGCAACTGTCGAATTGACATGAAAGAACAGAAGCTCTAAGAGGCTATTATGTACACCCGTGAGATTCTGAAATGCTGCCGCTCCAAATGAGTCAACAGCATCGTAAACACACTGTAACAACTTCCCACGCGGCAAAGAGTAATACCTATCTTTGATGTCTAGAAAATTACATTTATTCTCCTGTCATTGTGTTCGAGAAAGTTAACCAAACTGTGCGAATTCCTTATTAGAAAAACGGATCATCAATGGTGAACAAGTTGAGGTTTTGTTGCAGAAAAAATGCGACAGTTTTTTGCCATGTTCCTCTCTCTGTTACAATTACCCGCAGGAGGCAATCAACCTTGTGTGTCTTAGCTGTGATGAACATGTCAAAGCTAAGCTACTTGCAATTATGGACTGCTCTGGCAAGTTTTTCTAAACCGAGGTGGCGCACAGCATTTTTGCCTGGGATTTAACTTTGCAGAGGGAGGTGGCACCCTCAACACTAAAAGCAGAATGAGCGGCTGTGGTTGCTTTCTCAATAAATGAAGAGTTAGGCAAAACAGCTACAGTGCGAGAGCCCTGTAGGACCCCCACTGTGACATCAACAAACCCTGAGCTTTTGCCATTTACAAGAACACATTGTCAATGCTTACACATGTAGTTCTCTATCCACCTAAGCACAGCAAGCTCTAAATGTAGTAGCTGAAATCTGATGCAGAGAAATGAATGAGTTACTGTGTTGAATGCATTATAGAAGTCCAAGACAATAGAGAAAGTACAGTCCGTTTGTGACCATAAATCAATGTCGATACCAGATCATGACAAATTTCAAGAACTTGTGTGGTACACGAAGACCCTTTTCGCATTCCGTGTTGCTCTTCTGTTTAAACGTTATTTCCATTTAAATGTTTCATTTCAGAGTAGAGAATATTCAGTTACCGTGCCCAACTATTGAAGTTAAAGAAATCGATCTATAATTTTCTAAATCCTCTTTTATCCCACCGTTTGGATTGGAGGAGCATGAGCAGTTTTTCAGCAGATAGGAAGGAGGCCTGCCAATAAGAATTATGTGCAATTTATGTGCAATTATGTGCAAACTTATTGAGTATATGTGCAATTATGTGTAAATTTATTGAATAACTGCGACTTCCTACATGCATGTTGTGATACTGCAACAAAACTTAGCGTCGTTCATGTACTATTTACTAGCTCAGATTTCTACTTAAAATGGGCTCATGAAAATGAATATAGTGAATAAGACAGCATTTAAGCTATTGCTTTAAAGCCAATATTTTCAAAAGTAATTTGCATAACATATCAGGAGGGCACAAATACCTTCCATAATGGCTGCCAATTGTTTTATTTTACAACCTTCTATGAAATTGTGTAAGGTCTAAGAAAATGATAAGTGACTCAAGTCTTGCACGGAGGGATACCAGTCCCCTGAAAGATGCTACGAAGAAACATTTGGGGACGCAGTACTGAACAAAGCCCAAGAAAAAATGAAAGGCGAGCCACCTCTTCTGCGTTTTTTTTTGCCTTTGTCCTGCATGCATCATCGCTCGTTCTTTCATAGCATGTTTGAGTTCAATGATATTGCTCCATACAAGAACGTAGTTATTCGAAGCTTTATAATCAAAAGCACTGTGCTACCATAAGAGGTCCGTCCTCTCATGAACCACAGTATTATCTGGAATAAAAATGCGATCTGAATATACAGAACTTCTACTGACATTAAGCAAACCGTGCTTTGATACAGTAACACGTGTGCATCTTACATGCTCAAGCGATGAAGACGGTGAAATCAGCAGTTAATTAGCAACCGGATTTATCACTACAAATGAAATTATACACTTACCTAATCATTGCCAAAACAAATATGCAAAAGTGTTTACGCTAGCCCTTCCAATACGTACAAATGAGGTGCCACATATCGCTCTAAAGGCTCGGGCATTACTTTGTTATTGAACATAAGCGAGCATGATGATATACTAAGACATGACTACATTTTCTTGTCCTGTGCCGTGTTTGTGCCAAAGCATTATGAAAAGCAAGTATGCACATTTACGAGCCGACAAATTTCAGGCGGCATCGCACCCACACACAAATCTCAGAACAGCAGATCTGCACAGTGCACCTACAAAAACAATGATCGTACTTTCTTATAGCAATGGGACTACACACATACTAAAACCAGATATATACATAGGAAGAATGGGCAAAGCACGCTTTGTTGGGAAGCAACAAGCAAGGCCGTGTCAATGCTCACATTCCAACTGGTTTTAAGCATATACGCCCTATAGATGGCTACCTGATAGCCCAATGTTTTCCACGTTCTCCAGTGAATACTTCCACACATGCTGCCACATGCTACGAACAAGCGGGCACATGTATCACCTTACAAAACATGGTTCACTTTCTAGTGAAGAAATATTTGGCACTTCACTATGATGAAAACATCAGAAATATGCTACCAGTTCTATAGAAGTGACACTTCAAAAAAATTACCAGCAAACTCACTCCACATCGTATGTAGTGCAGGATACAAACAAAAAGATGTTAAAGAAAGATGAACCAATTACATACGCACCTAATTTAAATTGTGATGCAACGCCTTTGTCAACATTTCGTGGCGGCAGAACCAGTATTTACCGATAAACACTTGAACGAATCCGGATGATTGCACATATAAGCCCAATTTTCCTTTTGCTCCCTTCTCAATCACATGTGCAGGCTTTGGTGCATTCATTTTATGTTAGGAGCACTCTATATGGTGTATCCGGCAAGCCTACTGTATCACGACTGCGCATCGCACATGCACAGATACTCTCGGCGCGCTTGCGCCTATATAATCTGTGACTGAATAAAGAGATCGTTCTTCTTGTTCTGGCCATCATGCTGTCACGTCGTCCTTGCTAGTTACATATGGAGTGAGTTTAGGGCTGCAGTATTGGGAATCCATTAGTAATTTATAAGTATGTGCTATCTGCCATTAAATGCACTGAACTTCGGAAGTGCGAAAACATGACACTAGTAGCAGGAATAAATTAGAATTGGTATGGCCTGTAAATGTGTAAACAGCAATAACATGACTGAGTTTTTTCTGACAGGGAGTTTTCTATCGCTAGCTGTCTCGAGAGCTACACATTCCTACGTGAAAATAGCATTCACTACCCCTTACTTCTGCAATTATTCACGTTCGTCACAGATGGGGGTGAAAGATATGGAATATGTGTTAGTGAAAGTTTCTTCTATATACTTCGCCTTTTTTGAATTTATTTGCGCCAGGAAAGCTTCACGAATGAAATTATGACAGAAAGCTGAGCTAATCAGAATTAATTCATAATGAAAAGATTGGCAGATCCCACGTGCCAAGCGGGAACCAAGGAAATGCGAAGCACGCATACGGAACGTAAAATGGATTTGCATTGTTGTCTCGCATATGAAGTTAATGAAACGGCCACAAGAGCACCAAGACTGTGGCGTGTAAACCATGCCGCTCATACACACATGTCATGAGTCTAACATTATGACTTGTCATTTACGTTCGTCGTGCAGTCGTGTTGTGCCATAGCAATTTTGGTATACATCTCTTTAAGGAAACGAGTGGCATGTAGATCATGCCGCTAATGACATATATGCATGTCACGATTTTCATGTTATGACCTGTCATTTATGATCGTCAAGCAGTCATGTTGTACGAAACAAATTTTCTTATAGGCACCGTGCAGTCGAGTTTTCCATGTGCGACATCATCGCCAGAATGCACTACAGGGTGGAGAGAGGAAGCAAAATTGGGCAGAGTGACAGCAAAATACGCGAACGCGATGCGCGTCTCCAACTCTATAGCAGCAGCGACCGCCCGCACCACCTTCCTTGGTTTTATTTACTTTTAGACGCGCGCTCCAAACCTGCGGCAAACTGTTCCAAAGGGCGATGCCGCGAGCGTTCGTGTTGTTCGCAGACGCCCGGAAAGAAGCAACGAAACGCGCGCGTCGCTGTCGCCTCGGTTTCCATAAGGTCCCTCCATAATTTTTAAGGTAGCGACATCTGCCGCGCGCGCCACCTAGAAAGTTCCTGTAGCAGACGACGCCCAGGTTAAAGCATGTCATTCAGCTGGTGGAAAAATATCTGCACATGCTAGGAAATGAAAGCTACTGATGCCTGACTGTGATGGTAGCCGAAATAAGGGCCCAAAATGGTAAAGCTGTGCCTTTATTTCAAATAAACATTGAAAAAGAGAGCGGAAAAAATGTTTGATCGCCTAGATTCGGCATGTTTACGTCTCGTATATTCGCGCTCGTATTACGTTGCATTTTGCAACCTAAATTGCCTGCATATAATTAAAAAAAACGGAGGCGTGTTGATTCGCTTTCATTTCACAAAGCTGTCGAAGCTCTTGACGGTAAACAACAAAGAGCTCTGACCGACGACAACCCGAGGCGAGTTTTATCCGCCTCGGGTTTATCTGCCCATGGCGCCTGCCTTGGTCGTTGTGTCAGCCGTACCTTGGAGACTGCGTGAGCTTAATCCGATTGCTCTCCGCCCTTCTTGCTCGTAAGTGTGGTGTGTACATACAGCGGTCACTGCGGTCGAAGAATGCATCCAAATAAGAAGACTGATAGCCATCCGGACCGAGAAAATTTCGACATGGCGTTGCTGAAACGCGATCTTCGCTGAAAGTAAACATCCTGCGCACGTTTGTGGAAACTAAAATGTAGTGTAAACGAGTGCGCCAACAGTCTTCTTGTCACTGCGTGCGGCGATTGCCCGACCACTAGGGTGTTTTGCTATTCTGTGCAACGAGTCAACGCAAGTGTCGTGACATTCCAAAGCGGCGTTATTGATCGTGTCATCGCCGATCGTCGAATTTGCTCGTGTTGCAAACGCGACCTAACCGCGCGGAACACCATGGTGTAGTTAAATTTCCTCGACAAGGCATCTTGTGTGTGCGTGTGTGAATGCGGTTGTATTCCTGATACGAGCAACGTCGCTACGTAACCTTGAATCACCGCGTGGATTTCTAATGGTGTGTTTATGCTTTTCGATTTGCTTTTGTGTCTCCCTGAAGCGTACAAGCTTCTCAAGAATTAAAGATCCTTAAATGAACCGCCCGCGAATTGGCCTAGTTAATGCTGCATTTTATTTTGCTGACAATTTTATATCGCTTCTGATGTTTTTCTTATGTTAGTTCGTAGCTTGGTGCTTTTCATCAGTAAAATGGCATTGCTGCTTACCGAGACATTTCGTTTAGTATCCGAGGGTGAGGGTAACCTGACAGTAACAGAGTAGACAGTTGTATGCAATGTACTTCGATATAGTTACATTATTTGGTGGCCAGTGGCTGTGGCTATGTGGTATTCATTTATTTATTTATTCAAGATACTGCCTGTAAGAATGCCATACTTCAGGCAGCTGTGAATTATACATACAGGAAATGCAGTTATGGCCAGTAGCAGTGGCCATGTGGTATTTATTTAAGAACATACAGTTAGTCCGAATGCCACACTTTAGGCAGGGTCAGCAATACAATGGGAATAACACAATACAAGAAATACACAACGCGTACAGAACAATATTAAATATAGAACAGATCATAATGTAGGAACTAGAGTATTATTCGTTTAAAACAAAAGCCCGAATGATACACAAACCAAAACAAAGTTTCATGATACCACACAATTATCACTACACGAGTAGTACAGTAACAGCAACTACCACTTAAATACCATAACGGCTGGACATATACACATGCCGCCTTGCAGAAGCTGAACAAAGTTTTTCACCCATCCATCCATATACACATGCAGCACAAAAATATAACGACACTAAGTAGTACAACAAGGACGTCAGGTTATGCTTGCAGACAAAAGCTGCGGAACATGCCACCCACAACGCAAAGTACAGGGTAATGCAGGTACTTACTAGTATATTTAATTACACATGCAATGCACAAAATACACTTAGGATGTGCTTCCAAGTGAACAAAAGGACATCACATAATGCTGGCACTGAACAGTAAGGGTAGCTTAAATAACTATTAAAATGCAAAAACAAAGAACAGCTACACTTACAGTAGTACAAGAGACACTATACATTTCACACAAACTTTTCTACCAGCACTACCTAATGCTATCTGCAGCAACATGCATTCCAATGCTTCGGCTCCCACACTTCTGTGAGCTTTGAATTTTTGACATAAGGAGATGGTTCTTCTTTTTCACGAGAATCGAGATTCTAGTTCTTAAAAACGTGGCAAGGAGTTTGTCCGAAATGCAGTGGCATGTAGGGAAGCAATTGCCCAAGTACAGGGAACTTTGAATGGTACTCTGAAGTTTAGATGCAGAAACTCTGTTTACAATCAATGCTTCTTCATTTAAGCGTACATAGTTTTCAGCAGTTTCTATTAACTTCAAGACAGCTGGTGATGGGACTGTCAATGCCGGCTTCTCTTTGTTGTAGCACTTCAGCATTGTGAGCTTGTTGCCCTCGGCTGAGCTTGTGATCGCTTCAACACACGCTTGACAGGAGTTTGCCTTCTTCACTTGTGCAACAACATAACCAGCCAGGTACTCCAAGGATTCATGTTCTAAGTCTTGAATATCAAGGAGGTCAGACGGACGAACAACATACATTTTGCTTTCATTTGGTTTGTTGTCATCGGCCATGCCAGTCAAGAGAAAGCAGTCTTCTTCAGTGTAGCTGCCATCCTTACTTGGTCTCAGAAACTGGGCCATCGTAGCAGCTCGAAGCGAAGACTTGAATTCAAGTACCCGAGGCACCGGGTTCTTACACCTTAGTGTAGAGAAAAGATTCTCTAGGGCATCTTGGCTGAACCTGCTCAGGAGCAGAAACTTGAAGTTGTATTTTTCTAGAAACATTGCCTGCAGCAGCAACACTGATGTTGTCGCTAGGATAACGCCAGTCTGCACTGGTTTCCAGGTGGCTTTTTTTTCATCACCAATACATATTTTTTCAAAAAGTGCAATTGTTTCTTCAAGAAATTGAAGGGCCTTTCCGTACTCAACATCATCAAAATGGCTCAAAGCCAGTTTTGTTGTTCTGGAAGTCATGAGTCTGAACCATCGAAACATCAACTCAAGAAACCATGCAGTTGTTAAGGCTGATTTATCTAATGTTCCATTATCTACAAGCAAGCGTACTGCAGCAGCAGTGTCGCTGTTGATAAGGCTGAATGCTGGCCCCACCTTCATTTTATCATAATGGCTGGGGTCAACTGAAGAAGGCTTCAGGTGGGGAGCTAGCTTTAGCTCTGCATTGCTGTCTATCTCGACAAGCTTCTTTACAGGCTCGATGGATATTTCATTTCCTGGCAGATTGTTTTTTTTTCACTACTTCTTCGGGCAAGTATATCTTCTGGCCCTTAGTTAAGTGGCTCCTCAGGTTCTTAAGGAGATGAGGAACGTCAGCCATGAAAAAAAGTTGCCTAGATGCATCACATGGGTGGGGACACCAGGTTTTAGGCTTGCTGTGCTTTCCCACAATTATACCGAACAGTTTCCAGACGGCTTGGTTCCCCCCTCCCATGTCTGTCACCACAACATCTACTTTCAGGGAAATTGCCTCACATGCTCTTATGATGACAATGATTATATCCTTAACTGTTTTGGCATGGAATGAATTTCCAGTCAAATGGTAAGCAACTGTTTGCTTCCAGCGGGTTGTTATCCCACCGAGCATAAATACCAGCCCATGAGTGGCCAAAGAGTCGGGTGGCAGTGTTGCGTCTGCAAGAGGTATAGTTGGTGCTCCAAGCACTGTTCCCGAGGATGGGTTGTACACTAAGCCTGGTGCAAGCTGCATCTCATCGAGCATTAAAGTGGCGTGCCGCTCCTCTGGTGACATGAGGCTAACCTACGGAGTGGAAAGGTTTAGTTAGGCGATGCAAACAGCAGTGCTATGGCAACAAGACAGGTCGAGGGTCATGGGCACCTGTCTGTGCACTTACCTTTAGTGCGAGAGACTCCATGATGTCCTCCAGCAAACCTGGTGTGAACTTGTACCCTTCCAAGTGACGATGTAGGGTGCGTTCTGTTGGCAGAGGTTGTCCAAGCTCCCTGACTGAGTCATAGCCACGTGCTCCACAAGAAAGTCTCATTTTCAATGCCTTTATAACAGTCTTTTTAGTCCATCGAGTCCCCTGCATTGTTGCCATCTTCAGACATTTAACTTGGTCTTCATTCAAGTATTTGTTTAGTCCTGCGACAAGGCGCTTATTTGCAGTTAGTGCCTGCAAACGCTGCCTCTGAGCAAGTTGAAGCTTCCGTCGCGTCGCCTGAAGTTGAGTTTCAAGCTGTGCCACCCTCTTCTGTAGAGCTGCTTGTATCAACTGGCCTGCAATAGTGCACCGAAATTAGGTCTAAAGCAGTTGTCAATGTTAAACAGGCAAGAGCAGGGGCTAGGTGGTGCTTCATATTGAAGATGTCATGCCTATACAGAAAGCGCAACCACAGAACAGCCTGTTTGCTGTTCTCTGTATGTGTATTCTGGATCAGTGTGATATCTCCACCGGTTTTAAATAGCATTGTTAAGAATGCATTGCTGACTGCAAATGAACTGCATGAAAGCAGGGAAGCTCAACACAGAATCATTAGATAAGCACAGAAATATCTAACATTCCCGCATGTTTCTTTTCCCTTGTTCCCTTCATGCAGTTCATTGTCTCTCACTTTGCACGAGTTGTACACAAATCGGTGCTGTTACGGGTATAAAGTATTGCTATTTACAAAACAAACGGCCTCAACCTCCTAGTAGAATGAAAACTTGCGTTGAAAGAAAGGTTGTGTCAGCTTCTGTATGTCGCTATGAGCAAAAGAGTCATTGAATGATGGCACACAACAAAATTCGAACAAAACTGTTTAACTCACCAGCCTGTGTACTTTCTGGCTGGAATGGGGCAGGAATCTGTGGGTCTGGTTGCATATCAGAAACATCTGCATGGAGCACAAAGCAAGGTGACAACCAGCAATGTAGAGAGGCATTGGTATCTCACATGGGGAATACACATGCTTTGGGCCACACAAAATATCTACCTGTGTGCTTGGATCAGCTGTAGACACAGCTTTATTAGGCGTGAAGGTAAGTTTGAACGATATTTTGCCACATAATTATATTACAAGATATAAAATATCTCTGCGCTGTCTGCACACCATATCTCGTCTGTATGTGAACGAATGAAGAGCACAAGCACGCAGTTTACCAGCTGATGGAAAGGTAGGAGCTCACAGACGGGAGAAACTTACCATTCTCGGTGTCTACTGGCTGGGGTTCAACATCGGCCTGTGTGTTTTGCTTGACTTTGGGGTCATCTGGGTAGGGTACATGAACATAATGACAAACGGTAACTCAAGGATTGTTTTCATTGCAATAAGCAAATTTGACTTGAACGCTGTGAATAGCATTCAAGATCATTTGTCCTAATGAACACCATGAACAGTACCAGTACTGTCCACTCTTGTTCTTTTAGGGGGTGGCTTGCGTGGCTTTGCAACTGGTCGATGCAAAAAGATGCTTGGCGTCGCAAATGGCCTTAGCTTCTTTTCACCGGTATTCTTGAGAATAATCGGTTCAAACTGGTCTTCCGTGAAATGGTCCTGTAGCAGAGTTGGAAACGACTTTCTGAACATGTTGTAAAGCGAAGTTAACAACGCGCCCAGAGATAGAGAAGTCTAACAGTAGAACTCACTGCCGGAATTTATGAATTTTTATCGCTATAATAATAATAATTGCTGTGGTTTTACGTGCCAAAACCACGATATGAGTGAGAGGCACGCCGTAGTGGTCTGCTCCGGTAATTTCGCGACTACCTGGGATTCTATTACGTGCACTGAATACGCGCCGTTCACGAGCCCCTAGCATTTTCTCCGCCGTCGAAAATGCGACCGCCGAGGCCGGGATCGAACTGCGTCTTTCCGGTCAGCAGCCGAGCACCGTAACCGCAGTAACTGGCATAACACGGCGGCGGAGAAATTTTGAACGCGTGCAACACAATGCGAATATCTGTCAGCGAGTTAGTGCGCTTCCCTCGCATTATTTACTTGCATGCTAGGCTCGTACTGCATGACCTACGTCAGCGGGTTCATAAAGCACTAAAATGAATAATCTCGACAAATGTGGGCCATCAAAACCAGCGCGCACGAATGCAATGCTATTGCAGCTCGGCACATGCACGCGTATGCTTTTTCTTGCGCCTTTGTGTCGAGTTACTTACCTCGCATAGTCGTGCACTGGCTGACGGTTCGAAGTCTTTCCGTCCGATTCTGTGCAACCACACTTTTCTTCTGGTAAGGTTCTGTTTGCCCCGTGGGATGCAAAATAACTTCTTGCCGTCTTCCGTTCGGTTTCGGCACCCAAACGCACAGCAACAAGGCATATCGGACCTTCCAGAACGAAATCACCGCACAACGTGCATAGCGGAACAGGCGATGAAGGTAGCAATGTGGGCCTGTTGGTAGCGCACGCGGAACACGGACAAAAGCGCTGCCAGAACACGGATAAAAGGTAGTCACGCCTGACACACCACAGCGCTTTTGTGGTGTGTTACTGGACTACCAAAAACGCGTGTATAGGTGTTCTCTGCTACCATCACACTCGGGAACTGGCGAAGCGAGCGCTCTCCTCCCGGGGCCCGGGAGCTTTCATGGCGGCGAGTGGTCACGTGTCACAGATCAGCCTATCGCGGGCGCCGTCGGCTTCATGAAAGCTTTTCGGTACTTTTGAATTTATTGAGGGACTTTAGGTTTCCACCTTGCGCGCGCGTCTCATACGTGCGACCCAAGCGGCTAATGTCAGCGATACTGAGCCGTCCGGCGAGAGCTACGTAGCGCCCTCTGGACAGTAGACGGAGCCCATACATCCCTTTGACGAAACGGCGGTATAACGCCAGGACCATGGCATGCAAATCATGCCGATCATGACACGCGTATCATTATTAAATGCGAGGCATTTCTTAGCGAACTTCGGCGAGTTTGAGCGTATCTATCTATCTATCTATCTATCTATCTATCTATCTATCTATCTATCTATCTATCTATCTATCTATCTATCTAGCCGCCTACGATTTTGTGCTCACCTGGCCGTTTCGCTAATCAGATGTTTACGAAAACTGGTATGCCACATCATGACTAGATGACAAACATAAATGACAGGTCATAACATGAAAATCATGATATGCATGTCATGAGCGGCATGATTTACATTGTACGGTCTTGGTGCTCTCCTGACCGTTTCGCTAATGGGATGTATGCGAAAATTGGCATGGCACAGCATGACTGCCTGACGAACATAAATGGCAGGTCATAACATGAAAATCATGATGTGCATGTCATGAGTGGCATGATTTACATGCCACGGTCTTGGTGCTCTCTTGGCCGTTTCGTTAGTGGGATGTGTAGGAAAACTGGTATGCATCAATATGACTGCATGAAGAACATAAATGACAGGTCACAACATGGAAAGCATAACATGCACGTCATGGGCGGCATGAATTACATGCCAGGCGTTTCGTTAATGGGACGTATACCAAAATTGCTATGGCACAACACGACAGCATGACGAACGTAAATGACAGGTCATAATAATATAATCATGACACGCGTGTCATGACCGGCATGATTTACATGCCATGGTCCTGGCGCTATACTGCCGTTTTGTTAATGGGATGCATGGGCTCCGTCTAATGACCAGAGGGTGCTACGTAGGTCTCGTCGGACGGCTCAGTATCGCCGACATTGTCCGCTTGGGTCACACGTATGAGACGCGCGCGCACGGTGGAAACCGAGCCGACAGCGACGCGCGCGTTTCTTCGCCGCTTTCCGGGCGTGCTGCGAACCACCCGAACGCTCACGGCGTCGCTCTTTGGAACAGTTTGCCGCAGCTTTGGAGCGCGCGTCTGAAAGGGAATAAACCGAAGGAAGGTGGGACGGGTGGTCGCTGCTGCTATAGAGTTTGGAGACGCGCATCGCGTTCGCGTATTTTCGTGTCACAGTCTGCCCAATTTTGCTTCTTCTCTCCGCCAGGCAGTGCATTCTGGCGCTGATGTCGCACATGGAATACTCGACTGCGCGGAGCCTATACGAAAATTGGTTTGGCACAACACGACTGCATGACGATCAAAAATGACAGGTCATAACATGAAAGTCGTGACATGCGTGTGATTAGCGGCATGATCTACATACCACTCGTTTCCTTAAGGGGATCTATACCAAAATTTCTATGGCACAACACGACTGGATGACGAACGTAAATGACAAGTCATAATCTGAGAATCATGCCATGCGTGTATGAGCTGCATGGTTTACATGACACAGTCTTGGTGCTCTTGCGGCCGTTTCGTTAACTTCATATGTACCAAACTCGGTTTAGCGAGACAATGCAAATCCATTTTACGTTCCTTACGCGTGCTTCGCATTTCCTTGATTCCCACTGCACGTGGGATCTGCCAATTTTTATATCCTTATGACCTGTCATTTACATTCGTCATGCTGTGGTGTTGCACCATAAAAAAATTACAGCATATCCACGGAATGAATGATGATGAGTGGGCGAAGCTCGGGATGTGCATCGTAGATCGTGCTGAGTTCCGGATTATTTAGTTAACGCGCATGCTACGAATCCTCACGGTTCATCTATGCACAATGCACAAGTGAAATCTCCCACTGGCACTTCATTGCAAGTCAAGATCGAGTGTGTATATATATATATATATATATATATATATATATATATGGGTTTTGCCGGTGAACGCTTCTCCAACGCGAGCAGTCGGTATTTCTCAATCAAGAAACTCGCTAGGAGACGCTGCCTGCGCCAACGTTGTCTCTCGCGTTTGCCGGGCCAGTGTCGAGTTTGCCGGGGAGCGCGTCGCCCTCGGCGCGTGCGTGCCCTCCGGCAGGCACGCGCCGGTGGCTATCTACTACTACGACTACTACTATTACTACTACATACATCGGGGCGCACGACCCACGCCTTAAGGAGCTTCTCCCCTAAAATATTTTGCTATGCATCCCATGAACGAAACGCCTGGCATATAAATCATGCTGACCATGACATGCATGTTATGCTTTTCATGTTATGACCTGTCATTTATGTTCGTGTTCCAGTCATCTTGTGTCATGCCAATTTTCGCATACATCCGGTTAACGAAACACGTGGCATGTAAACCATGTCGACCATCAGATGCATATCATGATTTTCATGGTGTGACCAGTCAGTCATGTTCGCCATGCAGTCATGTTGTGGCACACCAATTTTCGTATACATCCCATTAACGAAACGACCAGGAGAGCACCAAGACCGTCGCATGTAAATCATGTCACTCATGACATGCATGTCATGACTTTCGTGTTATTACCTGTAATTTATGTTTGTGATGCAGTCATGTTGTGGCATGTCAATTTGCGTATACGTCTCATTAACGGAACGCGTGGCATGTAAACCATGTCACTCATAACACGCATATCATGATTTTTATGTTATGACCTATCATTTTTGTCCGCCATGCATTAATATTGTGGCATACCAATTTTTGTATACATCCCATTAACGAGACGACCAGGAGAGCACCAATACTGTGACATGGAAATCATTCCGCTCATGACATGCATGTCATGATTTTCATGTTATGACCTGCCATTTATGTTCGTCAGGCAGTCATGTGCCATACTAATTTTCTCATACATCCCATTGGCGAAACGGCCAGGAGAGCACTAAGACCTGCCATGTAAATTCTGCCACACATGACATGCATATTATGATTTCCATGTTATGACCTGCCATTTATGTTCGTCAGGTAGTCATGTTGTGCCCAAGGAGGTTTAAAAAGTTGGTCGTGCCATACCAATTTTCTCATACATTCCATTAGCAAAACGGCCAGGAGAGCACCAACACCGTGGCATGTAAATCATGCCGCTCATGATATGCATATCATGATTTTCATGTTATGACCTGTCATTTATTTTCGTCGTGTAGTCATGATGTGGCATACCAATTTTCGTAAACATCACATTAGCGAAACGGCCCGGAGAGCACAAAATCGTAGGCAGTTAGATAGATAGATAGATAGATACTCTCAAAGTCTCCGAAGTTCGCTAAGAAATGCCTCGCATTTCAAACGTGAGACGGGTGAACGTGGACACAGGGCAGCTAGACAACAGAAACACTGACAAAAAGAATGAATGCATAAAAATTATCTGCATATGCATCCCATTACACTTTCCAGCACTTTCAAAAACTGCAATCTACAACTCGCGCTGAGTGTAGCGATCCAAATGCTTGCATATAGTTTCTGCATGAACGAATTGTCTTATTCTCCAGAAGCTTTTGGCAAATGTTTGACTCACTACTAATAGGGAAACCAGTCTTGAAAGTTCGAAAATTGTAAGTGTTCTGCTATCTTTCTTTCTTATGTCATCATTTATGTTGTCTATTTTTCGTGTATCATGCTTGCCCACCTTGCCTTATATCGTTTGAATCCACATTGACTCGCTCAGCTTTCTGTTGCCATAAATTCATTCGTCTCGCTTTCGTGCAGCAAACTTAATTCAGGAAAAATTTACTTCAGTGAGACTTTCCACTGACACGTATATTCAATATATTTCATTCCCATCTGTGACAAATGTGAATTATTACATATGTAGGCGGTAGTGCATGCTATCTTCCCTTAGGAATGCATAGCTCATTCCAAGATTGAGAGCTATAATAAACTGCCTGTCAATAAAGAGAACTCAGTAATGTTATTGCTGCTTACAGATTCACATATACCAGCTGCTGCTATTCATTTTTATTCATGTGTCATGCGCTCAAACGTCCTCAGTTTGGTCCTTGTTAGTGTAGTCTTTCAAAACCTGCACAATGATTGTGGGTCGCAGTTGCTTGCAGCCCTAAATATCCACTAAATGCACAAAGAGCATGCACATATCAGCGATACGCACAGCAGCGGGCATGTATCGCAAGCCACGTCGCTGCACGATCATGTTCGTGGCGACAATTTTAAGCTCCCTTTCACGGGATTATGACGGGGCCTAGCGCAGGTGTACCAGCCCTTTGCAACTGATACGGCTAAACTCTCCACAGACATCGAGCACACGCAACAACGCTCCTGCAACCGCGTTCTGCACCACGCTACTCGATGCTCTTTGCTGCGAAGAAAGCACACAGCAATGACGACGCACAAAGCACAGCATTCACAGCCACCTACCTTAGTCAAGAAACATGCTGATCCCACTTTAGTCGTCCTACAGCATTGAGGCGGTGTGCCGAGCCACGTCGTACGTCTGTAGGTAGAGATACGATATGCCGACCCTCGATTTGTGCGAGCGAGAAGGCGTTTCCTAGGAACACACCATCACGGAGCGGAAAAAGACATTCCGGCGCTGCTTCTCGCTTATGTGCGCGTACGTTTAAAGACGGTGTCGTGACGACTCACGTCCGTACGCGAATGGATGTCAACAAAGGAGCTCCGAGCTGTTGACGCTGCCATCTGCTGCTTTCTCAGTTTGCCGCAAACCGCACCTCACAGTGGGCTAACAAGGTCCACTGGTGTTAATGAGCACAGTGCTATACACACCACGAGATGCAGCGCAACCAGATATCGTCCATACGAAAACAAAGGAATTTCGCCATGATGTTGAACACGACAACCACTGCACAACGCCGTGTTTAAAAATAATGTGCAAGGTATATGTAAACTGGTAGCATAACTTCCGTAGAAGCCCATGTGTCAAAAAGGTGGCTAGTCGTTGCAACTGTCGCTCTCTATGTATGGAGGGGACAACTAAAAAATGACGTCACAAACGGAAGCGGAAACAACGTCAAGTTTTAATGCTACATGGCGCGATATTACGAAATATTTTTTGCGGGCGTTTGCTTTTCACTTATTTTTATAGCTGCGCCTTCTTTTCCTTTCTTTTTGTTTTATTGCGGCTATGACGGCTACATAATGCCAGCCTGCAACAAACTACGAAGACAACAAAGACAGATTTGAAATACAAGCTGTATTTTATTGGCAAAATATTGGAGTTGTATCGGTTATTACACCAAAATATATAACGCATAGAAAAAAAAAAACACCAGAGATACATCGAAGTGCGCAACTTAAGAACTAATTTACAAATTGGCTGCTAATTATTTCACGACCTACAACTGGAGATTGCCTCAACTATATCAAAAGTGGACAGCATGCTGCATTGTCGTTGCAGTTGCTTCCTGGTCCTCTTGTGCCTGTTGTTGAAGCTTCCAAAGCTTTGCTCGCAGCCGGCCCGTCTTTCTTTTATCTTCAGTAATGGAAACACTGGGTGGCGCTAAGGAAAATGAATTCCGTTAGGGAAACTGTCGAGGTGTGCGAGACAGCAAAAAAGAAACAATATGTAAGCAAGGTACACTCAAGGGGAAACAGATACTACTTCGGATTCCGTTAGGGAAACGCTCGAGGTGTACGAGACAGCAAAAAAGAAACAATATGTAAGCAAGATACACTCAAGGGGAAACAGATACTACTTCACAAGCACAATAAGGAACCACAGAAGGCCTAAAATCACATTCTATGCTCTTTTAACCGCCCTAGAGAAAATCAATCAAGTAGAAGATAATTTTGGTATACCGAAGTAAAGCTTATCAACGCTAACCATAATGCTGATGCTTCTTTGCCTATGGCCATTTTTCATGCTACTGTAACCAAAAGGAAAATTCAGGCCCAATTTGTATTAAAAAATGACTTTTAATCAACTATCAATAAAAGCAAAACAGCTGATAGCTCCATAGAGGAAAGACAAAGAACTCTCTGTAGGCGCAGTTAACAGGCTGCTGTGTTATTTCGTTTGTCTTAACCACTCGTAAAAATATTACTGTTACATGACCAAAATAACGCTACCATAAAATCAAGAAAGTACACCAGGGATCCATCCTGATATATAGAATTATAATTTCAACTATACCTGCTACACATCAAGGTACATTCTAGCAGAAATTTGATGATTTTGTTCGGGGAATATTTACTGTGCAATCTTAGTTGCTCTTCCACATAAATATTATTGTCACGGAGGAACTTGCTATATAATTTGAGATCACTTATTTCCCTCGTAGCCACTTAGCACTTAGCTTTAGCTCTCACCAAAAATAAAAACGAACTTCACCGTCAGCTGCAACTTTTCACCTTCCTATACTACATCATTGAACAGCTCAATACTGGGAACATGAATAGACACATACATTGATGTGAAAGGCCCGCGTTGCCCACGGACAGGTGCCTTGGCCACAGTCTCGCAAACGAACACTACATGCCTGCCATGCTACTGCTGGATGCTCCAATGGGGCTTTGTGCTTCCGAAGCATGTGTCCAGCTGACAAAAAAAAACATAAGCAATCAATAGTAGAAATTTCTCATCAGAAAATACTAGGTTCAGCTACTTAGAACGTTAGTCTTTCGTGTCTAACCTATTTAGAAAATATCAGCCCAATGATGTGTTAGAGAAACTCAACGATAACTTCAAAAGCCTACAATAACTTCCATCGAATAAAACTTCCAGAAATCAGGAATTGTAATTCGGCAATAGTATGAAATGTTGAGCGAGTTAGATCAAAATTGCTGAAAGTTGACAAACTTCTAACGTATGGAAAAATATTGGGCAATGGGTGCTGTGTTATCTCTTCTACCTGTAACGCCGCATTTTCATCAGAATCATTCAGCCATCATGAGGGCATACAAATTATTCCGTCGCGTGATCCCAACAATGACAGCAGCCGCGCTAACAAACAGTGACTTGTTTGTTCTTATAAAACATAACTGTTTTCAAAAACATGCTAAGACACTTCTAAAACAATTGCTTTATTAATTTCTAAGGGGAAAAGTGTAATCTTTCGGAAGAAAGACAGTAGATACCTTACACCAAACGCAGTACAAATGCTACGCACCTCTAATTGTGCAGCATCAGTTTGGCCCCCACTCTACTGATCTCCTCATATTGCTTTTACGACTATACTCATCTGTACGCCAGAGATGCTCTCAAAAAGATAAATCAAAGCAGACGCTGAAATAATTGCCGCACATCGGGCATATTTTTTTTCCAGCAGAATATTTAAATGTCACTACAGTACCTCAATTCTGCATAAAAGGAGAAATAGTTTTAAACACAGGAAGAATTACGTATACGTGGTAGAGAGTACGCATAAGCCTTTATGCCCTCATACTTCATTGTCCTTGGCTGTGCCATTTTTCTCAGCCCTGAAAAAAGCTTTAACATCTTAAACAAAATTTCAAACTAAAGATACGCTATTTTTATGATTTTTTTAAACTCTGACACTGATCAATAAAGCAGGCTTTCGAGAATTGTAAGCATACAGGTACAGATCAGCATAAAATCACTAATCCTACTCGTAGCCGTGACCATGCTCCTCCAGAATAATCATCTCTGGTGAAGATGGGCATGTCTCATCCAAAGGAACTGGTAAACTTGTCTCTGTACGTTTACTTTGAAGAGGGTGCAAAATCATCACTTCCATTTTTTGTGTGACAAGCCTGTTAAACTGTTTAGGGTAGAAAATAATCTTGTTTCAAAAGCAGTTCATCACCAAAAGACTGCTCCTCATGACAGCAGCAGTTCCGTGCGCAATTGAGGGCAGCTCGTGGCGGCTGCGAAGCTGTGCATGCACAAAGAATGAGAAATGATAGTGTTGTAAATTTACTATTCCCTATTAACACAGGAAAACTACAACACACTTGCTGTAAAGGGAATTTCAATTTCTGCTGCGCTGTTGCCACCATTGTTGCCTGGGTTCTGCACGTCTTGACCGGAAGTGAATGCCGCAGATGCACATCTTGGAGCTTCTTGAGGAGTTGTCTCCTCACATGAAAGATAAAATCATAGAGGCAGCTAAATTATTGCTGATTATGTGGTAATAACAAGGATCCGGAACCAAGCCATGCACACAGAAGACAAAACCACTTAGATATTTTCTTGACCATATAATTTGCCCCTTCTCATGCTACAGTGAAAGTGAAACTACAAGTGTGTCAGTTCATGCTGCTCTAAATAACTACATTGTTTAAAGATTGTGGGTAAACTGAACCCTACCACGACACCCAGGGTAGAGCAACTGAGAATAAATGAGTCATCTGCAGGTTATCATGCGTTGCACGACTTAACAGTCAAACATGCATGGTATCACACCTCAGCCACAGTGTTCGACTCTAACAACATAAATAAAAGGACACTTACAGATGCAATCACTTTCACAGCATCGCACACAAGGGACGAACACGCAGACGAAGTAGAAGGTCCACATGTAATCCTAAATAGTAAAAAAGCATACAGAACATAAGAACAAATGTTATCAACGCAGCGCCAGTTGCTGGCGTGGAATGGCTTTGCAGACAGACGAAACATGATGTGCGCAGTATACAATTTAATCTAAAGCTGAACCCAGCATCTATATCTCTTTTTCGAAACCTACACGGCAGCTTTCCTACACAAAAAACTTGACAAAACATTCAGGCACAATCGGCGTAGTCTGGCTTGGAAGCGCTTCGCGTGTTTGACTCTGACTATGGCCAGGCATGAGGGGACACATGATAAGCACTTTTAATTGCGCCCGTCGTGCCTCCCCCTTTAATTAGGCCCTCGTCAAACACACGAAACGCTGCACACCTTGTAACAATACTAGCGAGGACAGGATGCACCGCCATTTTGCACGAAATATATCGTATCGCTATCGGAACTCGTGTGTTGTCTTTACGATGGCTCACGAGAAATAGTTCGAAAACTCACCTTTCAGTATCGAGGGGAAACCGATGGAGTGAGACGCCTGGCGTGAAAGGGTTGCTCTTGCAGACGCACACAGAGCGTAGCTTGGCTGACTTATCGTCCCTGAGGGGACAGCATGCTGTCCGTGCGCTGGCAAAAAACAGTCACTGAAACGGTTCTCAACGGCTGCGAAGGGTTAGATTACCTTCTGCCGGTTAGATTACCTTCTGCTGATTACGAAGAAATTGTGTACGGAAGACACGCGCAGACATACTGCTCAAGAACGAGCGACGCCACTTTCACCCGAAAATGCGCCAAACCGTTGGCGAGGCACGCAGAGTTGGGCGCAAGACAAACACAAGCCCACAATACCAGACTGCCTGCATGCGCCCGCTGTTTCTGGAAATAAACCAAAAGATTTCTCAGTCAAAAATATATCGAAAACCTAAAACTTTATAATCTAATAATTTATTTTGTGACAGTATGTATTAAAGATTTTGGAAACAAACGTTCAATTGAATTTTTCGTTCTCGTTATTTGTCCCCTCCTTACCTAGTCGCGCTTCAATCGTCACAAGGTGTTGATGCCTGTGGCAATAGGTTTCGGACCACTTTTTGTTCCCACTTTCGCGACCGATGTAGATTGACCTTGTAATGTGCTTCTTCACTACAATAAGAAAATCGTGCGACGTTGGCGGCACTACGTGTTGCTGTTTCGGTTTTGAAATGCCAGAGCAGTTGCATGTTTGGTATGAGCAATAGACCCTTTTCATGAAAAGGCGCCTCTAGCGCTGAACGCGCGAATTATAGTGAGCTGCCATGACGAGGGCAGACTAGCAGGCGACGCGAGCCTCGGCGAATGTCTAAGCGCGAGTGCGTGATACCTCAGCACCGCCGAATACTGAATTGCTCCTGTTTGTCATTGGAGTGCTTAATCGTTCGAACCTGTTGTATGATAATCCAAACGTCCTACGTTCCAGCATTGAGGTTGCCGTGACAAGAACAGTGAAAAAGTTATAAATTTAATTAGAAGCCAGACGAGCTGTGACGCACCACACGCGATTAGAAAATGGTGCGTGTATTCACTTTTACTATATCGTAATGGCCGTGACAATAACTTTGTGACTTAGGAGGCATGCACACTTATTCGTTTGGCTACAACCTTGTAGATTATTGGCCAAGTTTTTATCCACAGACCGCTGCTGCTGAGTCACTTAAAGTTGTAACCAACTCGTGTAGCCCAAACTATCTGAACTGATTTTTGTCTGGTGTATTATTATAAATGCCGGAATGTGCAAAGCTTTCAGGACGTCAAAAGGTTTTTCATTACCTCTGAGATCGGCGACGGTTTTTCCCTACGGACGACAAGTCTGCACTACAGCCTAGCCTCGTACGGCGTCACGTTTTAAAAACCGTAGTTGTAAACAAGCGCCTCCGTTCAATAAATGAGCAAGAACACACATGCCGATGGGCTTTCATTCGTGAACGCGCTGCCAACATATATATAGGAAAGTTTCAGTGGTGCAAGCTGAGTTTTCATTTCCTTTTTCCCAGCTAGCACACAAAGGATTTAAGACGTCTTCGAGACGGATATCCGAGACGTTAACGACGTCTCAGAGACGGCACGCGTAAGAAGTTTTGGTCTAGAAGACGTCGTATATCTCGTCTAATGTCCGTCTTGTTGCCCATAAACGAGACGTTTCCTGAACGTCTTTGAAACGTCTTCTAAAAGCTGGTCTTTTCGACGGCTTGGGGGAGCCTCCAATAATCCCATTTACCGGGATTTCTGAATCCGTCTAAAGACTTACCAAAGACGTCATCAAAAAGCTGGTCTTTTCAACGGCTTGGGGGAGCCTCCAATAATCCCATTTACAGGGATTTCTGAATCCGTTTAAAGGCTTACCAAAGACGTCATCAAAAAGCTGTTCCTGAAATGTTAGCCGTAATCTGAAAAAGAAGCAGGAATCGTGCTCGGGAACGGGGCGCGCCCACCAAAATTTTGATCTGGTTACCACCCTCAGAATGTAAGCTAACACCTGAGGGGTACAAATAACCACAAAACATTTTTTTGCACCCCTCAGGCATTAACTCCGTGGTTCTGAAGGTGTCAACGGGATCATAATTTTGGGGGGCACCCCCATCCGCGGACGCCGTCCCTGCCTTTGTGGTAGTAGCTGCGACCTGCTATGTTATCAGCAGCACCATAATCTTTTCGATGCTGCAGAGTGGGGGGGGGGGTAATGCCAGCCGAATACTTTCGTAGTTACGTCCTAGGAAGAAGTCCAGGCATCGCAGTTGCCTGGAATTCTTTTTTTTTTCGTGGTTAAAGGCATCAGCACTGAGTGCAACAGAGCAAAAATAGTGCAGTAAGGTAGGTACACAGTTCGCAACAAGGCTTCATCAGTCTTAGCATTTAAGTCAAAATTGGCTGTCATGAATACAAAAATCAATCTAGCATGTAATTTGTTGAGTATGAAGCAAATCTGCCAAAAATAGTAATGACATATCTTTCTACAGTGAAGGATAGACAGTTTCATGGCAAGCGGCCTAACAAGGAGGCCTCTGTGCCAATGATCACGAAGTCGAAACACTGCTACATCATCATTTTGTTGAGAAACTAACTTGTGCAGGTTAAAAAAAAGAAGAAAATTAGAAATGCCAGAAAAACAAAACAACAAATATTCAAGAGCAACTGCAGAAGAAATACTTTAAATATATTTGGAACTTATTAAACACTAGAGGCTCACAAAAGAGCACTAGTAGTCACACAATAATCAACAGCCAAACGACTATGCGCTTTTCACCATTCATTGATTTGTGGGGTTTAACGTCCCAAAACCAACTCTGATTATGAGAGACGCCGTAGTGGAGGTCTCCGGAAATTTCGACCACCTGGGGTTCTTTAACGTGCACTGACATCGCACAGCACACGGGCCTCAACATTTCGCCTCCATCGAAATGCAGCCGCCGCGGCCGGGATTCGATCCCGCGACCTTCGGATCAGCAGCCGAGTACCTTAGCCACTAGACCACCGTGGCGGGGCGCTTTTCACCATGAGAGCAGCGCATCCGGTTATATGAGCAGAGACAGAACAATGGATGACTGTGTGACAGCCGCTTTCAATCACGTTATGCAGTATCTTCACCGCATAAAATCAAGGAATATAAACACAAGAACTCAAATATGACTCAGACATGAAAGTGAAAATTTGTCTAGGACATCAGCTGATGTAATGAAGCAAACTTTAAAAGACAACCAAAAATATCAATCGTCAACGAATATTGACCAAAATGACCTTCAAGGAAATTAGCGCATGAAATATTAACAAAATCGGTATAATGAGCAACGTCGCAATGCAGTGCACAATCTCTCACAGCGAGCAACGTTACATCGAAGCAACCTCCATTTCATAATGAAGCTACATACGTGCTCGAAGTTGAATACAGTGGAGACAGCATTGAGGCGACGAAAAAGAAAAAAAAGAAGCAATATTCTCAATTACATATACAAAATACAGATGTGGCTCTCTACAAAGCACTGTATTACGCACATATATGCAAATATGACATGAACGGAGATCACACTGGCAAGCATCAGTTGGAAGCCAAAAAAAAAAAAAAAGAAGATTTGGCACCCAGTACATGAAGCTATTCCTAAAAGGGACTTCAAATAACCATCAGGACTACATGTGCAGGATAAAACTGAGGGTCTTCGAATTTCGCCCTGTTTCACATTTAAGGAAAACACCGTTACCTTATACCTAGTCATTAAACAAAACACTTCGAACAGCCAAGTCCTTTGAGAATGCAATATCCACCAAACGCGCAACCAGTTCACGTTCACGCTCATCAAAAACTAGTTGTAGTGTCCAGGCTTAGTGCAGCTGGTGAATACGATGCTACTGGCATCACATGACACGCTGAAACCGCCGTCGTGGAAATGCTTTCAATGTAGAACCTTGGTGGGGCCGTGGTAGAACACAGTTGGTGCCCTATCAGGTTATCCGTACAACCGCCGATTAAACCGCATGTATTCCTGCAAACGAAAAAAAAAAAAATGGGGCCGCTATTTTCTATAAAGCTGTTCTACAACTGTGCTTTGAGGAACGAAATTTGAAATGCATCTCTGTCATAGACTGCGCCCTTTACAGGAAGTGTTCATAATATCCTGCAACTTGCAATAGATAAACACTCGAAATGAATTTTCCTCGAGTGCCTGGTACTTCTGCACTGCTGCCTGCACCATATATATATATATATATATATATATATATATATATATATATATATATATATATAAGCAACAAACTATGAAGCCTAGGAAAACATAGGAGAAGTTATTGGGGTTCTTAATTGTAGTATTAATTATACTTGTGAAGTAGGAAGGAATTTAGGCGGACGAAAAGACAAACCTGCCTTCTCTGGGAACCGAACCCACGACCTTCGGATAAGGCGTCCGATGATCTACCGCTGAGCTACGAAGGCGGTCGTCTCCACCCCCCCCCCCCCCCCTCCCGTCCCTTTTATCGGGTCTATGTGCACATACAATCTAACACTCACAGGATTGTATGTACCTATGTACATATATACGAAGGTCAGCGAGTTCCGCCGAAGCTTGGACGCTCGTGCTAGATGCCCAGCGATGAAAAGGAAGAGAAGAAAGAAGTCAGGATACAACAGCCGGCCTGCGGCAAAGGCGCTGTGTCTATGTCTCTATCATTTACAATATACAATGGTGTTCGGGCCATCTCCGCAGGAAACTTGATGCATCTCCTGATGCTACCACCGCCGAATAGTATGGCACTCGTGAACGTTAAACTGCACATTACTGATTCGTAGTTTATTTTGGACGCATTCCCATACACAGCATGTAGAAATCGGGTGACACACATGCTTCACACTTAGACTGTGAGAATATTCTTCGAGGCGTGCTTACGTGCTCACTGCGCACTCGGTATGAAAGGGTCCCTGCAACACTTTTCGAACGCACTGAGCAAACGGTGCCAATCAATCGTTGAGACTTCTGTGAACGTGTGAGCCAAATGTTATTGTGCTGCAAGCAGCAGTGGATTTGCAGTTTCATTTTAAATACATCATGCAATCGCCTGCAATTGTTCCAACAACTGACGTCACTAGCAGCACCGACCAACGACTTGCCTGCTCTTCTTTCAACAAGTAACGTCACTGGCGCCAACGACTAGGTCCCTTCGCTCACCTCGGTCTTTTTAAAGACAGGCACTCAGATTGCCTTTATTTCTTTAATGCAAAATGAACAAATATATATAGGCAAATGAGTTCTGCGGAAACCCGCAAGGGTGGGTAACGTTTGCCTTGTGCTACAAAACGGGTGGATGCTAATTTTCCCTTTCATGAACAAATATATAATTGCAGACTACCTTTCCGTGACCGTAAGTTCAGCCAGTGATATATCTGCCTCGAACAAAGTAGTCGACGGCCTAGTGACATTTGTTGGAACGAAGAGCAACGTTAATTACGGCTGTGTTTGAAACCAAATAAAAAATTCCCTGGTGCACGCAGCTCAATAATACTTGGTTCACACGTTCACAACAACCTCCACGACTGTTAGGCATCGTTTGCCATCGAGATTCCAAATGTCGCAGGGCTCCTTTATTAAATGGGACCTTCAAGGTCGCGCGATCTAAGGGCACAGTGACTGCGCATCACATCTGTGCATAGCATCAACAAATTTTCGATTTCGCCTGCACAAAACTGCCTTCCATGGCCAGGTAATAGTGAATTTAGTACAATGCAACGAAATATGGCTCATTTGGGGTAGCGAGTATGTCGCGGGGTAGGAGGAAAACGTCAAACGTTCCGCTGAAAACTGTTGAATGGCACCGTGGCTTTGATTTGACGATATAGGTATAGGCATGCACAGCTAGATCCCGGCACCGGACAAGGTGGCGGCGGCCGCACTAAATAATAAAAATAAACAAAATACGTCCCAACGTTCATGTATAAGTCGTCGTGACACGCCGCTCACCCATAGCCCGACGTACTAATTTAGTTCGTCGTTCGTCGCCTTATCATCGCTGTCCTACGCTATCAGCCCAGAAACATGGTTCAAGTCTTCACTCCCCAGTCCGTACCACGTGAAACACTGGACAGCTTATGGCATACCAAAAATCTACTGTACACAACAGCGTCCCTGTAACACCACTGTGGAACCAGATAACAGGTCGTATAATTGTTTTGGTATTTGCGGTCTGCAAGAATAACGAACCCCAAATGCAGAAAACCGCAACAGCGTGGACAATGAGAAATAATAATAACGAACATTCGCAAACGAGTCACATGCCTCTGACGAAGTTTAAATATGACCGAGAACGAGCACAACGACACTCATGCTCATATGAATGCTGAGCTCCGAGAAGTCATTCCACCACCATAAGACGTCATGATTGCCTGCTTCAGTTCTGCTGACATGCCACAATAAACAATGCGCGATTTTCACATCCACATCACATGCACGTAAATTTCGCAGCTCTGAACTGAAATCTCACGACTGTAATGCAACAGTGAAAGGACGCGCGGCAACGGTTGCCCTACAACGCGCGATATCACATGCATGTATTCGTCTGTGTAAGACACGAGTAAACTACTACTACCCGGCATTGTTGTACATGCGCTGCACTCGCTACTCGTAACGACCAAATGACAGGATGGTGGGAACGAAGCCAATGCACTCGTTACTCACTAATCAGGCTGAACACGTACATAGACCTAAGAAAATTTCAGAATGCAGTCATACACGATGATCTGAATAATAAAACCACAGTTGCGTTGCTTTGCGTTTAATACGTCAACTATCTTAGACCTTACATAGCATTAATCCTCCTTGTATCTGTCACAGACCGATTCGCCCTATCCACGGAACACATGAGTGATCTCACAGGCATCATGCTAAGCCATTCAAATGTGGTACTTACATTTATTTTCGGCGAGACGTAGTTATTGGTGTTACGGGATCCAGTCACAGAAGCGCCGGAATTGAACCAGGGTTAACATAAGGAGGAAAGTAGAAAGAACATAATGCCACCACACAAACACACGCAGCAGTTGCAGCACGCTAACAGAATTTTCCCAGAAACGAAGGAAGAGCCGGCCGCCAACAACTTGACAACACTGACTCCACGACCAACCACGCAAATGAGCTTCGCTGCCTTTGCTTCGTGTCTCCGCGTGTTTGCGCCAGCCTGCGCCCTCTCGCCTCATCTCCCTGGTAACCGGCGAGAAGGAGCCAGACATTCTGGCGCCTCCCTCCCGGCCCCATTGCAGCTGGCGACACCTCGGCGCCGTGCATTGTGTCGACGCCACGGTGTAAGAAGTAGCTTAGGTGACTGAACGGCGCGCGCTGGGCGACGGCCGCTGCGGCAGGCTTAAAGTTCTCCTTTCTCCGCTCGTCAAGAGAGGGCGCTAGAAACTTGTGCCCGCTCACTCGCTTCGCGCCCTCAGACTGCGCTAACCGTTTGCAGCTTTGTTCATGGCACGTTGTTGCTGCGCGCCGTGTGTTGTCAACGCATTGTTCATTTGTCTGCCAGGTAGCTCCCAACCTTCGAACTTTTCATGAGCCTGCATAATGGGAAAGTGCTTCGTACCGTTTTGTAACACCGGTTACAAGTCTTGCAAAGAAAAGTACTCGCTTTTCAAGCCGCCCAACGATGAAGCAAGACTGGAAGCATGGAGACGAGCAATACCGCGAAAAGACCGCGTGCTCCAAAGAACGGATCGCGTTTGTGAGAAGCATTTCGCTTCCCGTTTTATCCTGAAGACGTGGTCTGCGGGAATTGACGGCCATGTGCTGATGTCTGGAACAAGAAGAGCGGGCCTTTCAAAAGACGCTGTGCCGTCAATTTTCGAAGGTGCGCCAAGCTACCTGTCCAGAAAGATTAAAAGCCCTCGAAAGCAAGTGAAACGGCTAGCGCTTCCTGTGGCTGCTTCGGTGAGTACCTGTAACAACGATAGCAGCAACTTGCCAACGACAGCTAGCCACATAGAAGTCTCCCCAGCGGACAATATGGAAACGTCGTCCGAAGACAGCTGCTGTGTGGCTAAGACCGGCGAGAGTAACTCATGTGACTCAGTGTTCGAACGGCTTTTCAGTGCAGTATCTTGCGTTAGCTTGCCACAGCCATCATGGGCGGCGCATCTCATCAACTTAGCTGGAGTGAGGGACGTCGTGTTTATTGACGCTGCGGTTGCGCATAGGACAAGCGACGGATCGTCGGTGCTGTTTAACAGGAAGGCTCTGCATGTCAAAAGCAACATGGAAGTCCAAGTCTACATCTTAGACAAGTTGATCGACTCTGCTGCAATAGGGGTAAGCCGCTTCGCCACATCTGCCCTTGAAGTTGAATCCATGCTCAAAGTTGTTGACGGCATAGATGTGTGTAGGGGAGGGCCTAGTTTAAAGGACTTCCCTGATGTGTCCCCTGAATGTGCATTTGTGGACTGTCAAAAAAGCTGGCGACACAACAAATGTCTCTTGGTGACACCTGGAGGTGCTATCTGTCGCCTGTGTTCTGGCCTCGTTGACACCCTTAGAATACATGCTGATCGCCGAGCTGCGCGAGCCAAGCAGGGAATACCGCTCAAGCGTTTCAGGTTATCGGTGGCGCCCACCCAACAACAGAACCTTTCTGCTTTGCGGCATGCACGATCAGCAGTTCAGCGGTCACGAGCACGACTGGCCAGGCGCAACAAGCTGTTATTGGGGCAATTGCAAGCAGCGATGAAACAGCTAACAGATTTGCAGGAGCAAGATATCAAGGAGAAGCTAAAGGGATTTGATATACCGCCAGCACAGCTTCTTTTGATAGAAGAATGTGTATCAGTCGCAAGGTGCGCATCAAAAACAAGTAGGCGATACACAGACGATTGGATCTTGTTGTGCCTCTTGCTGCACATACGGAGCCCGGCCACCTACTCTTTCTTGAGAAACAACGATATACTGCCTTTGCCGTGCGTTACCACAGTGCGAAAGTACATAAGCATGGTTGGTCCAAAGTGTGGTTTCGACGACAACTTCTTCAAAGCCCTCAAGATAAAAGTTGCCGGAAAGACCGCATTCCAGCGGCGGGGAATCCTGATCTTGGACGAAATTCAAGTAAGAAAGGAAATGGCTGTCAACTCGCAGACAATGACGTACACTGGCCTTGTTGATCAAGGAGAGAAAAATAATCAGAGCAAGGAACTCGCAGATCATGGCCTCGTCTTTGCATTTGCTCCGTTTGGTGAAACCTACCTAGAGCCAGTAGCCGTGTTTGCGTCAAAAGGACCAACTAAGGGGACGCTGCTTTCGCAACTCCTGATCCAGTGCATCGTACACCTAGAAAAAGCCGGCTTGTTCGTAGACGGAGTAGTGTGTGATGGTGCATCCACCAATCGCGCGATGTGGAAGCAGCTCGGCATTACTGGTGCACTTGGTCACGTGCGTAATTCCTTTGAGCACCCAATGGAGAGCTCTAGAAATGTCTATGTGCTGTCTGATACGCCTCATATTTTCAAGTGTATCAGAAACAGGCTACTGGACAAGAAGGTTCTTAAAAAAGACGGAAAACTGATAAAATGGTCGTGCTACGATGCCCTGTACGTTGCAGACAACGCGAACAAAGCAGAGCTAAAGGTGTGCCCTAAAATAACATTCAACCACATCAACCCTTCCAAGATGCTGAGGATGAGGGTGAAGCTTGCTACGCAGATATTTAGCAACTCCGTTGCCAAAGGTATTTTCTATGCAAAGAGAGGCGCGTCTCGTCTGACCAATGTTGAGCCGACGGTCGAGTTCACACTTTTTTTAAATGACCTGTTTGACGCTTTAAACCGACGTTTTCCAGCAGAAGGCTTAAAGCTAGAAGGCAGAGATTTTTGTGTTTTAGAATCTGCATCCGCGTGGCTGGACTCGTGGGAGCAACAGGTCGTGAGCGGGGAAATTCATAAGGACCTTTTTCTGACGCAGTCGACTGCAGAAGGCCTACGCGTAACCCTGAAATCAGTGCGGGAGCTGTCAATTTACCTGCTGAAGGACTGTGACTTCAAGTATGTATTGACAGCGAAGATGAACCAAGACCCGCTGGAGCGCTTCTTTGGAATAATCAGGCAAGCTGGTGCGCAAAATCAGCACCCGACGTTCCCCACGTTCCTACAGCTGTACCGCATGCTCAGCTTATATTCTTTGGTAAAACCACCAAAGTTTGGGAATTGCACGCTGCCTGATAAAAGACAAGCAGCCGTTGTGACTTTGTCAGATATCAGGGAAATATATAAAGGTTCAGCCGCTCAACGCACAGGAAAGTTGGATGAACTAAAGCGAAAGCTTGACGGGCTCATCGACGAAGGAAGCTGGGAGAGCGACGATGTCTTCGATTTCGACGACCCTGACACAGACGCAACAGTAGTTGACTGCATTGTCTACTACGTGACAGGTTTTGTGTCCAGAAAACTTCGCAATGGAACAACCTGTTCCATTTGCAAGAACGCTCTTCAAGGAAAACAAGGTCTCGCAAGCGTGCCTGAAGCGGATCTCGTGAACTGTAAAACCCGGGGCTGGCTCACGCATCCAAATATGCACCTCTTTGACTTTTTCAAATACACCGAGGAGCAGTTTGCCAAGTATGCAGGGGACAGGGATGCATACGACAAAACTACTGATGCCGTGCTGGAGAATTTCCACTTCACATTTCCTTGTGGTACGCACAAAGAAGAAATGCTTGCGAAGTTGCTACTCTACTATATCTGCCTACGTATGCGTCAGTACTGTAGGCAATTGAAGAACAGACATGAAAAAAAAAGCCACGACTTGCGAAAAATGGCAAAGCTTGTGTGAGCACGACCGCTTCACGAACTGAACGCGACTTTCTTTGCTTATATGTGTTTCGTGAACTTCTTCTATCGGATATATTGTATGACCTCTTGTGTGATCGCTTTCTTGTCTGAAAATTCTAAAAGTCAGTAAATAAATGGCAATAAAATATGTGTGCTGATGCGACGTTATGCTACATATTGTCACGTAGTGATGACGACAGTCCGACGGTCAGGAAGAGAACCAGAACGCTTCTAAAAGAAAGTGTTCATTAGGCGGACTTGCGCCAACTAAGAACCGTACAACTCGGCGCCGGCGACAGCAACAAACGTGCTCGGCGGTCGTCGAAGAACAGTGCTTGATGCTTTAGTCCGCGCTCAATTTAAAGGCCGTAAAAAAACTTTCTCGAGATAAGCGCCCGCAAGTAACGACAAGAATGTAGAGCAATGTCGGAGACACTGTTCCAGATTCTTGTAGTTACTTTTAGGCACATCTCGTATCGCGCACAAAAATGATAGTCTTGTGGCGGTGACTTTCAACGCGAACGACCATGGCCTATCCCCCGAGGTGCGTTGCGCCATAGGTCAGAGGAACAACAGCAAAACAAACGGTAAAAAGCTTTCGCGGAAATATGAGCGAAATAGCAAAGAGAGATGCCGCTGGCTTTTAGACCATTGGCGCCAGGTACAGCTGATGAAAAAACAGCACATACGTCACTAAAAAAAAACGAAAAAAACGTTAAGTTGTGTAATCATGCGATTGAGAAAAAGCGTGGTCGCACCAGAAGCTTTTCCATGATACTATAACTTAATGCCTATTCCAACGTATTGCTCAGGCCTCGGCTTACGTTATCAAGAAAAATTAATCAGTTATATGCAGGCTCCAGCGAAAGTGAACCACACGTCGACAATCGTTCCTCAACCTAATTCGTTTCTTACTGCACGTGGATTGCAATTTGGGCAACCCATTATGAACAATAACTCAACGACTAGGCCTCATAATACGTACAAACCGCTCGTAGGTCTTTGACAGCGCTGTGTTAAAAGGGAAAATTTCGTTGCCCTCGGCAGAGCGGTCCTACACCGTGAACGGGACGCAGGCGCAGGGCATGCGGGAGGCAGAGCCAAAGGGCATTAGTTTCGCGCGCCATCTGTCGGCGCTATCTGGAAGCAGAACATTACCGCGGCGCGCCCAGCGAGCGCGCTCGCTCACCTAAGCTACTTCTTACACCGTGGTCGACGCCCGCCGACGCTTTGGGGAGGGAGGGGGGGGGCGGTATTCTTCCGCGTCTGCTTACCGTCTGGCGTAGGACGTTTCGAAGACGGATTCATTGTCGCTTTGATATCGCTGCCCCTTAGTTCGCGTGGCTGACGTCTTTGAGACGTCAGCCACGCGAACCAAGACGTTAATCCCCCAATAAGACGTCTTTTTGGTCTTGTGTGCTAGCTGGGTTATTGTTTTTTTAACATGCGGTGGATTGCGATGCGCGAGCCTGAAGGTTCGCAAGGGCGACTGCAAATATAATACGCTGCAAACAAAAATAAGCATGCGTGCATTTCCTTGGTGCTGACCGCAGCCACGAACAGTACCGTGAATAACGACAGCATTTATCGGCGCATGCAAGAAAGGTTGACAATCTTGCCAGGAAAGTGATTACGCAGTATTCTCGCCAAATGCTCATGCAGGGTTCGTCACTAAGGTTAAGACAAGCATTATTCGTGATATTAATTCTCACGTCGATTTTTCTTTTTTTTAACCTGCGGTCCCGTTCTTGAGCTTTTTGCCAACAAGCTACGCGGACACTAATCCATACTGCTCGGACGGGCCCGGGAAATGCCTAACAAAAACAACCAGGCTTTGCTCAATGAACTTAATTGAAAAGTGCTTCTTTCCTGCTGCGGAACGTGTACGACGACCCTCTAAATACAATGGTGCCCCCTCGGTGTTCCCTGCGGGAGAAAAAAATGAAAACAACCGTAAACAGTACGAACACAAACGTCGCTGCGCACACAGCACCGGCAGCATGTTTGTGTGCACGCACATGTAGAACGGTAGTGGCTTACCTTTCTTGTTCCTAGGAAGCACGAAAAGTTGACGTGGCAACGAAAACGTCGCCAAAATACGGCGAGCACTTTTTTCTCGTTCGGGATTGGTGCCAGGTGTTGATGGTGGCTACCGCAGACGTTGCCAACGCACGCTTCCAGGTTTATCATCGTCCTGCGACCGTGCCACTCCGCCCTGCCAACCCTTTAGTGGGCACAAAATACCACTCACTGTAGAGAAGAAGCCCTTCGGTGCACGAACACATTGCAAAAAAAGCACCATCGTAAACACAGGCGATGAGGCTTCAGCGGATCACAAGGGAACCAGCTGCCAACACACTCGCGCCTTGCCCCCGCTCTGCAGCGAAGCCTTCATGATGGCGCCCCGCGAACCCATAATTCCTTAAAAAGCGAAACTGACGAAAAGCCCACCACCAGGTGCCGTATTTATGAAAACGGTATTTATGAAATTTCCGTAATTATGCAGATGCCGTAAGTTATGCGAACTTGCATTTCACGGACCTTTTCCTCTGCCTAAGTCCAACGTTTTATGCGCCACTTGACGTCACGTGTGTGACGCAAGATTGCATACGCAACAGTACAGCCTTGTGCTGCAGCGCATATTATGTGCGTCATCAATTGTAAAACTCGCCGCGAAATCGATGTTATTTAGCAGTTAATACTCTTGAGCAGTGTGTGAAGTTGTCGTACAAATGTTAATTGCAGAAAAGAAAAGGAGAACGTAGCCGGTCAGCGTAGCCAAAAATTTAAAAAATAGAAGAACAGAGACAACGAAAGGGAAGTGGCCACGAGCTGGTTTTTTTATTTGATAGAAACAACTTGATAAGCAAACAGCCAATGAGCCTAGGAAAGCAAACGGGAAGTTATTTGTAGTGTTGTAATTGTCAGTAAGTAGAAAGTAATTAAAGTGGACGAAAAGACAAACCTGCCTAAGGCAGGAACCAAACCCGCCACTTCGGATGTCGCGTCCGATGCTCTACCAACTGAGCTACGAAGGCGGTCGTAGCTCAGTTGGTAGAGCATCCCCCCCCCCCCGCGTCCACATTATTGGGTACCTATGTACATGTTATCGTGGGACTGTTTGGCAGCGCCACTCGTAGCCATGGCGGCGGGTGTGGAACACTTTCTTGCCAGGAGGCGTCACGTATAATGTGATATTAGGATGAGATGCCTGCTGCCCAAAGGCACCATGTCTGCCGCAATGAGGCCCAAGCTATGAAATAGCGAAAAGGAAGAGATCAAAGGCTCGTTTGTTATATTTGTTAGAAACAACTTGATAAGCAAACAGCCAATGAGCCTAGGAAAGCAAACGGGAAGTTATTTGTAGTGTTGTAATTGTCAGTAAGTAGAAAGTAATTAAAGTGGACGAAAAGACAAACCTGCCTAAGGCAGGAACCAAACCCGCCACTTCGGATGTCGCGTCCGATGCTCTACCAACTGAGCTACGAAGGCGGTCGTAGCTCAGTTGGTAGAGCATCCCCCCCCCCCGTCCACATTATTGGGTACCTATGTACATGTTATCGTGGGACTGTTTGGCAGCGCCACTCGTAGCCATGGCGGCGGGTGTGGAACACTTTCTTGCCAGGAGGCGTCACGTATAATGTGATATTAGGATGAGATGCTTGCTGCCCAAAGGCACCAAGTCTGCCGCAATGAGGCCCAAGCTATGAAATAGCGAAAGGGAAGAGATCAAAGGCTCGTTTGTTATATTTGTTAGAAACAACTTGATAAGCAAACAGCCAATGAGCCTAGGAAAGCAAACGGGAAGTTATTTGTAGTATTGTAATTGTCAGTGAGTAGAAAGTAATTAAAGTGGACGAAAAGACAAACCTGCCTAAGGCAGGAACCAAACCCGCCACTTCGGATGTCGCGTCCGATGCTCTACCAACTGAGCTACGAAGGCGGTCGTAGCTCAGTTGGTAGAGCATCCCCCCCCCGTCCACATTATTGGGTACCTATGTACATGTTATCGTGGGACTGTTTGGCAGCGCCACTCGTAGCCATGGCGGCGGGTGTGGAACACTTTCTTGCCAGGAGGCATCACGTATAATGTGATATTAGGATGAGATGCCTGCTGCCCAAAGGCACCAAGACTGCCGCAATGAGGCCCAAGCTATGAAATAGCGAAAGGGAAGAGATCAAAGGCTCGTTTGTTATATTTGTTAGAAACAACTTAATAAGCAAACAGAGAATGAAGCCCTAGGAAAGCATAGGGGAAGTGAATTGTAGCATTGTAATTGCGGAGAAAGTAGAAAGGAATTGAACTCAGTTCGTTTGAATTCAGCAATGAATACTTTAGCCAAACTAGCGGAACCGCTATGGGCCCCAAAATGGCACCTAGCTATGCCAATATCTTTATGGGACAACTGGAATCAAAATTTCTCTCTCAGTCCCTCCTAAGACCACTTTTTTACAGGAGATATATACATGATATCTTCTTTGTCTGGACGCACAGCGAGGATGAACTGATAAAATTTATAACCTCCTACAACTGCGCATACCCGAATATTAATTTTACCATTCCTACTCTCGAACAAATATAAACTTCCTGGACGTAACTGTGAAAATTGAAAACGGCCGACTATCATCAAAACTGTATCGGAAACCTACCGATCTACAACAATATCTTCACTACTCAGCGACCACCCACGCCATTGTAAGAACAACATTCCATACAGCCAAGCACACCGTTTCAAACGAATCTGCTCAAGAGATGAAGAATTTGACTCGGCCACCCTAAGTCTAAAAACCGTCCTTCACAAACAAAAGTATCCGCCACGTGTTATCGATGACACCATCCAGAGGGCCAAAACACTGAACCGACAAGACCTCACTTCTAACCGTCCCACACAACGCGACTCTCAGCGTAGAAACCTGTGCTTAACATGCAGCACAAATTTTCCCAATGTAAACAAAATCCTAAGGCGGCACTACAACATTATAGTACAAAGCGAGCGACTTAAGCGTGCATTACCATCCGCCCTTTGCCTTACTACAGACGATCACGTAACCTCAGGGACACGCTTGTGAGCTCGCGATTCAATAGGTCACGACCACACAACGGAAACCAAGGTGTCTTGTCTGTAAGGCAATGCAGCAGACGAGTGCTGCCAACAGCTCCCAATCACAGTACTCTGTGAAAATTCGCGGTAATTTAACATGCGATTCCTCGAATGTTATCTATCTGCTGGAGTGTATGTAAAATGCAGTACATAGGTCTAACAGAAACCTCATTCAGGCTCCGCTTCAACAACCACAAAGGCCATGCCAAATATATCCCAAATCTACCTCTCTCGAAACATCTAAACCTTCCAAATCATTCATTCGATAAACTAACAGTGACAATATTAGAAACGGGCTTCAAGTCAAAGCGAGAACGCGAGCAACGAGAATCATATCTAATATACCGGTTCGAAACGATCGAGAAAGGTATAAATGAGAACCCGGGAACCATCGCAATAATAAAGTCATTGGCAAGCGTCTAATCTGTGGCACCGTATGTACGGCGGGAACCGGACCATTGAAATATTACGTGTTTTTCAAAGCGAATTATGTAACCCTATTTGAGGATTTTTCTCTTTTTTTACTTCCTGACCATTCATCTTTTACTTGTCTTATTCTAATTATTTCGGCAATTTTCCTCTTCTTTTTCTTTTCTCCTGGATGTGGCCAAATGCGCAGGCAGGTCAGTGCACGTTTTTGCCCGTCCGGGCGCAGACTTCTACACGCCATCGCCACTGACGTAATTCAATTGTACTCACCCACCCCCACCTGTTTTCTTCCTTTTCTTTCTTTCTTTTGGTTTTTCTTCTTTTTTTCTTCTTTTGACATTGACACACCTGAGGGTGGCCTGAAGTGTATGCATGACTGTGGGGTCTGTAGTGTCGTGGCGCCATCTGCGAATGGCGCCCGCACTGAGAGTGCGCCCTAGTGTGTTGTGTTGTGGAGAGATGTCCTCTGTAACGGCACACGTGCTTGCATGCAGCCAATCACGTTGCACGCGTGTCCACTGTATGAACTTGGAATAAACGGCCGCTGGCCGGCTCAGTCTTCGTCGGGCTTCCGCGGGCTGCGGTCAACTCACTTCTACTGTGCGTGTCGCGGGCGCGTGCCGACGCACGTGGCGTCTCGCGTTCAGTCGTCGGGCCCTCGCCGTCGGGCGCCGCACGCCGACACAACAACTCGGCGACGAGGATGTTCTTCGCCTCGGTTCCTACCGCGGCAGAAAGAACCCGCGAGTTTTCCGTGACTCCCGCCTTTTTCTATCCTGTCTGACGCGTCTGGCGTCGCGAGGCCTAGCGCTCTTTGTGTGCGGACGCTGGCAAGCTCTCGCCTAGGCCTTCGCCCTTGCTCCGTTCTGCACATCGCTGCACTACCTCTCCTGTCGGCATGGCTCTCTTGGAGCATCTCCCGGTCTTCCTCGAGCTGCCGGGGCCACCCCCGGTTCCATGGACTACTTGGAAGAAAATGTTTCAGGCCCACCTCGAGGCGGCCGGCGGCAGCGACTGGAACGACGCGCGTCGTGCGTCGGCGCTCGTCAGCCTGCTGGGACGGGAAGGACAGCGGAAATATTTTGCTGCAGCAGAACAGGAGGAAGCCCGAAATGAGACGAGCAACGCGGCGTCAACTACTCCGAGCAACGCGGCGTCTACGCCGGCGTCTGACCCAGATTCTTTGGCTTCTGCCGTTTCAAAGTTTGACAGTCTCGTCAAGCAGCTCGACCGGCTTTTCGCCGCGTCCACCAATCCGCTAGTCGAACGTCACGAGTTCACAAGTCGGCGTCAACTCCCCGGAGAGAGTTTCCTGGGCTACGTGACAGTTCTGAAGGAGAAAGCCGTACGATGCAAGTTTGGGCTCACGTACGCGGAACGCGTCCGCGATCAGATTATTAACGGCTCGTCCAACTCGCGGGTGAGAGAGAAGCTGCTGGCATACGGTGAAGAGTTGTCCTTAGTCCGCCGCGGTGGTGTAGTGGTTACGGTACTCGGCTGCCACCCAAAATACGCGGGTTCGATCCCGGCCGCGGCGGTCGCATTTTCGATGGAGGCGAAAATGCCAGAGGCCCGTGTACTGTGCGTTGTCAGTGCACGTTAAAGAACCCCAGGTGCTCTAAATTTCCGGTGCCCTCCACTACGGCCTTTCTCTCCTCTCTATCTCTTTCACTCCCTTTCCTCCACCCCCATGGACGCTTAGCCGTGCTCCCTACATCGGCTGCAGAAATTAGTGTCCTTTCCTAACCGAACCACAATCATCATCATCATCACCTTAGAAAAAGCGGAGGAAGTCGGTCGGACACTTGAACCGTTGTCCTTGGCGAACCAAGCGTTTGCTCCCAGTCAACCTGAAAATGTCCAAGCCGTAGCGCAAGGCGCCCAATATGGCGGCGCGAAGAGAAAGAATGGCCGCGCCAGTCGGGGAAGCCGTGACGTCACGTCAGCATGTCCGGGAGGCCAAGATGGCGACTTTCAACCGCAGTTGTCGTCGGGGTTCCGTGCTCCAGTTCCAAACGGGAAATCTCAAGGCGATTTCCAACCTCAATCGTGCGACCGCTGCGGGAGCAGACGGCACCAGTCAAATTTTCGAAATTGTCCAGCCCGAAGTCGACGTTGCAATACCTGCAACGCTTGGGGACATTTCGCGTCGATGTGCCGCAAGACTGCCCTTGTACAGTGCGTCTCTCCGAGGGGAGCTGTCGACGTCGCACCGGAGCAGCAGGCCTCCACACAGTTGAACTCAGCTTCAAGCTCGTCAGTGTTATCTTCGGATCATCCTTCGTCATCCGTGCTCACAGTCAGCACCTCATCCAGAAAAGACTTAGTCGTCCACGCTGTGGTCGATGGTGTTACCCTGCGACTACTGGTGGATACGGGAGCATCTGTATCCTTGATGACTGCAGAAGACTTCCAGCGTCATTTCAGCAAAGAGCACAGCCTGTCCAAAGCTGTAGTCGACTTGCGAAACTTCTCCAAACAGCGCATCGGGATCCTTGGCTCCTTCCAAGCCCCAGTCAAAGTGTTGCAGCGGTCTTGCTCCGTGGTCTTCTACGTCACCGATAAGGGCACATCGCTTTTGGGCCTTGACGCCATTCAGCGACTTGGCATCCAGAGTGACGGCGCGTCGTTGACGTGTCGACTCGCATCATGTGAAGTGCAGTGTCCCTCCAATGTGCCTCCGGGCTTCGAGCAGCTCTTCAGCGACGAGTTGGGTCTCGTCAAGGGTTTCATTCATCGCATTCAACGGCCGCCAGGTGTGACTATGGTTGCATCCAGTTGAAAACGCGCCTGACTTGTGCGCCTGTCATTAAGGTGTTTAATCCTGAGCTACCTGTGGTGGTAACAACCGATGCATCCTGGGACTCGCTTTGGTGTTACCCTGTGATAGTGTTCACTTTATCGACGGGGGGGATGATGTAGTGTCGTGGCGCCATCTGCGAATGGCGCGCGCACTGAGAGTGCGCCCTAGTGTGTTGTGTTGTGGAGAGATGTCGTCTGTAACGGCACACGTGATTGCATGCAGCCAATCACGTGTGCACGCGTGTCCGCTGTGTGAACTTGGAATAAACGGCCGCTGGCCGGCTCAGTCTTCGTCGGGCTTCCGCTGGCTGCGGTCAACTCACTTCTACTGTGCGTGTCGCGGGCGCGTGCCGACGCACGTGGCGTCTCGCGTTCAGTCGTCGGGCCCTCGCCGTCGGGCGCCGCACGCCGACACAACAGGGTCCGGCCGCGAGAACCACTTCGTAAATAGGGTTGGGGTGGGGAAGGGGGCAGAGTGGGGGCGGGGGGGGGGAGATGGTGCCCGCATATGACGCACGTCCTCTCCCTTTCTTCCACTCTTTGGTCCGTGTCTTTCAGCTTCTCTATCTTTCCTGTGTTCTTTTCTTACTCTCTCTACACTCTTTTCTTGTTTCATGTTTTTCTTGCTTCCCTTTTTTTATGAAAACCCCTCTCGGACAGGTATAAATAGGAGCGGGAATACAACCATAGGTATTCTTGATGAAGGCCGGTCTCCGGCTGAAATGTCGAATAAAGGCTTTCCCCATTTTTGTTGCCAATTTCGAGGCTCTACTACTCATCTCTGTCTTCACGCCTTCGGCCTTTTCAGCACCATGACTGCTATGTATATATATATATATATATACATATATATATGTATATATATATATATATATATATATATATATATATATATATACCATGACTGCAATATATATATATATATATATATATACGCTATGAGAAAATCACAGTGACAAACATAATATTTAGGATTTATTCTGGCGTTTCAGCTGCAGACCAGCCGTTTTCAAATGTGAAAGTTTTTCATGGCGCATACGTTTTTAGTGCACTTCACGAACATGCATAATGAGGGGTGGAAAGGGGAAGGGCTCACAAGAAAGGAGGTTCGGGATACATAGGTGATTAGGTGTGTCCAAGAAGCAAAGGCGAGTGCAAGATGACGTCTGCGCCTGCACGGCACCTCCATAATACCGAACGGGTGGGCCGAGTTCGTCGGGCAGCAGATTGTAAGCCCTCGTTATCAGACACTCGCGCTGCCATCGCCTTAGTCGATACTGTGGCAACCCCCGCCGTGCAGCAAAGAACCGCTGAAGCCAAATGTACTTGTTGTGTGCAGAGTACAAAGAAGCTGGAGGGGGGGGACGGGGGGAAAAACATGTTGCTCTGTGCGTGGTCAGTGCCAGTACAGTGCAAAGGATCGTCCCCGCATTCAGTTTCAGGAAAAATGGAGGATAGAAAAAGAAACGCAGCTCATACACGAAAACCCTGAATGGTTTCGTCTATGAAAGACATGTGCACACACACGCACACACAAAAAAGTTACATTTCTGCAATCTCTCTTTTTACGTACAGCTCGAGACTGGAATGACCTACCCACCGAAGTTGCCACTGTCATCAGTCCAACAGTATTCAAGCGGCTCATGACATGACTGCCATACGGATATGATGTGGTAAGGTATACGTGTAAGATCAATAAAGGAAAACACCCAGAGGAACTTCTGCTGATGCGCTAGGAATGGAGCTCGTAGCCCCACGCGCCGAAAAGATCCCAGTGGGCTAGCACTGCACAAACGCCTCACATGCTCGGTGCTATAAGAAGGCGCCTTCTTGTCTCGTCCGCCTATGCACTCGCCCATACAGGTTCACATTGCCTGGAACGGTGCCGCCATCCAGAATAGGGTTAATGGAGTCACTGCAGCTGTGCATCGTCTCCTTCGGATGGCGACACCATTCCATGCGCATTCCAAACCCGGCCTCGATGAACGCGCGCAGAGCTGCGCGGATATCCGCATACGTAGAGGTTCGAGCGTATATGCGCCGCCAGTGCAGTGTTAGGGCACTGGCCACCTTTCGTCGTGGGTGGAGCTTCCCCGCCGACCGTTCTTTGATCGTGATGGGAAGAATAAAACTGCTGCGTTAGGCGCCAGAGCACGGCAGCGCTGCTAACGGGTCAATGTAGCGTCAGTAAACATGAGTGATGCCTTTTCTCGCGCCATTTTGACTGATGCTTTTGTCGCGTGCCCAGTTAAGTAAACTACATAAGTTACTGCAAATGGATGGTACTTGACGTTATGGAGGCGATGTGTTAACGTGGGTTCATCCCCATAAATTGTGCCGTACCAGAGAAACACCGATAGCAATGGGCAAGCTCCCTCGATGTAAGAAAAACATTCAACTGCTTATGCGAAGAGAGATTTCACTTTAGTGCTATGGCGATTCCTTTGACAGAGGGGTGCTCCACATTCTTTTTTAAGGGATCAGTCATTTGTAATAGCGGCCTCGTGAATCTATGTGTAATTAGTCCTTTAATGTTTACGCAGTTTATACAACGCAAACGGGGCCTCGGTAAATTGATTTTTCACAATTTCTACTGCTTCTCTTCTGGTGCCTCACCAATCGGCCATGAAGCTCGGCTTGTACCCACTATTTCATGGCTGAGCCCGTGCCGTCATCAACCAATTCAACATCCGCGCGCGAGTCCCCTCAACTTGGGGCATCGCTATGCTCGGAAGGATCAGTGTTTTGCGATGATGGTGAGTCTGCCTCGGCTAGCACGGAGCTACGATGGCGGACTGGAATGTTCGCATCGGAAGCACTGCCACCTGACACTGATACCGTGACGGGTTAATCAGTTCGTCGACGACTCGTCGCTTGCGTTGTCATGCCAGTGTGCAGTCTCCTGCCCAAAAATGATGATAACTGACATTATTTTATCCTGCTTGCAAATAACTATTGTATACCATTCGCAGATCACATGACTATTGACTGCTGTGATACAGCAGTGCACTCATATGTACTATTGCATCCGAACAGAGGGGCAGGGCGGAGGAACTTCGGGACCTCTTGGAGCGCACGCATCAGGAATGTCTTGCGGATCGAAATGGCAGCTACACATGAGCTCCTTAGATGGTTCTCTATGCTGAAGTGCTCAATATAATCAAGCGTTTGACGAACAATCGTCTGGCGAGGGAACATACTTGTGTAATAAACATACACGCGCCAAAAATAAAAACAAGAAGGGCATTGACGTTTCGGGGCCCGTACGGGTCCCTTGATCACAATGAAGATGTCAGCGTGGGCATACGGCTATTTATGGGTCAGGTGGCGCAACGTGCGGGTGCATATCTCTGGTAGATTGCCCTTTCTCCTGTTTATCGTGCTGTTAGTCGACTGAATGTAAAATGATTCTAAAAGCAGACGGGCAGATAAATGTCTTTCCGTGGCGATGATAGCTGCTGCGTCCTAGTCAATATTGTGGCCAGTTTGATTGTGGTGTTCCGCCAAGGCATTCGCAGTTGTGTGGCCCTTGGCGACGTCATTTTTGTGCTGTTTCAAACGCCGTTTGAAATTCCCGCTCTCGCCGATGTACGACACGTCACATTCCCCGCACGGTATCTTGTAGATAACTCCCGGGAAGTCTGTGCGCTTCAAAGGATCCTTTCCGTGAACAAGCTGTTGTCGCATTTTTCTAGTAGGCACGTGGGCTATTTGAATACCATAGCCTTTGAAAATTCTTGCAAGCGCCTCGCTTGTTCCCGCTACGTAAGGGATCGCTGCGCGCTTCGCCCTTTCTTTCTCTTTTGCCGTTCACGGCGGAGCCTATAGCTGCATTGCGCTCCTGAGTCCTGAGCAGTTGATTAGGGTAACCGTTCTTTAACAGGTCCCTTCTCACGATCTGCAGTTCTCGCTTACGTTTCGTAGGGCTAGAGCAGACACGGAATGCCCGGGAATAGAGTGCCGCCGCAACAGATCTCTTTTGTCCGATGGGGTGTGTAGTCGAAGCTGAGGTACGTTCCCGTGTGCGTTGGCTTTCTGTACACGCTTGTTTTTAAGCCGCCAGAGGTTCTCTCCACAAGGACGTCAAGAAAAGGAATTTGTCCATTGATTTCCTCTTCCACCGTGAACTGTATGCTCGCCTTGAAAGAATTCAGGTGCTCGAGAAACTGCTGCGTGTTGGCGACGGATTATGCAGAAGCAATCGTCCATATATCTGAGAAAAAGCTTTGGTCGCGTCGCAAATGAGGAAAGAGCGGCAAATTCCAGATCCTCCAGTGCAATGTTGGCGCAAACGACGGACACGGACGCGCCCATTGCTGTTCCGAAGACCTGCTTGAAGTATTGCTTGTTGAACACGAATTATGTGTTGTGCTCCGTGCAGGCGCCCGGCCTACCGATGCTGCCCCGCCTGGGTTGCTGCCTGGATTTTCCCTTGGCTCGAGTTTCTCATACCCCAATATTCCCATGACAGATCAAACGACACGACACCGCACCTCGGGTCTCGAACACTACACCAGCAAGTGACTTAAACAATATTCTCAATGCTAATATTGATCTGGCCGCTCAGATAGGTGGCGAAATATTCTTTGGAAATAGTCATACGTAGGACTAAACACAGCTTAATTATTTTAACTCAAGATGATGACTCATTAAGAAAGTCTTCACTGCGCAAGAGAATAAAACAAAGTGACGAGCATACCATGACCATAGCCGTGCTTCAGAAGTAGAAAAAACGCATTAAGGTCACGAGAGCAGATCCCCATGTTGCTAGTGTCGAGATCATAACGCAAATTGCTCAGTGCCATCCCGAGGTTCCGATTTCGTTCAAAAGTGTAGCAGCTTGGGCTAGCTGGTTTGCGTTCATGATGGCGAGATTCACAGGGCGCGAAGATAGAAAAAAAGGACAGAGAAGAAAGGGTGCTGACTTCCAACGGATCTTTATTTTGTAGAGTGGCAAGATATATACATACAGAGAAACGAAAAAAACCAAAAAATAAGAAAGGACAAAGAAACAAAAAGACAAGCCCAATCAATGTACTGCCAGTCAAGTCATATGTGACACGTGTTCGCGATTGCCCCTCAGCCCGGCCAGGTAATCACGCTCAAACAGCGATAGTGTAACAGGTGGGGTGCTTACGTAGTTGTCGCGTAATTTATGTATCACTTCCGTTTCCATTATCTCGCGGTTTAGTTGAGACCAATGCCTTGCCACTATCGCACACCGATCGAAGAGGGGCCTGCAACCCCAGTCCCGGCAATGAATGCCAAGGTGGCCTTGCACCACATTCTTCACGGTATTTCGGTGCTCGCGCAGGCGATCGTTAACGCACCTGCCGGTCTGGCCGACATAAGCCTTTCCACACGTCAAGGAATCAAGTAGATGAAACCTACTGCGCAGGAGATGTAGCGTGAGCTGTGCGCAACAGAGCAAGGGGCAGAGTTTGCACGAGGTGTGTTGACCCGCTTACATAGTCTCTGCAACATTTCAGGTGCAGAAAAAACTACCTGAATGCTGGCAGCCTGACCAATCTTCTGTAATCTGTGCGAAATGCTGTGCACAGGTTAAAATCGGATTTCAGCATCAAATGTCAAACTGCACACCCTTTCGAGAACGCTCCGGTCATTTCACTCATGTAATTAAGGCCTACCCGCCCTTGTTCATACGTATGATGACCCTGGGAAAACGTATACTAGAATGGATACCCTGCCAGGAAAGAGAAAATATAATGCTTCCACATGCACCTCATACGGGCATCCCGGGCCTGCCCGGTAAAAGGTCAGGCGGACAGGGCCGTCTGCACGCGCTGTGGAGGCTCACATTTGGGAATGAGCATACACAGTAACAGCTGCTTATTCGTCAGTCTATTGCTAAGAATGTAGAAGCAATGGACGCTAAGCAGATCCTTAGCCTGATGGATATCGCGTCTGTCCTGTACTCCGGCCCCTTGGCCTAAAGCCGGGCGACGGCTTTCGTAAGCATGGGAAAACATATTTGGCAGCATTATTACATGCCTTTTCTTTAAAAATAACCTACCTCAGACACACTTTTGTACAATGTCAAAAGCTGCCGCGTGACACTGCCCTTGCCTTGTGTGTTTGCGTCTAGGCCGCACTCGTTTTATTCCCTCTCGGAATGTTACTTGAGCCAACATTTACTTGGTTTATTTATATAAATCATACTATTCGCTTGCTTACTTACTGTGATTCTGAAACTCACAGCTGAAAGGCACGACGGCACCTGCCAAACATCGCAAATCAATTTGGTCGTGATGTAGCATAGCCATTTGTTCAATCGGTCAATGAAATCTTTATTTCCAACAAGAATTGGGGGTCCCTGTGGTGAAGAGCGGTAATAACACCACTTGAAAATACCGAAGGGCCCAACTACCCCAGTTGAAAATCACACCATAGTGGGTTTGGTGTGTTGTGGTGTGTCTTGGTGTTAGCACCAGAATACACTGGTGTGTTCTGGTGTACACGCCAGCATGGGGTGGTGTGTTCTGCCGCACACCAGCCTGGCGTGATATCTTGTGGCGTGCCCACCAGACTGGTTGGTGTGTTCTGGTGTACACACCAGCCTCGAGCGATGTGTTCGGAAAACACACCAGTCCGGTGTGGTGTGTTCTGGTGTACACGCCTTGTTGCGTGGTGTGTTCTGGCGTATTCGGCACCCTGGTGTGATGAGCTGTGGCATACACGCCAACCTGGCGTGGTGTGTATTGCAGCGCGCTCGCTTATTCTGTGAGTACGATACACCAGTTGGGCATGGTTGTTTTGTTTCATAAAAAGTCAGGTGAATAAAATATCCGAGTAGACATGAAAAACACCAAGTTATTCTTAGTTCCTGCTCGAGCGATATGTTTGGAAAACACAGCAGTCTGGTGTGGTGTGTTCTGATGTACACGCCTCGTGGTGTGGTGTGTTCTGGCGTAATCGGCACCCTGGTGTGATGAGCTGTGGCGTACACGCCGACCTGGCGTGGTGTGTATTGTACCGCAATCGCTTAGCCTGCGAGTACGAAACACCAGTTTGGCATGCTTGTGTTGTTGCATAAAAAGTCAGGTGAATAAAATATCCGAGTGGACATGAAAAACACCAAGTTATTCTTAGTTCCTGGAAAATATTGTTCTGGTAGGTTTTATAGCTAATTCCATGTTACTCATGTTATGAAAAGCATTCTAAATTGTGATAAAAGTGCTAAAAATCTCGTGTTATAAAATTAAAGGCGTTGTCTGAAACACCGCCAACATATTTTGTATCTTTTTTTTGACATATGGAAACATCGTTAAAGGGGTCATGAAACGTTTTCTGAACATTTTGTACTAAGTGCGTATTCGGGATCCTCACCCTCCAATCAACAAAATGCATTGTTCCGTTGCACCGTGTGCGTTGATTTAGAGCGATAAAAAACGCGGTTTCTGTTTCACTGCGCGCGTTCCCCTCAACTCTGCAGATGATGTCATCTTAGTAGTTGTCATCCCTCCGTGATTGGCGCGCTCTCGGAGGCCATGGGAAAACAAACCGTGCTTGTGCTTTTCTTCCGAATGGTGGCACCGCAAGGTTTCCAAGTATTTTCTTCCTTTGTAGCTTTCAAGTAAATCAATTCCTTTAGAGCAAACGCGAGTTCACGGTGCCTTTGAACTTATAGGGACCCTGAAACGGTTTTGACGATTTTGTGCAAACATGGTGATCCGGTAGAGCGGGTCACTAGGACCATTACAGGACAGATTTCAGCGCTGTGCGTAAAATGTGTAATTTACAATAAGGTTTTGAACAAGCGTATCGCAAAAGTTCGCAGCGGCTCCCCAAAAAGCGTTTTCAAACGCCCCCGTCATCGACCGATGGAATGAGAGGTCGCTGATTGGCCCCGAGCCAAGTGACGTGCACGTAATTTTCAAAACCTAGCTGCGAACAACGTGCTTCTACAACGTACTCCTTCGTTTCAGCCAACGGTATCATCGCGGCATCTGGCGGCGGGCAAGCGAGTCGCCGGCGCTCTAATAAAGAGGCTAGCACTGCCGAGGCGGGCGACCTCAGTGAGGATATCGGGGCGCTATGTCACTACGGGAGGCTCGGCAGAGCGGCTGACGCGGGAGGCGCTGTGGGCGCTAGCGCGCACTCCGCAGCAGATCGAGTTGAGGAGGAACAGCAGTGGTAAGGAGGAACGCGACAGAAGTAAGCCCATAGCTGCCTTTGCGCATGGTGCTTCGCTTTATTTATGGTGCGAATGATTTCACAATTGTGTTGCCTAATCAGTGACGCAATGTCAAAAAAACGTTTCAGGGACCCTTTAAAAGTATCTTAACTCAACGTCACAAAATAGTACCACGCCGACCGGTAGTGTCGCATAGTCGTTTCGGGAGTGCAAGAAAGCTGAGATTTAAAACGGCCGTCGTTAAGTGAGCACTGAATATTTCGCCGAAATATTTCGGAATCGACTTGTCGAATGCATATTGAAGCAGTGAAAATTACAAACCGGCATCTCCAAATTCTTTTCACGACCCCTTTAATTATACCGTAAGGTAGTTTGCCTGTAAGAGCTGCGTACATTAAACTATGTTATTATTATTATTTTGAGAATATTAATTACATTTAATGATTAAGTTATTTACGTTCAAAATATTTTAGTATGCCTAATACTACTTTCATAATCGTTCATTTGTTTAAACATCCATTCACTAGAAAGTACGCCCGGACCTAGTATTGTTGCATGCAGGATGTTTTGAACTTCGCGCTCATCGGTCCGTGCCTATCATGAGTGAACATTGTCATTTCTGGTTTTAAAAGAACCTTCGTTAGCATTATTTATTTATTTATTTATTACAAATACTTTCAAAGCCCAAGGGCATTACAGAAAGGAGTGGTTAATATAGAAATACAAATGTGCAGAAATACATTTCAAAAAAGCTAACAAGATATCATGTCTTGAATGGCACTTTTGAAGCTCATGTCAGTAATTCCTGCAACGGAGGCGGGAAGGTGGTTCCAATCTCTGCTGGTCTGGGGGATAAAAGAATCGTTATATAGGTTGGTTCGGCAATGTGGGATACCAACCTTAAAGCTGTGGTCCACGCGTGGTGAAATGTACTCAGGTTGAAGAAAAAGGTGGCTTTTTAACGCTTCATTTTGATGATAAATTTTGTGAAAGAGACAAAGACGAAGACATTTACGACGTAAGGACAGATCAGGCAGTTGTAGTGTGTTCTTCATTGTAGATACAGAAGCGTAGCGGGAGTAATTGGACAAAAAAAACCGGGCGGCACGATTCTGAACAGATTCGAGTGTGTTGATTAGGGTGGTTTGGCTGGGGTCCCAGATGCTGCATGCGTATTCTAATTCCGGGCGTACTAAAGTTTTATACAGAATTAATTTTAAAGAAGAAGGTGCATTGGAAAAATTGCGGCGCAAGTAGCCAAGAGTGCGGTTAGCATTGCAGGTTACATAATCAAATTTGTGCATACGCGACGTATGCACAAATCATATTTGTGCATACGTCGCGTTTGTTTTGTTTTGTGTGTTATGCAAATTGATGAAGATGCATTTTGATTTAGGTTTGCGAAGCTATTTTGCACGTAAAGTGTGTATGGCGGGTGCGGGCACACGGGCCATGCAGTGCGGCAACTGTGCGCTTCTGGAATGTCACCAAGCTGTTCGAGCCCGCCTCGCCTCGGCCAAGTCGCGTTTCTTTGCTCTGTGCGGACGTCTCTTGTGTTTTACCGGTGCAGCAGAATACCAAGACCTACGGTTTCGTGCCAGGGAGCAACCATCGAACGGAAACAGGTACGTATCACTGTCAGTCATTTGAACCTTTGTCGAACGGGTGATCGTGAGTCGCGATATGAAAGGCTCCATATAAACAGCGCAAGGGGTCGCAGAACTCCTGCGTACTCATCGTGCGCTAGACAAGTTGCTTTCTGAAGCGCGATAATAAACTTTTGTTTATGTGGCAAGGATGCTTGTATGCGTCGTTTGCGCACGTCGAACGCGTACGTATCGTAGCCATGTCGCGTAGCCCCGCGGCTCTCTTTCTATGGTCTGTGCGGTCAGACGGCTGGTTTGAGTCGAGTTGGCTTCGCCTTCTACGTAAGCAGCGCTAGTTGGGCCCCGCATGCGATGAGCCACTATTTTGCTGTAATTGATGTTTCTCCACAGAGGAATCCGCCGTAATGGCTTTCTATCTTCTCCCCTTTTCTCGCGCCCGTGTAAAGGCACAGCTGCTTGCCACGGATGCCGCATGGTAATTGTTCAAAATCAACCACGCCTTGTCCGTTGCTTTAAAGTTCAATTTGCCGTGCTTGCTGTTTACTAGAGCGCCAAAGCGTACCGAACCGAAATTTCTTCAGTGGTGGGGCAAACCTGCTGAAATATCAGTCAACTGTTCGGAACAGTAGCTAGAGTGCGTGATCTGCCGGCAGCGCATCGTCCCTGCGATCGGTCCCATGCTTTCTTTTGTCGTTTGTTCATTTACTTGATACATTCCTCTGCTCAAGAATATGTGTGTGTGTGCACGTGTGTGTTGTGCGTGTGTGTGTTTTTGAAACGCTGCGCAAATCGGGCAGCTGAAGTGGAGCACCGAGGTGTAGGTATTTCCACTGCAAATGAGAATTTATACCTATGGCCAACAAGAGTGGTTCCGAATATATCTATGAGATATCGTGTTAAAATTGCAAAACTGACATCAGAAAGCACCGAATTGTTGGAAATAAATATTCCAGGAACTCGTCAATCACAGCATCACTTGGATGAGTAACATTCGATTTAATAAGGTTGAAAAGAAAATGAAGATTGATCACACGAAAGATTAAACACACGCACTTCAGTTCATGACCGCACGGGGGGACGCACACAGCGTCCGTCGAACCTGCTCACTCTCACACACACTACTGCACCGTTACACAAATGCGCACACACTCACAAGACACCCGCCACCACCAGGCTTGTCTCAAGCCACTGTCCGCTAGTCGCGGCAGACAGGAAGGGCGGCACACAGGAAGGGCGGATTAATTTAGTTAATGCGCATGCTAAGAATCCTCACGGTTCAACTATGCACAATGCACAAGTGAAATCTCCCCCCGGCACTTCATTGCAGGTCAAGATCCAGTGCCCATATATATATATATATATATATATATATATATATATATATATATATATATATATATATATATATATATATATATATATAGTCATGTAGATCCTTCTCCGAACAGTACAAACGGAAGATTTATTTGATGCGACGTTTCGACCGGAGTACGGTCTTCTTCAGGCATACAATGCATGGGTGGTTGGTGCTATTTATGAGAGAAACGAACTGCGCGAAATAAACACGGACAAAGAAGACACACGCACACGGCAAATAAACACGGCAAGGAAGACACACGTGCGTATGTCTTCCTTTTCCGTGTTTATTTCGCGCAATTCGTTTCTGTCATGCATTACCAACTCGCCCAGCGTTCAATCCTCCTAAAGTGCTATTTATACATTGTGTATGAACGAGCGAGGAAGAGCTGGAAAGGAAGGAAGGAGGAAAGAGGGTAGAGAGGAGATGAGATGAATGCAGCATCCGCGTGGAACTCTGGAGGAGTAGTCTTTAAAATCATCCTGTCCAGCGTATGAATTATGAGTGGCGCTCTTTGGCGTAAACGATGTTGACGACAAGAGGGGGAGAGGCATGGCAAAGTAAAGAGCGGTTTTTGCGGGTGGAGAGTCCGTTCCACGGCGTACACGCGCTCTCATAGTGGTCGTCGCATCCCCCGTGGCCTCTCCTGTTGTGCCTTCTTGTGTCGTGTCGGCGCCCTTCAGGTATTGGCGCCATCTTGAACCAGACACCTGTAGCGCGCCGACGACTCGGGGCCCCTCGTTAGTCTTCATTTTTTACTGCCGCACACGTTTCCAGAACTGTGATAACCTTCCACCTTAGCTTTCAGGGGAGCCATGCCAACACAATACGGTTCCTCGAAAAGTTGTCTCGCCTCGGAGCGGGGCGCGCACATGGCCTTTTGCGACGGGGACGCAGGAGACGAGACGGCGCCACTAAAAGCTCGTTGACAAAGTCGCCGCGACTAAAAAACGTGTGCACGACGGGCAGCGCAAGCGGGGCAACTACTGGAGGGAAAAGCGGGAGGGAAAGATTCATGAGAGTTCTTGTACGCGGGGTGTCTATCGAACGCGTGAGAATTAAACATTCGTTGGTGATGAATCAGTTACAAAAGAGAGATAGAGAGAGACGCCTAGTAAGACACATTGAGAGAGCAGTGATACTGCAAAATATTGTCCAGACCCCGCCCAGCTACAGTGCGTGACCGGAGGTCTTTTTTTTTTACTTGAGTGCTTTAATTCTTGCAAGTGTGCCTGGATGTTCGTTTATCCCTCTTTCAATGGTATTGAACCTGTATATGAGGTATGACTCGCGCTGTTCACGTTCGCGGTTTGATTTGAATCCCGTTTCCAAGAGTGTTACTGTTAATTTTTCGAATGAGTGGCCGGGAAGATTACGATGTTTCGATAGGGTCAGGGATGGTGTTGATTTTGCATGGGCTCGATGGTTATTAAAACGGATCTGAAATGGTGTTTCTGTTTGGCCTATATATCGCAAGTTGCACACGCTACATTCGAGTAAATATATCACATTCGAGGAGTCGCATGTTAGGTTCCCTCCTATGTTGACTGAAAATTTTGATTGTGTGCTAGTTGCTCCGCTTGTCTTTTGCATTGCGTTACAGACAAGGCATCTCGGTTTTAGGCAGGGCCGGCATGAGCTATTGGGGGGCGGAGCATTTATTGCAGATTTCACGAGTGTGTCCCTCAGGTTGCGTGATCGTCGGTAAACAACACCTGGAGAGGAGGGAAAGGCGCGTTTTAGACGTTCGCTTTGTGCTAGAGTGTTGTAGTGCCGTTTTAAAATCTTGTTTATGTTAGGGAAGTTAGCGCTGTGTGTTAGACATAGGTTTGTCCGCTGTGGGCACTGCTGCGTGTCGGCTTTGCGAGCTGATCATTACGGTTCAGCGTTTTGAGCCTCTCTGTGTTGGCAACGAAGTCCGTGTCCCTTGAGCAGATTCGTTTAAAACGATGGGCCTGGCTATAGGGTATGCTGTTTTTACAGCGGCGCGGGTGATCACTTTGGTAATGTAGGTACTGTTGCCGATCTGTCGGTTTGCGATAGAGGGTTGTGAATAGTTTGCCGTCTTCTATGATTATGGTCACGTCTAGGAAATGTATGGTCACTTGTGAGTAGGTGTGGGTAAAGCGTATGCTAGGGTGTACGGTGTTGTAGCTGTCAATGAATTAAAGTACTTAATCTTCGCCGCGGGTCCAGACAAGAAAGATAGCATCAATGTATCTCCTGTATAAGAGTGGTTTGAAGGAGCATCGCGTAAGGAATTCCGATTCAAGCTTCCCCATAAAAATGTTGACATAATTTGGTGTCATTTTTGTGCCCATGGCCGTTCCGCTGACCTGTCGAAAATAATCTTGGTTGAATTCGAAGGAATTTAATTCTAGGACAAGCCTCGTCAATATTTCGATGGTGAAGCAGTCCGGTGTATTTGGTTGTCTGTGCTGTGCGTACATGTTTTTCAGTGCCGCTATGCCGTCGTCATGTGGAATATTTGTGTATAATGACGCTACGTCGAGGGTGACTAGATATGAGTTTTCTGGCACGGGTAGGTCTGAGATATCTCGAAGGAAATCAGTGGTGTCTTTTACATACGATTCTAAGGTACCAGGAATATGGCTAATTAAGCTGTCTATGTAGCCCGAGATAGGTTCGGTTACTGTACTTATACCTGATATGATCGGTCGTCCTGGGTTACCGGGTTTATGGATTTTCGGAAGCATATAGAAGCGGCGAGGGTGGGGCTGCGCTGGTCGCATCAGTTTATACGCACCGTGTTTTATTCTTTCTGCGTCCAACAGTTTTTTTAATTCCGTTGTTACGATGTGAGCATGTTCACCAGTCGGGTCTCCCTAGAGGCGTTCGTAGAATTTTGATTCACTTAGTTGGCGGTATGCTTCCTCTATATAGTTAGTTGTGTTCATAACTACAATTGCTCCTCCTTTATCGGCTGGCTTTATTATTATATCTGTCCTAGTCGCTAGATTTTTCAGACAGGCCTTCTCGGGTTTCGTTAGGTTCTCTCGCCGTCCCTTCTGTTTGTGGTATTCTTGTAATATATCTTTTGTACTGCGGTCATGTATAAGTCCAGGCATTTGTCGCGGCTGCTGCTAGGTGTCCAGTCGTTCGTTCTGTGGCGGTACGTCTTTTCTGGGTTCGACGGTCGGTCTAAGAAATATTCGCGCAACCTCAAGTTTCTAGCGAAGTTGTCAAGGTCTCGGAGTAAGTGATATTCGTCGGAAAGCCTTGTTGTTGGGCAGAAGTTTAGTCCTTTCGATAGCAGTTTTACTTCGTCTGGTGACAAGCTTGTGTCCGATAGGTTTACAATCGAAGCTCACAGGGCCTGTTGACAGACGCGTGGCCTTTCGTAAAAACAGTAGCTTGCCGGGCAATGGCGTGGTAGTCGTATGGAATCATTTCTGATAGGGTAGGGTTTGGAACCTTGTCTCTTTCAAGTTTACGAATTTTTGTGGTAATGAGGCTCTGAAATTTATTTCGCTCGAACTCCGCTAGGAGGTTGATTTCCTCTTCTGAAAGAGAGGTGTTGGAACGCAGAAGATTGTTGGTCGTGTTGATCAGTTTCTTTGTTTGTTTGTCACTGTGGTTAATCGCAATTTCTGTCAGTTTGAGAGAAGCCTCTCGGAGAACATTTTGCCATGCTAAAAGGTCGTGTCGGTCAAGGTTTGTTGCTGCGGGCGCGAGATAGAGTGTCATGCCTTTGGGGGTTATTTTCGCGTTTAGGTACACTTGCAATGTTGCTTAATGAAGTTCATGCCTAATTCATTTGTCAGAGAGTTTTCTTACTTTTACAAAAATGGCACTGTAACTGTAACCTCGCTCGCGGCGAGGGCGAGCGCCGGGAGCCACGCGCTCGCCCTCGGCGCGTGCGTGCCTCCCGGCAGGCACGCGCCGAGGGCGAGCGCGTGACTACTACTACATACATCGGGGACGCACGACCCACGCCTTAAGGAGCTTCGCCTTTAAAAAGCACGATTGCTGCTGTACTACATGCAGTCGCGTAGTCTGGCAGATACCACTCGTTGCCTGCGTGGGCGTCTAAGTGCCACTGGTTCGTCGCAGTTATCCGTGTCCGGTTGGTGCTCGGACTCTTCTTCGTCTTCGGATTGTTTCTCGTCCTTCTGCGTTTGTCCAATGTGAACACAGTGCAACAGGAGTGCTACCTGGCACTTCTCCAATGTCCATCTCCAGTACTGTTGTATAACACAATTCTGCCGGGGTCATTGCAAAACATTCTCGGAATTCGTTCAAAATATCCACGAGTTCTAGATGCTGAGAATCTGTCACAGGGGGTCCAACATTCACGTCACAGTGTCGTATGGGTTGTCGTTCAATGTTGTCAGACCTCCCCGTGACTGCTTTCCTTCCCTGCTTAGTGTTGTCCAAGATGGAGCTTTGTGCAGAAACCTGTAGTATCTCTACTGGTGTTGCTCGTCCAAGCGGTTGACTCTTTCGTATGAAGGCCTCCCCGTCACCCACTGGGCGCATAGGAACAGTAACTTCTCCTAGCGTCATGTCGAGCAGGACATCTTGGCCACAGTGTCTGTACTCGACGGGAGTGACCCTTTTTTCCGTGCACAACGTAACCCAGTTTACGGTGTCCCTCTGGAGTACGCATTCCTCCTTGGCTCTCAACTGCAGTCTTTGGGGACTTTCATAAGGCTCCAGATGAGCAAACGGACAGTCACTATAACGCCAAAGCCGCAGGGAGCCTCCCATTCTTGCATACGTGATGTTAGGCAACTCTGTGAACGACCTCCCTACCAATAAATCGACAGATTGAGCTTCGTGTGGGGCTAATGGGTATGTCCTTTGCCAAAACACCATCTATGCATAAATCGGCCTTGCACTTTCCAAAGCTGTTTGCCGCAGGCACATTGCTATTTACAAAACCATACAGGGCTGTTGCGCCGGGAACAATTTCTAAGTCACGCCGCCCTGCTGCGGAGGCATGCAGGAGACAGCCAGAGCTGCCTGTGTCAATGAGCCCAACGACAGTGAACCTTCCATTCGTAGTGACTTCCTTCAGCAACACGCTTGCACACTTGATTTCAGGCACTGGCTCGGTTACTGTGTTGGCTTCGTTTCGCTGCAGCACCACGTTGAAGTGACGCTGTGTGTGATCTGTTCCTTTGCACCGAAGACAATTAATCGGCCGTTTTGGTTGCGGACAGTCTCTCGCTATATGGCCATACTGGTCACAGTTGTAGCACTTTGGTTCTCCCTTTTCGTTAGGCAGAGGTGGTCGCCTGTCTTTGGTACTACCCTCACCAGCTGATTTTCTTGCATTCAACGCGCTCGCATTGTGAGCACGTGTTTCGTCGCTCGGCGCTCTACGGTCACGCGTTGAACCGAAAAATTCTTGCCTTTCGTGCTCAATCCTTTCGAATTCTTGAATGTCGCGCAGGATAATGCCGTCATCTTCATGACTTTTTCCGAGCAACATCGTGCTAAGTTGTTTCGAGCGTAGACCTGTGATTATCTGCTCACGAGTGTCCCAAAAATCCAAGTTTGCCTCCTTGCACAACCGAACCTTGGCGTGCAAATAGACCACTGAGATTTCGTTGCGCTGTCGCACGCGCTCATGCAATTTCCGCCAGCGTTCCGCCGCAGGCATCTGGCTCACAAAGGTACACCGGAAACGCTCTTCAAAACCTCTCAGAGTTTTGATTTCAGATCTCCTCGAACGTAGAGCCAGTCCCTTGTCGGTCCGGTCAAACGGCACTTTGCAGTCTCAAGCATGAAAAATTCGGGCCAGCTGTGTAGCGTCGAAGTCGTACGGAGATTTTCAATCCGATCTCTTGCTGTGGGTGCGTCCTCGCAACCGTCGAAGCTCGTTATGTTGTTGCTGAGGTCCGGCATTACTTGGAACGCAGCAATTCCACCGGGTGCTCCCGCAGACACGGGCTGAGGCGTCGCTGACGGAGCCAAGCGCTCGAGCAACGCTGCTAGGACGCGGTCCTTTTCCATGAGAGCGTTCAACAGTTCGCGCACGCTAACACCATCACTTCCGTCGGTACCCGCTGGAGAATCCGCCTCACTCACAGTCGCACACTGGGATTCGCCAATCAGAGTACTCTCGTTGTCGCTGTCGGCTGAGGGGCCGCCACTCCGAACTCCCTTGCTGTTCATGGTATCGTGCAGTTCTTCAGGCCTAGTAACCCCACCTCTGAGATGTTGGAAATAAATATTCCGGGAACTCGTCAATCACAGCATGGCTTGGTTGAGTAACATTCGATTTAATAAGGTTGAAACGAAAAGGAAGATTGATCACACGAAAGATTAAACACACGCACTTCAGTTCATGACCGCACGGGGGGACGCACACAGCGTCCGTCGAACCGGCGCACTCTGACACACACTACCGCACGGTTACACAAATGCGCACACACTCACAAGACACCCGCCACCACCAGGCTAGTCTCAAGCCACTGTCCGCTAGTAGCGGCACACAGGAAGGGTGGCGCTAGCTCTCTGCTAACAACTTAGCTAACAGAATGTATGCGTGCTAATGACCAAGGCCTTCCAATAACCTGAAATAAGGACTACCCTTGCTGTATAATTCCCGGATGTTAGAGTACTGCGTTCAATAAACTTGTGTGCAAGAATATTTTTGAAAATTGCATGTTGAATTAGAAGCAGATACTTGAACGGAGAAAGAAGAATGTAATGACTATAAACTTATTCAATCAGGAAGGCTTTTAGTGTTTCTTCGCACACCGTGCATACCAGTGCACGTAACACCTAGAGAAGGTGATGTCGCTTGCTAATGTGGGCCTTCATGTCCGTACGTGGTCTCTGTCCCAAATTGGTTTGGCAATACACACCGCGGCTACCTACAACTGTGGCAATACACACTGCGGCCTTGGTCGCTAAGTAGACCAGACTCCACTCTTCTGATTAAGGTTCATTGGGAGTAAAAGGCCTCTGCATTATGTCACCTTCATTTGTTGGGCACTTACAAAGTTCTTTCATATGGATGGAAGTTTTCGCTGTGAGTGAAGGCCATTAATTCTCAAAGGGAGCGCAAGATCTCAAAAATGAGAAAGGGCAGCACGTGTCATGTTTATGCTGCCTATGATGAATTCACTGTTTTGATTTAGACGAAGCATTTTATTATTTTACTGTTCTCAACATATACGTGTTAGCAGTGATGAACAAAGCTGTATTTGGTACACAAAAAGCAGTGCACTTCACACTAGGTGCATTCGTAATGCATAGCTTTTCTTTTCCACCACTGGTATCATCTTGATTTTCCATCACTTGGAGTCTTGACAGGGCGCACATATCTCATTTTACGTAAGAAATTTTGTTGCCAACAGACTGTACAAAACCTATAACCCAATTTTACTTTGGTGCTGAATGATTGGATTTCTCTTAATATTCTCACCCAACCTGGCTTGAAAATTTGGCTTTTTGAATATCCAAGGTAAAGAACCACTGTTTCACTCGCTTTCTGCAAAATTTTAACACTATCGACCAAATAGAGCTCAAGGGTGGCCGTGCCGAAGGTTCGTCCACCCTTGAGCACCATTCATTCAAATGCTGTTCACATTCATTTGTGTTAAACCACTAAGTATATCGCAGCCTGAGAGTAAGAGAACTATTATCACACGTGGCTTGTTTATTTTTACTTGCTCTAGGGAAAATGTGAGATACAATGTGTGTCACCATTTTCAGTTCGTGACCAGACTGGCATTGATTTGTACGGTGCGGCCATGATCACTCGGCATGTACAACAAAGAGGAGTGTGTCATTGTGTCATGTCTTTTGTTTCGAAGAAGATGATTTGAAAAAAAAAGACAAAGCATGCTCGTCCTGAACAAGTATCTAAGAGAAAACCAGGAGAAAGCAGCCTACTCTACGAAGTGCAAGCACATATCAAGTGTTGCTCGTGACTGTGTAGTTGCTTGGTGCTTACACGGCGGCTCCAGAAGTGGCACCTTGCACTCTCTTGCATTCTGATTTGGCTGCATTTGAACAACCCCTTTTTGAACACAGCCTTTTTAGACGCATATGCGAGAAGAGAATTTAGGTGAGTGCATGACAATATGCAACAGTTTAAAGAAAAAAAGCACTGATTTTGAAGGGAGAGCAGTGCATGAACGCATCTTACAAAAACTGGATCAATATAAAAAAGGCAGAGAGGGACACATTGTAGCAATAAAACTTTTCTGAATAAGCCAACTCACCCATGGGCACTTGTTTATCTTTCTTTATTTTCTTTCTTGTTTTTCTTTCTCACTTTTTTGTATGGCATATGCATGCATCAGTTTCTCTTCGAATTCTGCAGGTTTTTATTTTCCATTAAACTGTTGGAAGTACCCGCATCTGCACACATAGCGTCTCTTGTGTATGAATGTTTCTCTAAACGCTGTCTTTATTTTCTTCAGGTAAGTACAGTACCAACAGGCCCAGCACCAGACTCATGTTTGATGTGGTTTACCGAGTAACTAAAACCAGTTCAAGGACTCGGAGCCAGCTGTGTCACGGCAGGACGATGGTGATTTCAGGTATGAATTGTAGCATAATGCATGTATCCACGAAGCACTTCCAATACCTCGGACATCACTGTGTACAATTTCAATGCGTGTCCCTGGAACGTGTCTAGCCGACACTAAAGTCTAATGCTTCCCAAGGATATCTGTGAGCAGTCACGCGTATATCAGAATCCCAAACCTTGGTCCTACTCATAAACGGATCAATTCTCATGCAAATGTGTGCGTTCAGTGTCAGTGTTTCAACCAGCCAAACTACCTTATTTACTTACATAATTTACACACTCTTCTGCGTGATATTAGAGCTGCGAAAAGGGGTTGCACAAACTATGCTTAGATTTCGCGAACACATTCGAAACAGCGTAACGCGCCAGGTATAAACATAGCATAGATGACAGGATACTTGTTTTGTTTGGCAGAATGAACACGTACTTTAACTACCCTGATCCTGTCACACACAGTCTAGTCGTCCACAGAAAGAGAAGGCGGCCGTCTTCCCTTTCTGTGGACAGGAGAGAATGTGCAAAGCGTACAGAAACAAACACTCGAGGAACGCGGTTGCCGTCCTTACGAAAACAAATCCAGCTTTTGAAATGTTGGCTCCAGCGACATTTTCTGTTTTCCATACTTTTTAGCGATCTGTTCATCAATAAAAGCTGCGATTAGATATGGAGATGCACAATACCTTAACTGCCACATCTTGCACAAAAAGGGCATAGCTGTCTTTCTGTGCATTGAACTGACCATGACATTGGCATGCCAGGTCCCTGAAATTATTTTCTCACCTATGTTCTGAGTAGGGGGGGGGGGGCAGGGGATAAAGTTTCTGTTAATTGAAGCTTGCAATGTTCATACAGAAGTACTATTCATTTCTTGCCACTGGCCATGTAGGATGCAAAACACTTTTCTTGATACTTTCTCTTAGAGTTGAAAACCTTTTGGTTGTGCCCTCCCATCTGTTCATTTGTGTCATTGGGATGGGTTGATTGGTGTTTCATGTAACAATTTCTCATTTGTGTCTCCAGGTTGATATGGCAAATGGGGTTTTTGTACCGAAGCCCTCATACTACCACCTGATGTGGGTGCAGGAGGATTCCCACATTGTGGAAAGGTCTGCGGCAGCCATCTGGTTCACAGAAGCACTTGCACGATGAGCGTCTACGGGACACTGTCGAACTCCTTTGTGGCAGAAGGTGGCAAGAAGCTGGTGCAGCAGGCATTATCACCTCATGATGTGGAAGCGCTGAGAGGTTAGTGTGCACGGTTGCAGCACACATTTATAAGCCTGTCAGCCACCTGTCATAGATGTTTTTTACGTATTACCTGTTACAAATTTAGTGACTATGGTTCCCTGGCTGCTACTAAGATCATTTAGCTCGCTCATAAGCCACAGTAACCTGGTGCAAGTCTGTTAAATGCTGAGATTCTTGCCTATACGAGTGTGCTTGCATACCAAGGGCTAAATGTGGCTAAAATACATCTGCCACTATGTCCTTCGCTGCCCACAGCAGTTATTCGACATTAAGCCTAAATTACTGTCCAATATGACATTGGAAACTCAGCTGGAATAAGCCTTCGCAAAGTTTGCCTGCTATGTTGCAGTGCTCCCTGTTATGCCTCACATGACTTGTTACACTCTTGTTGAGTGTAAGTATCTGCCACATAACAACTACTTGGTGGTACCTTTTTTTAAAATATGGCAGCTGGATGGTTGGGCTATGTGTTGACAATACAGAACAACTTGCAGCAAAATGACCTCAAGGTTTCTGCTGTTTCCCAAGGGTATCATGCTCTGACTGGAATCCGTAGGACAAGTTGGCAGAATTTGAGAGAGCAGCATGTACGGCACACTACTTGTGGAAGTTGGTGAGTTCCGTGTGTTTAATGTATGGCACTTTAGCAGTCTGCGACTGCGTCAAAACAGAGTGGTTGCATGATCGGCATGCCGTTGAAGGGACTGTCTACCGCTCAGAAAATTTTTTAAGATTGTGGTAAAATTGGGCAGATCGTGCGTCACATTTACGGGAACGAGCATGCTTTCACCCCACAAAAAAGGAATTATGTTTTTAATTTCGCTCTGAAAGTGGTGCAAAAAACGCCGCTAGCGACACCCAACAGCGTGTTCGTCATTTCCCAAGTGTACTGAACCAGCCCACGCAGGTATGCATACTCTGCTGAAAAACTATTATGTATGTCTTACATGCGTACTTCACCCTGTGAGACACCTTGTTATAGCGTGCGAGAGCAATGTGTTCTTTTTTTCGCTGCTTTCGGGGTGGCGCATATGGCGCTGCCTTCGAATTCGTCTGCCTGCGGAGGCGTGTAGTACTGCGCTTGTCATGCATGCGGCGCTGCATGTCCGAGACGCACCCCCGCGAGCCGACTTTCCCTCGCCTCTCCTCCTCGTCGTCACCTCTGGAATGTCTACCTTGAAGCCGGTTAGTGTTGAGATGCCTCCCGCGCCCGAAAGTGTTTCCAGAGAGACGACGACGCATCTTGCGCGGTACCCAGTTTCGCTGGCATGCCTACACTAGGAAGGGAGTGAGTTCATGGATGAAAAAAATTGTGTTTTAATAATTTCTATTGAGATTCTGGAGAAACCACTGCGTGCTGGGACACTTCGAAAGGTGCGCTTTCTGTTGAGCCAAAAAACGGGTGAGCGATGAAGGACGGTAGACAGTCCCTTTAAGCAGCTGTGATGCTCTACCACTCGAGCTCAATATGATTCCCGCCCGAGGTGTCAGACTGGACAGTGCTTGGTTTTTTCCTTTTTCTTTAAGGAAAGTATTGGCTGACAGAGTGCAGTGATGCTTAAACTTACCGCACACAAAAATCACTCACGACTGTGAATCGCTTATTGCGAGCCTATGAACAGATCGCTAAGAAGGATGTAGAACAGGGAATGTCGCAGGAGCCAACGTTTCGACAAGTGGACTTGTCTTCGTCAGGACTGTGGCTCTTCTAGTTTTTATTATGAACCTGTGATACAAACCAAGCACAGCGCAAGCACAGTGCACGGTGCGTGGCGAAAGCTCATCTGTATATACCTAAGTCGAAGCTAGTGGGGTTTCCAATATTTTGCTGTTCCTTTCAACTTTTTACATAATTATGAGCAGAAGGTTCAGTGGCAACAACAGTAACAAAACTTAAAATTTTATGGGTGTTGGCGCCTCTTACTAATGAACCGGCCGCTGCTTTCGGAGCGGTGAAGGCTTAATGACGATATCGGTGCAGAGCAAACAGCTGACTGCTGCAGGCGGCCAAATTGAGCAGCCACTTATCCGTTGCTCGTATTCTGAGCGTGTGCACTCTATGCTGAAGAACACAAATGCAACCATGCAATGCTTTATCCAATTAATCACGTGTGCTTTTTGTTACAGGGAGTAGGCGGCAGTATTAAATGTTCAGGAATGTCGTAAGCAAGATATAATAGAACAAACCAGTCAGAAGGTGACCGCAGCCTTTCCTCGCGGATCTTTGAACCAGACACAAAGCTTTAGAAGGATTGCTATGGCAAGTACGCAACACATAAGGTTCTGACAAGAGGTTCTAAACATCTGTACATATCATCCGACACCTGCCTAGCTTCTGTGAATGCGTGTGAACATTCGTAGTAGTAAACAAAAAACGAGCCCCCGTTTTTTTTTCTTGTCCATCATCAACTTTGAAATTCGCAGACATCTCTGCGCATTTTGTCCAAGTTGCTTTCTGTGCTCTACAGCCTCTAACACATGAAACGGATTGTTTGCAAATGACAACGGCAATGTGCTGATGCATTTTACAGCATCGGCTTTGATGGACATGTCACGATGGTGTCTGGTCACTGCCACCACCAGTTTAAGCAAATGCTAACAGCTGCTATGTAGAGAAAGTGCTTGGTTCTTGTGTGGACTTGAGTCTAGCAGTAATAAAGTAAGACTGAAAGGAAAGGTTAACAGAGCACAGAGGAAAATCAAGCTTATACGCCGCTGCTGCGCTGCGGCTTCTATGCAAGCCTGGGAGTTTTTTCATTACAGTTCACTTAGTAGATCTAACAAGAATGAGAAATGATGCGAGTGCACCAGCTAATGACGAGACGTCCAGGCCACATGCTAGCACTATCAGCATTCCGTTCCCTAAGGAACTCTAGCATGCTGAGCCAACTAAACTAAAACACGCGCATGGACAGTTTTACACCGCGTTGCGTTGTCATTCATGACAAGGATTTGCGCAACTAATAAGCTGGTTTATTCGGAATACGGAGTCAGCAGCCAGGCCAGCTATGCTCGGAGTACTGCAACTAATGCAGTGGCGATGCTGCTTCCGGAAACTCGCATGCACACACCGTGTATCCATTTCATTATTTAAAACCAGCAGCAGTAAGTCGAGCTCTCAAAGAAGATGAGCTGACATCGGACAGATATAAAGGCAGTGGGATAGAAGGCGCCACTTCAATTTTTGGAGTGGCTCCTTCAGTTTTTATGGGACAGCCAGTTCTTACGTAGCCTATATTCCAATGCTCCACATTTACAAAAACAAACTCCATTTTTTTAGTTTTGTCATTTTCTCACAGCTCCTCCATTCTCACCAGGAATAGCGAAGTGCCTATTACACAAAGCCAATCTCTCAGTCTTGCTCAACCTAATATGTGCCCTTAGTGTCCCTTTAAACGAGGAAACTCCTATAACAAACTGTTTTTGTCTTTTTCAAGTGCCACACGGCTGTCCGAGGCCACTCTCAAGAAGAGTCAAAGCAGGCCACAAAAGGTTCGAATGGCTGCCAGAGAAAACTAGTAAGCCGAGAAGATCAAGAATGAAATAAACAAGTCGGCCATTTTTTTCTATCAAAACTACTGTGTCACGCAGCCTGCCATTATTTCTCGGGCATGAAAAAGTGTGCGCATTTTCATCCACAGTAGGTTTAATCATGGCGCAATGATATTAATATTAGTAACATCTGCTGTTTTGGCAACATTGTGTGACTGTGCGAAATTATCGTATGTGGCACCAGATTGCTTGGTGCCACATTACACAAAACTAGGCGGATACACCAAAACACGTCAAACCAGCCGGGTACACCAGATCACACCAAAACATGCCAAACCAGCCAGATACACCAGATCACACCAAACCACGCCAAACCGACCGGATACACCAGATCACACCAAACTCCGCCAAACCGGCCGGATACACAAGACACGCCAGAACCCGTGTCTGAATTTCCGCTCTGGTGTGAATGGGTAAAACACGCCAGACTCGCGCTGGTGGGTTTTTCGACTGGGACACGACAGCGGTATAAGAATACATACTTTCATAAGAGAAGAATAAAATGCAGGTTAAAAAATAAATTAAAATGAGGTTCCGCAAATGAAGCAATGGAACGGTAGAACAAATGAGGTCAATAGATGAGTACACTCCAGGATGGTTGCGCACTGTAGCTGAAATATTCGTAGTTCACGTGAACACATAAAATGACGAAAACAGTAAACACGGTACAGAGAGTAACGGAACATGCTCGATCATGTTCTAACAGTATATTATAAAAATGCTTAGAGAAAAAAATTCACACGATTGTTTTTTTTGTAAACGTAGGAAAGTTTGCATCTTTCTCTTCATATTTATTAAGAAGGGATGGCATTTTGAATCAAAGAGACTGCAAGAGATAGGTCGTGCGCCATCGAAGAACAAGCGACCTGTCGGCGCTGCGGATGCGTGAATCAGTGTAATGCGTGCTTATGTTAGATGAATGTTTAATAAACACCCTGAATTGTTCCTTTGGAGGAAATAAGCATACATGAAATGAAAATCGAACATGAGTTTCACAATGATTATTTTACAGGCAGCAAACAATGTACCTGTAGAACTATTGCGCAGGACGTTTGCAATATATTGAAGTGTTCTGTTGTGGAATAGGTAAGTTGCTTTTAAGTTACTTAGGGTATGAGCGGCCGGAAATTTAACGACTGTTCCACATCATGACCGCCGCCACATCACTCAGATTCATCAAGACAAATACTCATCATACTCACGGCACAACCAGACTCCTTGTTGATTGTATACATCCATAAACTATTCCTTCGCCCTAGTATCAGGTCCCCACATCCGAACGTCAAAAAAAAAGAAGGCATCCCACCCTGTCTCCACACCTTTTCCACGCGCACCGACTGCTGCGTTTCTGCGATGTCACGTCAGCTTACGGCTGCGGTTACTGCCGCTGTTTCCTCCTCCGCACCCCCTCCCCCTCTAACCATTTCGCACGAGGCCTACATTACCCAGCATCACAACAATAAACATTCCCTTGCCTCAGCCACCGCCTGTACTGTACTTCGTGCATACTCTTTAGTGGCGACTAGGGTGAGACCATAATGGGCCGCCCACTTGTACGCCAATGCCTTCGACACCATCGGAGGATATGACAGGCCGCCGCAGTTAGACAGGAATAGCGAAAAGTGGCCAGCTCACGAATTTCGATGGGACGCCTTCTTTGAAAGAATGGGTATCACGAACAAGAGGCCCTTTTAGTTGCAGAGCTGACCACCCGCAATGCTGACGTACTTAGCGGACGATGCGCGCCAGACAACGTGAACAAACTTTCGTACAACCAAGTAGCTTTGCTACAGCGGCATTTATCACAGCAAATATACTATAGAGCACAGTCGTAAAAGTTTTTTCATGTGACCAGCTGCAGACAAACTTGTCAGAGATTTCATAGTTGGCCTTATCAGCTAGCAGACACATGCAATTTTTATGCAAAGTTAGATAGAGCACTACGGGATCGATTACCTGTGGTATGCGAATTGGAAGGGAACGTTTGCATTTGTTGGGCGGTGCCGCAGCTGACTATGACTGAAGCACTACTAATTGCATTATCAGCCGAAATGGGCGAAGTGAACGTGCGACGGATAATGAGGCGCATTGCCAAAGGAAGCCTACATGCGATGGGAGGCCATTCTTATTGCCCAACAAACCAATCGCACATTATTTCACGCACCAGCTGGCACCGAAAGGGCATATACCAGAGTACCGCCGGTTCTGTCCGGCTACATGCTTCAAGTGCTAACAGCGGGGTGATATCGCCCGAGCTCGTCTTCATCGGAAGAGCGGGTTTGTTGAGGGGCCACCAGGGTTGTCGCGTGAGGTACGCGCTCTATAATCTAGCAGGAGGCCACTGCTGTGGCCACGGATGGGATATTCGCGCCAGGAGGAAGGAGACGGCCATGTCAGCCACGTCTTCTTCACGCAACCCATTGCGCAGGGGCTTCCATTTGACATGGAGGTCGTTATACAGGGTCACCAGTGTCATTCATCATGTGGTGAGCCCACGAGAAGAACAAAAGTGCGGCCCAAGCTGCGGGGTTCGCCATTGAAACTTAATGGAAACCGGTTGACGGACGTATCATTGACAGTCCTCGGTTGCTCTGGTGCTGTGTGGACGAGACTTTTTTCACGTGTTCCACATGCTCCAGACGCCAGACATGAACGTGAGCGCGAAAGATGAGCGATTGTTCTTCGTCGGGACTGATGTTAATGTGTGTCGTTTTGTAATAGAATTTGCCGACGTGGTTCCGTATTCGCGCCAGGGATAGGTCTTACGAAGGGTCCGCCACTTCACCTTGAAGTACGCGACAAGAAGGCACCGAAGTTCTGGAAAGCACGCAAAGTCTCGTACGCTGTTCGTCCAGGCGTAGATGCTGAACTTCACCATTTTCTGGCCTCAGGCATAATTGGCAATGCCGCTTCACTGTCGCGCCGTCTTATGCAATTGAGGAGAACCCTCTAGAGGAGGGTTAGCAGACGACAGAATGGCCGCCCTGGCCGCAGCTGCTCTGTTTGTGTGTGCTAATGCGTTGGCAAGGAAAAAAAATTACACGATCTCCCGCTAAATGGGACCATGAGGTGATGTGAAGGCGCACGGGGGTGCACACCGTGTTTGCATTGGCTTGACTAGGTATTGGGTGTGCATCGCTTCGACGCTCTAAGACGCTGGCTGCGTCAGCGTTGTCTCTCGCCAGTGAGGGCGCCTTCTCGTTCCTTGCGAAATGGTAAAGCGTTCATCAAAGAAAGAGCGTTTCCATAGTCAACGCGCGACTTTCGGAGAGGAGAGGAGGAATTACGAGAGTAGAGGAGACAATGCGAAGGAGGATGCGCATGCGCAATGCGGGTGTGGATGGAGGGAGTGGCATAGCCCAGACCATGAGGTGCTTCGCATCGAAAACACGGCAACCTCGGATGTTTCGTGCAGCAGTAAATAAGTATGGACCCCATGAAGGTATAAACCATATTTTTTCGTGCGAGGCGCGCAGCTTTCCTCAAAACACGCTGTGAAGCTCCTCGGTCAAGCCACACTGCCCAGGCAGCACGCAACGTAGGGCCGATATTGGTTTTATGGCGGCAAAGTTCGGCCCATCCACGGCCTAACGTTGCCGACAGCAAGCCAGTATCGGCTAAGCCGTCGTCAATGTCTGGCAACGTCAGGCTACTATAGCCGCTGCCCCGCCGATATCGGCAGGCCGTCGACTGTAATCGGCAACATGGGGCCGCATATGCCGCGTTACTGCCGACATCGGCTCAGGTGATGGCTTTCGACGGCAACTATGGCGCCGATTTTGCCTTTCTGCAGAGAATATGGGCTAGCCGACACCATTTGTCGGCAACACTGTGCCAAGCTGTGCCACCTCAGAGCCTCCGTCGGCTGAGCCAGATAACTTTCTCCGGCAAATATGGCGCCGATTTTGCCGCTCATCAGCATAGCCTGAGGAATGGCGAATTTGGCACGACATTTGCCTAGAAAGATTATTTCACAGGAAAATATTGAGTCATTTCTGCTGTGATGGAGGCAACGTCGACTACGCCGTAGGCTTTCATGGTTGATGCCGGCCGGGCCTCTTTGGAAGCCTGCTGTATATAACAATTGAGATCCGATCGAGACAAGAGTGACCGAAATTCACTTGAGAGATTCAACGTAAGAATCCGATGTTGAGCTTCATATATTCATGCTATACGCGTTTCAGTGCCGGAACATAGCACACGTGCGTTTCGAGCCGCATATATGACATTATGTTCGTGCGCTTTGTTTTTCGTAAACAGGGCACACAAAAAATATGCATATAAACTATTGGTATATACATCTATAGGCTGTTTTGTGGGAACTTTGCGAAACAGGCTGGCGCAACAGTTAACATTAGCCACAAGGATCGACAAGCATGAAGAAAAATTATCTGACAGCGCATGTCAGAAAATTTTAATTCATAGAAATTGAACTAGTTCGTGCATACATCGATGGGCATAACCAGCACTCATATGTTCAAACAAGGATAAACAGTTGCAAGCGGCGCTATACTACTGACATTTAGCAACCTATGGAAGGAATAGGCACATGGAGGTAACAGCGCAGCAGCGAGTGGACAAAAAAAGGTCTAGCGCAGACTTTATGGTGCGCTGAAGCGGAGATAAACTCGCCACCCGCGTTATAGTACTGACATTTAGCAACCTATTAAAAAGAATGGTATACGAGCTAACAGTGCGACAGCGAGGAGAGAATACTGATCTAGTGCTAACTCTATATTGAGAGGACCATGAAATACATAGATCCCTTTGTATTGCAAATTCAAATGAAGTGCTCTTGTCAAGACCACGACATTTGCGAAAAAAGCAAAAACAAAAAATACCAAGCAGTTACATGGCAAGCATTTTTTATCTCAAAGGTGGCAAACAAATGCACACACCTATAATTGATATTGGCCTCGAGGACATACTGTCGCGCCACCTACGCTCTGACATCACTCATAGGATGCCGCGTTTTGTCGTCTGCTACAACTCCACATCTACTGCGCGTATGCCACCGCTGGTCTTTTTGTTGTGGGCACCGCGAGCTCTTCCCCCCTGACTGATGACCGGCCCCCAAAAAAGCATTTTAGTGAACCGATAATCGGGACATGTATATGACGATTCCGAGCCCCTGGTGACAATACCAGGTAAGGAGTTCCTACTATCATGAGCCATAGCCAATGCCATATGAGACTATGCAATTGCTAGACACACTGATGATTCATTATGAAATATTTTTGACGTCACATTTCACATGTCCCGTGTTGAACGAATGCAAGAGATCGTGAAACAGCAAATAGAATTTGCTACTGAATCAGGATATGGCAGAATACCACTGTGAAAGTGGCCCGCTCGCACTGTCAGCAGCATATGGGAATGATCGGCAGAATGGCACGTTATCAAGCATGCTTAGGAGTGCTGGCTTAGAAATCGCCGCCGTTTTCTTTATGGTAGATAGGTTTACTTTTTGCATCAGCTCGTCGTATAGCTAAATAAGCCAGCATATTTGCGGCTGATTAAGCTAAGACTGATTAGGACTAACCTCATTAAATTCAAGTAATACTAATGAAGCCAAGCCTACTAAAGCTAATGCTACTCAAACTAGAGCAATTAAGCTAAAGCTAATAATACCAGTCGTATTAACCTACGCAGCCTAATTCACCTAATAGTTAAGTCAAATCTATATACGGTAACTCTAATTAACCGAAGCCTAATAAGCTCATGATCAATGAACCCGGGAATAATTAAACAAAGCCTAATTAATTTATTACTAATTACGCAAGCCTGTTTCAAATAAGCCTAAGCCGAACCTAGTTAGGGTGACTGATTAAGTCATGCCTAATTAAACCAAGACATGTATTATAAAGATGACCAGAGTAATTAAGCGAATGCTAATTAATGCAAGAATAATTAAGTTAGGACTTATTGAGCCATGCCTGACTGCACTACTGGCTAAATTTGTTGCGAAGTCAGACCTAGCAAGGGCCATGTAAGAACCATGTCTAAATTCAAATCGACGAGCTGCGGTGTGTTAAGCCACACGCGTCTGAACGCAAACTTGGTCTATTATGTTCTTCTTTTGTTCGCTAACAGTTAGCCTGTCATTCTCCAGCATCAAGAACTTCATTGACAAACAGTCCGAGAATTCGCGGCAGCTTTCCGAAGGAAGTTTTGTTTAGGTGGCCAAGCACGTCAATTAGTTTGGTTTGGGACAAAACGACAATTAACATGAGGAGGCTAATTTGGCAGCAGTTCTAAAAGTTTCAGCTACAACCAGCAAGTATTTGCACGAGCTCGTTCTGTACATGCCGATCAGGGCACAAGAGATACGCACAGGCAGAAATATTACTGTTTTAATAGAAAAAGATGCGGGAGCCAGAATTAAACAATGAGAACGGCGTGTTAATTTGTTTTAAAGCGAACGTATATGAAAAGATTGCGTTCTTCATATAACCACATAACTCTTCAGATGTAGGGATAAGAAAATCGCGAATGAAAACAGGTACGTGGTAAAATTGTAGGCTTTACACAATGTATTTTTATGCTACCACACGGCGAAAAATCGTCGAATACTGCTCTGCATACCGATAATGAACTTGACATTCCCAGAAGCGAACGTTTCCATGCTGATCATTAAGACGACTAAAATATTTAGAATGCGCGATTTGACCCGTACGTCACGTTTTACAAGGGAGCTACGCAGTGAGACGAGCAAGGTAGGAAGGAGCATCCGCTCACCGTGTAGCCTCGAGATCAAGTGACAAGAGCATCATTGCTCGATTTTGCTCACGGGATAAGGAAAATGAGTTCATCCGGAAGGCACGAAGGGCCAGACTTCGCACTGACCACGTCGGTTTCACTGGCAGCACCAACATGCCAACCTATGTTAATGATCACCTGACCATTGACAACAAAAAGCTGTTCTCAAAAGCGCTGTCACTGAAAAAAGAAAATAAGTGGAAATACTTATGGACAGAAAATTGCCAGATTAAAGCCCGGAAAAGTGATGACAGCAGGGTCTATCGAATTGTGACCGAGTCCGACCTCCGAATCTTCGTATGAGGCACTGTGCGTCTCTTCTGTTATTTTCTGGTTGCCTTTTATTCTTTCTTTTACCATGGCTTTTCTCTCTTCTGCTGATGCAAAATCTCTTTTAAACGCAAGAAAGCGATCACTGGTTCATTTCAATGCCCGTAGCCTCCGCAAGAACATGCAATAAATAACTTCATCGCTTCACTTCAGCATGCCTTCACTTTCATTTGCATATCGGAGACTTGGCTTTCAGACGCCGACAACAACATGAACGGCTTTCCATCTTATCAAGCAGAATATTGCCATCGTCAAAATGATACTCATGGTGGTGCAGCCATTTTCACTTCACAGGATGTCATCGACACGCGTAGATTAGATATCACATTTAACGTGAACCACTGTGAGTCAGTATGGATAGAAGTCGACCATTCATCACTTAATCACAGTAACAAGAACATGATTCTTGGTTGCATTTATCGCTCACCGTCATCTTCAGTTCATGATTTCCTGCTTGGTTTTGATGACGCACTGTCAAAGCAATCTTTTGAAAATAAGGATGTGCTTATCGTCGGTGATATTAACATCAACTTACTAGACACTGATGCCACTTCTTTCACAGCATACACTGACTGCTTCACTGGATTTGGTTTTGAATCGCTCATTACCTGTCCCACTAGATTAGGCTCTCATGGAAACGGTACACTTATTGATCACGTATAGTCAAACTTATCACCATCGCCTTGTTCCGCGGTTGTTGATACTGACATAACCGATCACTTCCCAATCTGTCTTACATTTCCTACTGATATGCCCGTAAACGACAGCAACTACTACACTTCAGTGTTTAATGCGGATGCCTTTGTGGAATCCATAAGTAAAACTGATTGGTCGCCAATAAATTCCATGCATGATCCTGAAGCAGCAATATAAATTTTGCTCTTTATTTTTGATGGCAGTCTCGAGTAACACGCGTACTGTGAAATGTAGGAAAAAATATAAATACCCGCACAACCCATGGATGACGGCTGGTCTTCTAAAAAGTCTAAGGACGAAGGAAACATGTACAAGAAAACAAAACGTCAGCCCTTTAACACTGCACTTGCTAGACGATATAGATGGTACTGTAAATTATTGAACATTTTGCTTAAACGGACAAAAAAAAAGCTTACTACGAAAGTAAACTTGTACAGAATAAAAACAACCCCAAAAACCAGTGGCAGCTGCTAAACTCTTTTCTTAATAGGTCGTCTGGTGATGCCCCCATTACCAAAATAAATTATAATGGTCTAAGTCTCTCGGAGCCGAATGAAATTGCGAATGCTTTCTCGGACTACTTTTCTTCCGTTTATTCTAGTAACAACCGGTGTGCGCAGTTGCATAGCACTTTACGCCGCACACCACAGTCGTTCTTTTTGTTACCAGTTACACCAGATGAAGTGTTTTCCACTATTAACAGTCTTAAAAATACCGGACCTGGTTTAGATAGCATCTCTGTGAGACATTTAAAACTAGTTGCACATTCTATTTCAGCCACATTGTGCAATATTATTAACCTGATGTTCAAACACGGATTATTTCCTTCATTCTTGAAAAATGCCAAGATTGTTCCTATTTTTAAAAAAGGTGAGAAACAATTAGTTACTAACTATCGTCCAATTGCTATTATTTGCTGCCTTAGTAAACTCATCGAGAAATTATTCGTGAAACGTCTTAATAACTAGCTAGCCAAGTTCCATTTATTAAAGAATAACCAATTTGGTTTCGGCGCAAGAAGTTCGACCAATCTTCCTCTGCTGTCTCCAACTGACTACATTAAAAAATGCATCGACTCAGGAAATTTCGTAGGATCTGTGTTTTTAGACTTCACTAAAGCTTTTGACACAATTAACCATCAAGTACTGTTTAATAAACTTGAGTGTTACGGTATAACTGGTCCTGCGCTAACATTCTTAAAAAACTATTTACTTGACCGACAGATTACGGTACGCGTAGCGGAAACATTCTCGGCAACTAAATGCATTAACCAGGGTGTACCACAGGGCTCAGTCATAGGTCCTTTGCTGTTCATTTTATATATTAACGATCTTCCGGATTCTCTCAATTCATCCGACAACGATCATTGCATTTTATACGCCGATGACGCTACCATATCTTCATCTGATAAATCTATTACTGCTCTCACTTCACGGCTAAATACTGCATTGAGTAACGTCAGGAACTGGTGCAGCAATAATTACTTAGTTCTTAATCCTTCAAAAACAAAATATATGGTGTTTAAGACTGCTCAAAGGCCCTTAACAATTATTCCCGACTTAACACTTGGGACTCATTCAATACCCGCTTGCGAAGACGTCACATTTCTTGGCATACATCTTGACCCTAAACTTACATTCCGCTGTCATTTCCACCATCTCAAGCATAAAACTTCGTTTGGCATCCGCGCACTAATCAAAGCTCGCCCTTTCTTTTCTCGTGAGGCTCTTCTAGCGTTGTACTTCGCTTTCATTCATAGTCACATTAACTATGGTATCGTTTCATGGGGGAACACGTACGCTTGTCACTTGTCATCAGTACAACATATCCAAAATCAGTCAATACGCATTATCACTTCTAGTTCCATGCAATCTAATGCTTCTGTGTTACTCCACTCCTTCAATATCTTGCCTGTCATTCGTTTGTTCCAGTACAACATAGTCGTCTTATTCCACGAAATGTTTCATAATAACCTCATGCATCCACTCGTGTCACGTGATTTACTGCAGAATAAAAACCTGACGATATTTGCAGCTAATAAGAATTTTTTGTTACCAACAGTTCACACTAATTACGGCAAAAAAAAACATCTACATTCACTGCTATTTCACTCTAGAATGATTTACCTACATCTATAAAATCTTGTGTTTCCCTTCCAGTCTTTAAAAATGACCTTAGACATCACTATCTGTACTAAGTGTATCCACGTCATGGCTGTTGTCTAAAAGACTTTTTTTGCTTGTACTTTGAATTTCTTTTGTTGTGCGTTTTTCATGTTTAACTGATCTGTATTGAAATGTTTTATCTATATGTTTTGATTTTTTCTAATAATTCTGTTCATTTGCTGCTGTTAGTTATTACCTACAATGCTTGTATAATGAACCGAGGGTCCCACTACAGTTCTTTTACTTTGGGACCCTCGCCTGTATATTCCCTAATCTTGTATTACCTTTTGAAATCAATAAACTGAAACTGAAACTGAAACTGAAACCTATGACGTCAAAACGATCGCAGCGCTGCCCACAGCAGTGGTGGGCCTCGCGGCCAATAGAGAGATCCTTTCTGGTGAGTTCTACTAGAGCGTATGCGATCACACAGTGTTCTTGTGTAGGCGATCTGCGTATCTTATGTTATATAAAAACAGCAAGCATGCACAAAAAAAAAACAGTTGAAAATCAAAGCTCTCTTCTGTTCCCTAGTTTCTTTATACGTTTGAGCAGGGTTACAGCATAAACCAGCCGTCCTAAGTCAAGCTGTTGTTGACCACGTGCCCCTCCACTACTTCATCAGTGCGTTCGCGAAACTAGTGCATTCCTTTCAAAAACAGCTCCAGTACAGCGCAACGCATGTACCGGAGCTCGCATAAGCTCAGAAACAGAAAATAATTCTTTACTGGTCGGGTAAACTTATACCTCCCTTTTGCACCTCCATGCTCTCTACTACCACGCAGATACAATAGGCTAATAATTCCTTAATATGTCCACCCCATTGCGTATAATACATGCTTTTTCTTTGCTTTTTTGTGTAACGTCCGTTTGTGCGTTCTTTCCATACATATCGAATTCGTTTACACATCGGCCATCGGTTACGCTGTACTAGTTAGATGAGCAGAGTATATCGAGCTTGAGTGCATCCTCTGTGCAGTGTGTCGGATTTATCACTGGCGTTCGTGTGAGACTATGGCGTTGATATAAGCAAACATGCGCGTATTCTGATATTTAACAACTAATTTATTTATAACCAATAAGGGCAAAAGAAGGGCGCGTAGAGACAGGGTCATCGCGGCATTTCTTGTCGTGCGGAAAGGCAGAACGTGCATGTCTTTCGTGCGCTGCAGAAAATGGCAGAAATTCAAGCAGAATGGCGGCGCCGTGCGTCCTCGCTACGTTTTTTGCGTGCAGTGCAGCATTTAACTCGCGTTTTTTGCTAGAGTGGGTGGTTCAGCCGCTGCGAAATCCTGCGTTACAAGTAGCTGGCAAGAGAACACATGCGTACCAGCATACGCCACAGGCTGCACCGAGCTGCACTTAACAAATGCTGTCCCGGCGGGTGTCCCCGCCATTGTGCAAAAATGTTTGGCCCAGCAGAAATGCTCTCTTCCACGTTTTGATACAACTACAAAAAAATTACAGCATATCCACGGAGTGAATGATGATGAGTGGGCGAAGCTCGGGATTACAGCATATCCACGGAGCATCGTTTCAAAGAAATTATTAATCACTGCCTCACCAATTTCATCCCGAGTAAAACTAAACGAACATCTAAAGTTACTCCTTGGATTTCAAGAGATATCTTGCACCTTAAAAGAAGACTTAAGCGCTCAAGGCGGCGGGGTGCTTCACGCGAAGCTATTCAAGAAATCCAAAATAACTTAAAGCAAAAGGTGGGGCATGCTAAACGTTGGTACTTCCAGCACACGCTACCAGAATTTATTCGCTGCGCACCACAAAAATTTTGGGCGTTTCTAAGAAAAAAGAACAAGGAAATTAGCCACATTGTACGCGAGGGGACTATAGTTAACGAAAAGCAACATATTGCGCAGTATTTTAATGGATACTTCCACACTGCTTTTTTCCAACTCCGATACTACGACGCTTCATACCAGCACTCCGTGCAACTCTCCACCTGATATTCTGTCCATACCAGGCGTCGTTTCAATGCTACTCAACCTTAAAACTAAATCCTCCCCTGGACCAGATGGTATACCTAACGTTTTTCTGAGAAGGTATGCAGAAGCATTAGCGCCTTTTATAGCTCGCATATTTCAAGCGTCTTTGTCTTCAGCTACGCTGCCCAAGGATTGACTCTCGGCACGTGTTGTGCCTGTACGGAAAAAAGGTGACGCCGCGCTAGTAACAAATTATCGCCCCATATCACTAACCTCATCATGTTGCAAACTACTCGAACATATAATAGCTAAGGAAATTGTAAAGTTTATAGGGGATAACAACATACTTTCTTCCTGCCAACACGGTTTTTGCAAAGGGTTCTCCACTACTACACAATTAACAAAAATTACAACAATTGTTCACGACTTCGCTGTTGTTCTTGATGCGTCCGGTCAGGTCGATGTAATATTTCTAGATTTTAAGAAGGCGTTCGATCTTGTATCTCATAGGAAGCTTATTACTAAACTAGAATCAATTAACCTTCCAGCTTACATAGTGAACTGGGTGGCTGCCTATCTGACTAACCGCCGACAATATGTTGCAATTAGTAATCACTCATCCAGCGAGCTACCAGTTTCTTCAGGAGTGCCCCAGGGCAGTGTACTTGGCCCCTTATTATTCTTAATATTCATTAATGATATCACTAATAAAATTAATGCCCCTGTACGAATTAAATTATTTGCAGATGATTGTGTACTATATAATGAAATTAACTGCCCTGAGGATCAAGTTTTGCTAAACTCTGGTCTTCAGGGTATTGTTTCATGGTGTAGTCGATGGAGCATGGAATTAAAGGCCACTAAAACAGTATATATGTCAATAACTAAAAAGAAATCTAAGAAACTGTCGTTCATATACAAACTCGGTTCCGAACTACTTACAGAAGTGAGCGAATATAAGTACCTGGGAATCACAATATCCAATAACGTCAGCTGGAATACACATATTTCCAACATATGCAACTCCTCATTCAAGAAACTTTGCTTTCTCAGACACAAACTAAAACATACACCTTCTAGCACTAGATTAACGGCTTATTCATCTCTAATTCGGCCTAAACTCGAATATGCCAGCATTGTCTGCGATCCATACACAAAGACTAACATTGATACTCTCGAAATGATTCAACGAAAAGCAGTTAGATTTATCTACTCTAAATATCGTAACAGTGACTCTCCCTCTAGTCTAACGACACAGCATAACATTCAAACGCTTCAGTTACGCAGGAAAATACATTGACTAAAATTTCTGTTTTCGCTCAAAAATAATCTTTTAGCTATAGACCCAAGTCATTATTTAAAACCCCTTGCAGCTCGTAGAACACGTCATCGACACGCGGGCTCTTTAACACCTTATCGGAGAAGAACTAATCTTTTCAAATATTCCTTCTTTCCACGCACCATAACAGATTGGAACAACCTACCTCTTTCAGATTTGTCTAACGTTGATTTCTTAGAGCGTGTAACTGTTTGACCTTATTGTGTATAATTTATTTTTATACCTTCATTGATTATCATGTTCTCTGATATATAGTCTAATAAGCTACTGCAGTGACTCCATAAAACTGTTTTTTTCTTCATTTTTTCATGTGTATGTGTGTAACTAATCGTAGGACACGATGTTGTCAACATGACCATAACTTCAAGTATGCCTGAACTTTACATTTATTTCAGTGTGTTGCCATTTCTGCTGTTTACTTTTCGCATTGCTGCTTCATTATATTGTGGGCAATCATTGGGAACTTCTACTTCATCTGTACATAGTCATCATCATCTCGGTCTCTTCATCTTTGTCTGTGGTGGGCTACCATCTTGGGTCCGATCTGCACCTTGGGTTCAGCCATATTTTCCAGAGCCTCAAGGCCTAATTAAACAGCATTATTACCCCTGCTTCACAAGTGGTGGAGAGTGCTTTTCGGTACTCCGTCCTCTGCCACCCCCGTCTACCCCATGGAGCTTCGATCAGGACGCCGACTGTGTCAGCCGCCCGCTGTCATGTCGCAGCCAACAGGCACTTCTACTTCAGCCATCTCGGCTCAGGCAGCTGCCGCCCCTCAATGTTGGGTTGTCACCGGCCATCAGCGTGACCCTCACCTGTTCGCTGTGCTTCGCGGCGAATACGTGGAGGATTGGCTCGATGACTACGACCGAGTAAGCGCAGCCAACCGTTGGGACGATCCGCTTAAGCTAAGCCACGTCCCTTTTTATCTCACCGTCGTGGCAAAAACCTGGTTTTACAACCACCAGGTTGACTTCGCGAATTGGCTTAACTTCAAGGAGCAGCTCCGACAAATTTTCGGCACACCGGCTGTTCGCTCCGTTCTCGCCAAAAAGACGCTAGATTCCCGCAAACAACAGCACGGCGAATCATATACATCGTATATTGAAGACGTACTTGCACTTTGTCGACGTGTGAACTCATGCATAACTGAATCAGAGAGGGTTCGGCACATTCTGAAGGGCATCGGGAGTATCGCCTTCAACGCCTTGGCAATTAAAAACCCCGAAACCGTCGCCGATATAGTTGCCACCTGCCAGCGCCTTGATGAACTGGAGTCCGTCCGTTTGCAACCGGACACCACAGAAAACATCCCTCCCGTCGATTCCTCATTGCGAACGATGATCCGTACAATCATACGGGAAGAGCTCCAGTCCCTTGGCTTCCTACCCGCTTCAACGCCCCTGCCTGCTCCTGGCGAAGTTTTGCGAGACGTTATAAAGGAAGAGTTGGCGTCCATGACTGGTGCTGTGTCTGCGGACCGCCCAACCACTTATCCCCCGCCAACGTACGCGAAAGTAGCCGCCACTTCTCCGGCCGTGGTTCCATCGATGCCTCCCCAACAAGCGCCTGTCCACATGGCTTCTATGACTGTCGGTGGGCCCACTCAGCCCAGTTATCAGCAGTGGAGCCCGCCGCGTCCTACATGCTACTACTGCGGATATCGTGGTCACATCGCACTATTTTGCCGCAAGCGCCAGCAAGACGAGCGCCGCGGTTACGACGTCTACGAGCGGGATGACTATTCAGCCGGACCCAATTTCCAACGCCGTCCGTATTCTCCTCCTCGACGTCGTTCCCCATCGCCACCTCCAGAGTCCACGAATCCTGCTGCCTACCGTCCGGCGAGGCGCCGCTCCCCATCACCTCTTCGCCGCTCTACCTCACCGCTACGCCCTGCTTGTCCCTTCTCCGATCGCCGTCCGGAAAACTAACTTATGCAGCTTCAGGAGGAAAAGCTGCATCGGACAATGGGACAGAAATTCCTCCAGCGCGCCCGTGTAATATGATATTGGTTTCTGTAGAGGGTGTATTAGTGGAAGCTTTAATAGACACTGGTGCTAGTGTATCGGTAATTCGTCGCGATTTGTGTTGGCGTCTGCGAAAGGTTACCACTCCATATGACAGACCTACATTACTTGCTGCTGAAGGATCCACTATTCGCCCTACTGCTATGTGCAACCCCCGAGATTCCATTGATGGACTTCTACATTGGATACCATTCGCCGTACTATGTTCGTGTCCCCAGCAGCTCATCTTGGGATGGGATTTTCTTTCTACGGCGTCCGCTTCCATCTGCTGCCGGCAACGGGTTATCCACATGACCGACACCAACCACTCACTCTACACCGATGACGCACCTCTTCACTTTCTCGCTGCGCAAGACACTGAGCTACCACCCCGCCATCACACAGTTGTGACCATAATGTCTGATGTCATTGATCGGGGTGACGTGCTCATCGTACCATCTGTCCGCTGTCTCGCAAGAGGGATAGCCTTTGTGTCAGGGCTGGTTCGGTTTGATAGTGGTTGTGCTCATCTCTACGTGACGAACACGACGCCCGAAAAAATTCTCATCCCTAAAGGCACTACACTGGCGCGCATTCCTGAATCGGGGCCTATATCACTTCTTTCCTTCAAATCAACATCCTCTGCAGCGTCATCTATTGGGAGTTCCAAGTCTCTTCCTGCTCTAACATCTACCATCAGTCCCGACCTGACACATTCACAATCACAAGAGTTGCTGGCTTTGCTCAATGAGCACAAAGCTATGTTCGATGTGCATTCCACTTCGCTGGGAAAGACACCGATTACAACGCATCGAATCGAGACCGAAGGTACGTCCATCGTGCGCCGTCGCCCATATCGTGTATCGTCCGCCGAGCGGAAAGTGATTGAAGAAAACGTCGCTGACATGCTACAACGTAATATAATACGCCCATCCTCGAGCCCTTGGTCGTCTCCCGTTGTTCTCGTTCGAAAAAAAGACGGCTCTGTGCGGTTCTGTGTAGATTACCGGGCACTTAACAAGATCACGCGCAAAGATGTATACCCTATGCCGCGCATAGACGATGCCTTGGATTCCCTAGAGGGTGCCGAGTACTTTTCGACTCTTGACCTACGTTCCGGGTACTGGCAAATACCTATGCATGAGGACGATAAAGAGAAAACGGCTTTTTCAACGCCCGACGGACTATACGAGTTCAACGTCATTCCCTTCGGCCTCTGCAACGCACCCGCAACGTTCGAGCGCATGATAGACACCTTTCTCCGTGGCTTGAAGTGGAAGACTTGCTTATGCTATCTAGATGATATCGTTATTTTTTCGTCAAGCTTCTCTCAACATCTGCGCCGTTTGGATGAAGTTCTCACGTGCCTTGCCAATGCTGGAATTCAGCTAAACACCAAGAAGTGTCATTTCGCAAGCAAGACAATCAAGGTGTTGGGTCACATTGTCAGCAAGGACGGCATTCGCCCTGATCCTGACAAGGATTTCCGCAGTTCTGCACTTACCTCGTCCCGAGAAGGCCAAAGATCTGCGTAGCTTTTTAGGCCTCGCTTCCTATTTTCGCCGATTCATACGGGACTTCGCCACCATAGCTTCCCCTTTGCACAAGTTACTCGGATCTCATGTTCCTTTTGTGTGGTCTCCCGAATGCGAATCAGCTCTCGACTATCTGAAGCGCGCCCTCACTTCTGAGCCCGTACTCCGTCATTTTGACGAAACCGCACCTACTCTCCTGCATACCGACGCCAGTGGCCACGGCATTGGTGGCATTCTTCTGCAGCGAGACAAGTCTTCACGAGAACGGGTCGTTGCCTACGTAAGCCGCGTTCTGACAAACGCCGAGAGGAACTACATCACTGAGCAAGAATGTTTAGCTGTCGTTTGGTCTGTGCAGAAATTTCGACCGTACCTTCACGGGCGTCATTTTACCATCGTGACGGACCATCACGCCTTATGCTGGCTCTCGACGTTGAAGAACCTGTCTGGGCGCCTTGGTCGGTGTATTCTCCGTCTCCAAGAGTACGACTTCACCATTACCTACAAGTCCGGTCGAAAACACCAGGATGCAGACGCACTTTCTTGCTGTCCGCTTCCTACGACACATTGCACTGGGCCTTCAACCGCCTTCTGCGACAAGCTCCCACAAGATTCCTCCTCGTACGCTACATCGTTAGCTACAGTGGATCAGGTACCAGCCGCATGACAACACATCATTTCAGTCTCACCAGCTTGCCGACCCTTATTGTCAGCGCATCGTGGCCCGCCTTAAAGGAACTTCGCGCCCACCTAACGCCCGCCTTCGCCGTCAGCTGGCACAGTTTAAGATCTCAGACCACGTCTTGTACCGCCTTGTATACCACCCTGACGGCCGACGCTGGGTGCCTGTTCTACCTCGCTCTCTAAGGCCTCAAGTCCTTCAGGCTTCTCACGATGATATGACTTCTGGTCACCTTGGTTTTCATAAAACCTATGACCGCATCAAAGCTCGTTTCTATTGGCCAGGCTTGTCCGCCAGTGTAGCGAGGTATGTGGCTTCTTGCGACCGTTGTCAGCGTCGAAAGCTCCCTACACAACACCGAGCGGACAGCTGCAACCGGTTCCGTGTCCGTCAGAACCATTCAAAGTCGTCGGCGTTGACCTCTACGGTCCCCTTCCTGTGACTTCGAGCGGTCACCGATGGATCGTGACAGCCGTTGACCATTTGACACGATATGCCGAGACTGCTTGTGCGCTTTCCGCGTCGGCTTCTGAAGTCGCTCAATTCATCCTTCAATCCTTAATACTCCGTCACGGTGCTCCTCGCGTCATCCTGAGCGACCGTGGCAAAGCATTCCTCTCACGAATAGTCGACGAAGTTCTCAGAGCCTCCGGCACCACCCACAAGACAACCTCCAGCTACCACCCGCAGACCAACGGCCTAACCGAGCGATTTCACCGCACACTCTCGGACATGATCACTATGTACATTCAGCCAGATCACAAGAACTGGGACACAATTGCGCCATTTGTAACTTTTGCCTATAATACCTCTGTACAACGCACAACCGGCTACTCGCCGTTCTACCTCGTCTATGGCCGCTCGCCCTCTTATTTTCTTGACGTTTCTTTTTTCGCGGCACCTATCAAAGAACCTTCATCGACCTGCGAAGAATATGTGTCCCGCGTCCTCCGTTGTCGCCAGATGGCCCGCATGAACACCGAAGCTCGTCAACGTGACCATAAGGATTACTATGACGCACATCGGCGCATCGTGTTCTTCAGCCCTGGCGATGAAGTGCTGATCTGGACACCAATTCGCACCCCTGGCTTATGTGACCAATTTCAGTTTCGGTTCATCGGCCCATACACCAGTCTTGGCGCAGACCTCCCCCGTCAACTACCGCGTCGCACCTGTTGTCGCTCCACCTGATCGCCGCTACCGCGCTACCGAAGTGGTCCACGTTTACCGTATGAAGCCGTTCACCCAGCGCTCTCCATCCCCATAAGTTGCGGCCAGGATGGCCGCTCTCGCGCGCGGGAAATTAGTGTGGGCAATCATTGGGAACTTCTACTTCATCTGTACATAGTCATCATCACCTCGGTCTCTTCATCTTTGTCTGTGGTGGGCTACCATCTTGGGTCCGATCTGCACCTTGGGTTCAGCCATATTTTCCAGAGCCTCAAGGGCTAATAAAATGGCATTATTACCCCTGCTTCACAATATTTATATGGTTTATTCCTTCCTCCTTTTCATGTTTGCTCTTGTTTTATATTTATTACAGCTATTTCTTGCTCTACGTATTCTCTACACTTCATAATGTTTGTTCGCGTTGACTAATTGTATTTCTTGTACAATTGCCCCCCGCTTGGGCCCGTTTCAGGGCCTGCAGTATTCTTTAAATAAATAAATAAAATAAAATAAATGTTCATCGTAGATCGTGCCGAGTTCCGGATTAATTAGTTAACGCGCACGCTACGAATCCTCATGGTTCAACTATGCACAAGTGAAATATCCCACCGGCACTTCATTGCAAGTCAAGATCCAGTGCCTATATATATATATATATATATATATATATATATATATATATATATATATATATATATATATATATATATATATATATATATATATATATGTGGGTTGCCGGTGAACGCTTCTCCAACGCGAGCGGTCGGTATTTCTCAATCAAGAAAATTGGCAGATCCGACGTGCAGTGGGAGTGAGGAAATGCGAAGCACGCATAAGGAACATAAAATGGATTCCATTGTCTCGCTACACCGAGTTTGATACATATTGCCACCTGCATGTAGTGGGTCGTGGGCAACAGAAGCTGCGTCCCAAAAAAGAGGAACAAGATCGTACGCTTCTTCTCCGCTCGATAGCCAGCCTAGGCGGACGCGCTTTGCCAGGGTCAACCCCTTCATCTATCAATAAAGCGCCGAACAACCTCCGAAGGCTCGTGACAATATGAAGTTAACGAAACGGCCGCAAGAGCACCACGTCTGTGGCATGTAAACCATGCCGCTCATACACGCATGTCATGATTCTAACGTTATGACTTGTCATTTACGTTCGTCATGTAGTTGTGTTGTGCCATAGCACTTTTGGTATGCATCCCTCTAAGGAAACTAGTGGCATGTAGATCATGCCGCTAATGACATGCATGTCACGATTTTCATGTTATGACCTGTCATTTATTATCTTCATGCAGCCATGTTTTAGTATACACCCCATTAACGAAACGCCTGGCATTTAAGTCATGCCGCCAATGAAATGCATATTACGCTTTTCATGTTATGACCTGTCATTTATGTTCGTCATGCATTCATATTGTTGCATAGCAATTTTCGTACACATCCCACTAACGAAACGCCAAAGGCAGCACCAATACCGTGGCATGTAAATCATGTCGCTCATGACGTGCATGTCATGATTTTCATGTTATTACCTGTCATTTACATTCATGATGCAGTCATCTTTTGGCATGCCAATTTTCGTATACATCCCGTTAACGAAATGCGTGGCATGTAAATCATGTCGGCCCATGGCATGCATATCATGATTTTCATGTTGTGACCTGTCAGTCATGTTCGCCATGCTGTCATGTAGTGGCATATTAATTTTCGTATACATCCCATTAACGAAACGGCCAGGAGAGCATCAAGACCGCCGCATATAAATCATGTCACTCATGACATGCATGTCATGGTTTTCGTGTTATGACCTGTCATTTATGTTTGTGATGCAGTCATGTTGTGGCATGCCAATTTGCGTATACGGCCCATTAACGAAACGCGTGGCATGCAAATCATGTCATTCATGACATGCATGTCATGATTTTCATGTTATAACCTGTCCTTTATGTTGGCCATGCAGTCATATTGGGGCATACCAATTTGTGTACGCACCCCATTAACGAGACGACCAGGATAGCACCAAGACTGTGGCATGTAAATCATGCCGCTCATGACACACATGTCATGATTTTCATGTTATGATCCTGGCATTTACGTTCATCAGGCAGTCATTTTGTGCCATACCAATTTTCGCATACATCCCATTAGCGAAACGGCTAGGAGAGCACTAAGACCGTGGCATGTAAATCATGCCACTCATGACATGCATACCTTGATTTTCATGTTATGACCTGTCACTTATATTCGGCATGTAGTCGTGATGTGGCATACCAGTTTTCGTAAAGATCCGATTAGCGAAACGGCCAGGAGAGCACAAAGTCGTAGGCGGATAGATAGATAGATAGATAGATAGATAGATAGATAGATAGATAGATAGATAGATAGATAGATAGATAGATACGCTCAAACTCGCCGAAGTTCGCTAAGAAATGCTTTGCATTTAAAACTCGCTAGGAGACGCTGCCTGCGCCAACGTTGTCTCTCGCGGGTGAGAGCGCGTTCTTCTTTGCGAGCTGGTACAGCGTTCCTCTAAGAAAGCGTTTCCACAGCCAACGCGCGCCTTTCGATCTCTCTCTGTCTCTCCTGTACGCAGATGACATCACTCTGTGGACTACATATGGATCGGATGCCCAGATTGAAGAAACGCTGCAAACAGCTGCATTGGTAGTACAGGACGAGGTCTCTAAGGTAGGCCTCACTTGTTCACCAGAAAAATCTTAACTTTTTCTGATCCCGCCAAAAGGAAAAACATACCACACTCCTATCAGAATCTGCGTACAGGGTAGGGAAATCCCACAGGTTCCCACCATTAGTATCTTGGGGTTGTACCTACAACAAGATGGGAAACCTACAGAGACTATCAAGCGCCTAAAGAGCGCGCTCACAGCCACCACGCAGCTAATACGAAGGGTGACAAGCAGAGATCACGGTCTGCAGGAAGCAGATACTATGCGAGCGGTACACGCGTATACCATGAGCAGAGTGCTGTACTCTACCCCTTACCTAAAGCTCAGTGTGAATGAAACGGAAACGATAAATTCGATAAGCAGACAGGCTACTAAGGCAGCGCTACGCCTGCCCAAAAGCACCAGCAACGAACGCCTGGCAGAGTTAGGTTTACATAACACTATACAAGAACTAAGCGACGCACACCTACAGGCACAATATCTGCGACTAGCAAGCACCCCTACGGGTAGGCATATACTTTCGAAAACTCCAAATTCGCATCCCCGCCAATCATAGCTCCCTTATATCTCTTCCGGGGAAAATTCCCGAAACGCTTTGCATTCGACCGCTACCCCGTAATATGCATCCCGATCGAAACCGCAAACGATGGAAGGCCAGGGCAGCAACCCTTCATAAAGCCTATGGCGATGACCAGGAAGCCATTTGGGTGGATGCTGCAAGCGATAAGCACGGAGCAACAGCGGCGGCTTACACACCGTACGGTCCTCCGCTCATAAAGGAATTACCTCAGGGAACGAGCCCAGAAGAAGCAGAAGAAATAGCTATAGCGCTAGCGCTCGGCAGTTCCAATGCCACTTACGTACTAAGCGACTGAAAAACTGCGATTTTAAATTATGCTAGGGGCAGAGTTCACCCTACGACCTTCCACATACTGACCCAAAATCCGCTCCCCTCCCGCAGCGCTGAGCTCATCCGGGTGCCCGCGCATTCGGGGAACCCCGGCAATGAGGCCGCCGATTCTTTAGCCCGAGGGTGAAAGAACCGGGCACAGGCGGACCTCATGGGGGGTTTCTCGAAGGAGCGTGCCTGTACCTTTGCTGAGTTCACCGCAAATGCCCGAGCTGCAAGGCAAATATACCCACCCCCTCACTCTTCCCTCACTACCAGGGAACAACACCTATGGCGCCATCTACAAACGCGAACCTTACCTACTCCTTCGCTCCTTTCCCACTACCGACCCATCCCACCTTGCTGCCCTCTGTGCAATGCACCGAGGGCAAACCTAACGCACATCCTCCTGGCCTGTCCTGTCTTCTCCTCCACCCGGTGGGCCGGTACGACTCCAAACCTGGGAGGACTGGGAGACCACACTACGCTCCACGGACCCGGCAAGGCAGAGGATCGCCGCCAGCCGGGCTGCCAGCGTCATGCACACTTTAGGCATGAACGTTTGAGCGTGGCGTGGTCATGTGGGGACCCAGGGGACCTCTGAGGTCCTAAAAGCCCTCACAATAAAGTTTTTTCCTCCTCCTCCTCCCCCTCCTCCTCTCTGTCTCTCTCTCTCTCACACAAGACAGCAGAGGCACGCACCGAGGCGAACGCCGAGGGCGAGTGCGTGCCTCGCAGCACGCGGGTTACGCCTGACGACTGACGCCTGACGCCTGACGCGTGACAAGGTTAGACTAAGAGGAGCTTCGCCCCTAAAACACTGCCCTAGCACTCCGTACAAATGGTTAACAAGCGAAGCTGAAAGGTGGTGGTGAAAAACATTTATTGATAGTATTTACAGAGAGAGATAGGGGCGGCCTTAATGGCCGACCCTGTACAACCTCTAGGAGGGGTCCCTAGTCCGGGAAAGTTCGGCGCCGGTGTTTAGCAGTGGGTTCAACCGACACAGACATCGCAGCCGAAGCCAAAGTGCCGCTGGAGAAACTCTTGCTGAAATCGGGCGTTCGCCCCGCGAACGCGCTCCCGCAATCACCACGTCGACGCTGTTCTGCCCGCAACACTGCTTCTTCGGCACGCCGTCGTTGCAAGCGTTTGACATCGCGAGCTAACATCCGTGGCTTACCCATGTGGAAGCTCTCAGTCGAAGCTGATGCGCGCGTCCTCGGCGCCACGGCTGCGAAAGGATGGACGACGTCACTCACGAGCCAGCCAATGGCACGCGCGCTTTGGTACGGTGCAGAGAACGAAGTCACTGGAAGGCGCAGCCAATGGAGACCGCGCGCGGTCCACGGACGAGCGGTTTTTCGTTTCTCCTAGCCATATACAGCTTTAGCTGTGAAAAGAAAGCAAGAAAAACGAGCGTGCTCTGCCGAGAAGCAACCTAGCACGTGCTAAGCCAGCAGCAACTAAACATAAAAAAAGTGTGTGGGGAGGGGGGCGCGCCTCCCCTTCCGAACTGACCACGATTGTCACGGCCCCCTCCATGAACATCCATTGTGCCCATCTGCAGTTTGCAAAGAATGTGGTTCGGAACCTGCTTTTGCTGGCGTTTGCTGCCTTCGGAGGGGGAAACCACGAGGAACTCTTTCCGCGCTCTCTCGTCGCGGCTGCATTGCTACCAACGGCTGCACGCAGTCCGTCTACGCTTTTATCGTTTATCATGTACCGCATTTATCGATAATTCAAGTTGATTGCGCGATTCCTTGGCGAGTGTACCTCCTAAGACAATGCCCATCCCAACTGTGACATCGGTTGTATATGAACACAAGCCTGTGCCTTTTGGCGAGACTACACTGTCGTCGCCGAATTTGTATTGCAGACTCACAGCTGTAGAGTGCAGAGCGGATGCCAAAATTGGGTAAGTTGCTGGCCAGTTTTCAAAATGGGACGTGGCACATATGTTGTGATTAAAGCACCGGTTCCACTTTATATATTATTTGTGTCGTGAGGTGCGTAGGCTCTTTATTTTCAAATAAAGAGCCTACGTACATTGTCCCAAAGAAGTTTTACTTCATGTAGTTAATAGTGAGCTTGTATCAAACACCCTTTGTGTGGCGACTTGCAGTTCTCATACCATTATCTTTTCTTGCCCGTATTTTTAAAGATAACGTGATACAGAACACGCGCTCCTCGGTGCAGGACACGTGCTGCAGTTCGGCACGCGATGGCATTTTTAAAGTAGCCTTGAAAAGATGTTCCTTCTTCAACATCTGCTTATAATGCACCTTGCACCTATCATTTAAGGACATTTTTTTGCCTAACGGCCCCATACCTGGGGTGTGTCGTGTTAGCTCACATCTACGTGTTTTCCTTTCCGATGTATGCCAAAAGTATTAAATTTATTATAATGCATAATGCACCTATTTCAAGTAATGTGCCGCTTTTAAAGTTGCTTTGCAACAGAACGTTTACTCACGTTTTTTTTCCCCTTGAGTATCTGAAGCCACACGAAACGAAGATCTGGGGGTTTGAATATTGACAATAGATTCATTATATTTAAAAGGACAACTTGGTTTTGTTATTTTCAAAAGTAGTGCCCGATTATGAATGTTTCTGACATTTCTTGAATTTCCGTGTTTGTTCATGAGTCGCACATAAGTTGCATGCAATTATAGTATAGTGCTGATGTGCACCAGAGCTGTGCTAATTTTTCACGCCTTTTCCCGCAGGTTCCACCCTTGCCGAAGCTTTTCCACTACGACGGTGCAACACGACAATAGCATATTATCAACGCACAGTTCACAAAATAAATGAAATAGTGCTTTTCCCTTAAACTTCTCTTCTCGTGTAATTTGTTTTTTTAGAACGCATTATTACAGGGTAAAGAGGATCCACTTAGCCCCACTTATTACTGTGTTAATAAGGCTTTCGCGTATGCATGAGAGGCACATTCACACAAACTACTGTTGGTCCTTCGAAAATGCCTTCATAGCCCTTCGAAAATGTGAAAACAAATATAAAATTATCGCAATCCAAACGGCGCGACACACGTGGGGTAAACTAGAAACACCATAGTGGCTCTGAACAGGCGCGCAAGGGGTTTCTCGATGTCGGCGAGGCCGACAACACGCCAAAAAAGCCTGAATGCCCGCAACATCGGCCAATGCTACCAAGCCAAATCCGACCCATTCTGGCTGGCCAAATTTCGTCCACGCTGGCTGGCCAAATTTCGCCCACTCTGGCTGGCCAAATTTCGCCCACTCTGGCTGGCCAAGTTCGACCCATGGTGGCTTCGCCACAGTGGCGCCATTCTGCCTGGTCATCATAGGGCAGATGTGGGTGAAAGTAGCGCGAGCTCGATTTGCCGACTTAGGCCCGATATCGCTGCCGACTTTGGCTGACTTCACGCCTACATAAGTCCTGTGTTGGCGTGCGGCCTGGGTGCGAACAAAGCCCACACCGTACATGTTACAGCTCCGCGAGGTTTTTGAAGCTACATAGTAGGGGAAGTATTATTGTCGGACCTTTTTTTGTAGAACTTCATGCTGTTTCGCTTGTGCGTATTATCCGTTGGTGTTCCTTCAGTGGACGATCGAAGCCCACAACATTGCATGGGGGAGAGTTGCGTCAGCTCGTGACCTGCTCTTTCATATCTAAGCAGTATCAGCGCCTTCGTAATGGAAAGGTCCGAGACTAAAATAGGACGCTTTAATCTTTGGTCAGGAATGCACTGTTATGAATCTGTTATGAATTACTTATGTTACGAATGTTATAAGTTATGGTGACTGTTCACTCATCCGCGGGGCCGCGTTCGTCCCGTATGCACTAGGCCCAAGTACAGACCAACCGCTTCGCCGGCTGTCTTCAGCAGCCGTGTTCCGGTGGAGATTAAGCGCGCCTAACCGTCGGCATTCGTTTATATCCATGTTAATTAAACGCAGCTGGGCAAACTTGATTTATAGTCCTGCTCAAAACATCGTATTTCATTACCAGTGCGTCACCTTAAAGAGGCGAAACGTGCAGCTGCGGCAAGCAGGGCCGCTGTGTTTCTAGGCCTCACCAGTACCGTCCCAACGGCGTCATTGTTGCGAAATGTTTGCGCACGCGGGCTTAAATTTCGAGATTCATATTTCTGCTGTGCTGAATGTGGAACATTCAAGAGACAGCTTTGTCTAAGTCTCAGCATGACTGTTCTGTTGGCATATCCCGTCGTAGTTTTCCCCAAAAGCGGACATCCACCAAGGGAAGGCTGCTGGCACTGCTAATGTCTGGGTCAGCTGCGCCTGCAGCGTAATTGCACGGATTAGTTCTGCAAAGGCGGTTAAAACCGCTGTAACTGTGCACTAACGTCTGTAAGGGAATATGGAGATATTTGTTCCTAACTTAAAGTAACATCATTAAACTCTGTGGATGTCTTCATTACTACAATGTGTATCGTGTATGTAAACTATGCGCTATCTGGCAGCCTTGCTTTCATTCTTTATATGTGCATACATGCTCTCATTTAATAAAGCTTTTAGAAAAGAGAACATTCAAAGATTGTTTTGATTAGCTAGCATGAGTGCACACAAGCTTGCCTACCGTCCTCCTTCAGGCACATCCGTTCAAGGCTTTAACAATAAAATCATTGCCTTCTCTAAACTGGTTACTTGGCTATTGTATTGCTTCATTTCGCAGTCTCTGAAGATAGCAGGCTTTGAAAACTTTATACAGCTGCACCATCTCCTGTCTACTTGTGACTACTTGTACAATCTTCAAATCACTGAGTGATCAAGGAGGACGGCACTCCTGACAAATGATTTATAAATAATGCATCTGGAGTTTCGCATTCACACGAAACTAACCATATTAACATGTTAGAAGGAATTGAAAATTGCACAGCATTCTTTATTTCCTCTGATTATTCATAGACTTACGTGCCAAAAAACTCTGGAGGCTAACCTACCTAACCTTCTACTTAGTGAAAAGTGCCCTGTCTTGTAGTATTCCACAAATTCTCCTATGTATGTCTCCGGACTCCCTACATTTTTTCAGCCCTTCTCCATTGCAACTGCGAAAACCACGACAAGACTGTGTTTCCTCCTCGAGCCCGAACCACCAGTAATCTTCTTTTTTTTCTGTGCAAACTTCACGAGAATGGAATGACCAACCCACTTGAACTGTCCTTCAAGAGATCCCTCTTGAGATGATATCAGACTTGGTCAGTGACCATATATAATCTCATCTAATGCCTGACCAGACTAACTTTTGTTGAACTCTTGAGAACGAGAACCCTCTCCAGTTTAAACTTTTCTAAAGAATTAAACTATGTTAAACAAAACGCACACACCTACCTCTCATGTAGAGCTGCCTCGGGGCCTTTTGCTGCGTCAAAAATAAGTAATACACTACAATAAAGAAGAAATGAAATGACCTAACCAATTAGCATGTGTTTCCGACACTTCAAGAAGTGTTATGGAAATTTTATTTACTGTGAGGATGAAGTGCGCACTTGACCGGAGCAGTGGAGCACCCGAAATGAAGGGGACCAAATGGGAAATAAGCAGGGATTGCTGAAATGGTAGCCTACTCTCACATTTCCTTATTACTTGGGCACAGCTTACAAGGATCCTGTTACTATGGCAGCCACAGTACAAAACCAGGCGATGGCGGCATGGTTCACTGGATTTCTGTCTCCGTGTGTACCATGGCTTCTGCATGACCCAGAGCCACCATTGATGGTCCGTGGCTGTCCGCGCCAGCATCCATAAGCCAGTTACCACGGTGTCATTCAGGCTTTCACGACAATGGATTATGTGCTAGAATTATGCTAACCGTGGTATCATCTGGGGGCACCATCCATGGCTTTTTGGTGACCGAATTGCAGCATAAAGACACCAACCAGGCTTGTAGCTCTAACAAAGCATGGCTAAAGAGGCAGCACGAATTATAGGACTCAAATAAGCACAAGCAAGCTCTAAAAGACGTGACTCGGAGGCAGACGCTCAGCAACAGAAGTAAAGGTTTATTGCGCGTCCCAATATATAGTGGCACACAGTTGAGGTCATTTGCACATGGCTCGGTTGCGTCTCATCACACAGGGAGCGGCGTCTGATACCGCGCTTTAACATTCCTCCCTTTTAAATGCGAAGCATTTCTTAGCGAACTTCGGTGACTTTCAGCATATCTATGTATGTATGTATGTATGTATGTATGTATCTATCTATCTATCTATCTATCTATCTATCTATCTATCTATCTATCTATCTATCTATCTATCTATCTAGCCGCCTACGATTTTGTGCTCTCCTGGCCGATTCGCTAATGGGATGTTTACGAAAATTCGTGTGCCACAACATCACTGCCTGGCGAACATAAATGGCAGGTCATAACATGAAAATCGTGTTATGCATGTCATGAGTGGCATGATTTACATGCCACCGTCTTAGAGCTCTCCTGGCCGTTTCGCTAATGGGATGTATGCGAAAACTAGTATGGCACAACATGACTGCCTGACGAACGTAAATGACAGGTCCTAACATGAAAATTATGATATTTATGTCATGAGCGACATGATTTACATGCCACGGTCTTGGTTCTCTCCTGGTCGTTTCGCTAATGGGATGTAAGCGAAAATTGGTATGGCACTACATTACTGCTCGACGAACATGACAGTTCATAACATGAAAATCATAACATGAATGTCATGAGCGGCATGATTTACATACCACGGTCTTGGTGCTCTCCTGGCCGTTTCGCTAATCGGATGTATGCGAAAATTGGTATGGCACAACATGACTGCCTGCCGAACATAAATGGCAGGTCATAACATGAAATCATGGTATGCATGTCATGAGTGGCATGATTTACATGCCACCGTCTTAGTGCTCTCCTGGCCGTTTCGCTAATGGGATTTATGCGAAAACTGGTATGGCACAAGATGACTGCCTGGCGAACGTAAATGACAGGTCATAACATGAATATCGTGATATGCATGTCGTGATCGACATGATTTACATGCCACGCGTTTCGTTAATGGGACGTATAGGAAAATTGGCATGCCACAGCATGACTGCATGACAAACATAAATGACAGGTCATAACACGAAAATCTGGACATGCATGTGATGATGACATCATTTACATGCGACGGCCTTGGTGCTCTCCTGACCGTTACGTTAATGGGATGCCCACGAAAATTGGTGTGGCACAACAAGACATGACGTTCATAAATGACAGGTCATAATGTGAAAACAGTGACATGCATATCATGAGCGGCATGAGTTACATGCCACGCGTTTCCTTAATGGGATGTATACAAAAATTGCTATGTAAGAGCACGACTGCATGACGAAGGTAAATGACAGGCCATAACATCAGAACCATGATATTCGTGTACGACCGGCATTGTTTACATGCCACAGTCTTGATGCTTTTGCGGCCGCTTCGTCAACTTCATATGTACCAAACTCGCTATAGCGAGAAAACAATGCAAATCCATTTTGCGTTCCTGATGCGTGCTTCGCATTTCCTTGATTCCCACTGGGCGTGGGATCTGCCAATTTTTTAAGTTAAAGTGTATTACATTTCCTCTGCACAGTGGAGCCAAAGAGAACGACTTTTCCACGAGTTCCAGGAGATCTCAGCTGAGGTTCCTCGGGTGTGTGTAGGGCTAGCGACGCCAGGCTCCACGTCGACGGCTGCTCGCACTGGAGGAATCCGAAAGTGGTAATGTGATTCTGAAGGCTTCTTAATCGGCAATGCAAGCCTCAGTTGGTTGCGATGTCTGTGGTGCACGTCGCTATTCGCCCTCCGAACAATGAAGGAAACAGTGCCCTTCACTTTGATAACTTCAGCCCTCTTCCATCGAGGTCCTCCAGCGAAGTTTCGCGTATAGACCGAATCCCCTACTCGGAATCCTTTCATGACCACATCAGAGGTAGTGTGCTGACGGAATGGGTGCAGCTTGTCTAATGCTGAGCGTAATTTTCTGCCCATCGTTATCTCCGCCGTGTTTTTTGCAGTCACTGAATGCGGGGTTGGGGGGGTGAATTTTGCTTGAAGAAGAAGCGAGATATCTTGCACCGAGTGGCGTTTGCGGACAGTTTCTCCGACGCTTTTTTTTAATTCCCTCACCATTCGTTCTGCTCTTCCATTGCTAGCAGGGTGGTAAGGCACTGTTAACACAGAGCGCATAACGTTAAGCTTGAGGAACGCTTGCATCTCATCGCTTGTGGATACAGTTCCGTTGTCGGTAACGATAACTGGAACACCCTGAGTGGCACAGTGTGCGCAGAGCTGAGATTACAGCAGAAGTCTTCATGGACGGCGTAATCTCCACTTCCGCCCAGTTGGCGAATGCGTCTACCACGACGAGGGAAACTTCGCCTTGTACTACCTCGGCAAGGTCGATGTGCAACAGGCTCCATGACTGATCTTGCTTAACCCAGAAGTGAACTGGTGCTTTTGGATCACTTTGACGGTTTACTTGGCGTCTGTCGCAGTGACGAAAAAATCCTCGATTTCCTTGTCCGTTTTTGGCCACCATATCAGCGATCTTGTTTCACTCTTCATAGCTGTTGTGCCAGGATGAGTTGCATGCAACAAACGACGAACATAATTTCTTGCTTCTTGAGGTATGACCACTTGATTGCCCGAGAGGATACAATCCCGATGTAGAGATAACTCATCCTTCCTCGTTGCAAAAGCCGCGAATTCTTTCTCATAATTTGTCGGCCAATCAGAAAGAATGTCATTCTTCACGGTTGACAAACTGTGGTCCCTTTTCGTAAGGTCCGCGATGTCAGACGCTCGTATGGGTGGATACTCCACAGCGTCCAAAAGCAGCACGTTGCCATGTGGTTGCGTCTAGTCCTCGCGTCCCGGTACAGGAAGACGGCTTAATGCATCAGCGCTGCTCTTGCGGGGACCTGGTCGGTATTCCAAGTTTTAGTCATATGCGACCAAAAGTAGAATCCAACGAAGCATTCTTGGAGAAACCACTTATGTAATGTGTTTCTCTCTGTTAAAGAACCGCAGCAGAGGCTGGTGATCAGTGGTAATTATGAAGTTACGTCCTGCCAAGTACTGGTGAAACTTTTTTTACACCATACACAATGGCTAAGCCCTCCTTGTAAAATTGCGCATATTTTCGCTCGCTCGAACTGAGCGTCTTGATGCGTACGCTATTGGATGTTCTGTGGCATCCTGTAATCGGTAAGCCAGGACAGCTCAAATTCCAACAGGGGATGCGTCGCGTGACAGAACAATCGGTTGCTTTGGGTCATACGAAATAAGAACTGCTTCCGACGACAAGTTCTTTAGAGCAAGAAAGGCCTGGTCGTGTTGGCTATTTCAGATCCAACCAGTATTCTTGTCCAGCAAGCGATGAAGTTGTTCCGCCACCTCAGCTTTTCCTTTGAGGAATCGGCTATAAAATTTATTGAGCCCGTGGAATGATTGCAATTCCTTCTTTGATGACGGCGTAGGCGGGTTCAGTATCGCGTCCACTTTGTTCGTAGACGGTCCAGTGACATCAGTCAAATGACCCAAAAACTCAATGCTTGTGTTGCTGAATTCACATTTTTCTTTCTTTACCCGCATACGTGCATTCTTTAGCCGATTGAGCACTGTCTCCAGGCGTTCAGAGTGCTCTTCGAGGGACTCTCCAGATATTAAGATATCCTCGAGATAGCATTTCACTCCCGATATTCCTGCGAGCAACGTGCCCATATTGCGCTGAAGCAACCACAGCGCTACGGGGATGCCAAAAGGAAGTCTTCGCACTTTAAATAAGCCTTTCATAGTGTTTTTACAGTGAGCCCTTCAGCTGATGTGTCGTTCAGAGCAAGCTGCCCGTACGCCTCAGGCAAATCCAGCTTCGTGAAATATTTGCTTGGCCCTAGCATTGCTAGCATTTCATCAGTTGTGGGCAAGCAATAGACGCTACCTTTCACGGCTTTGTTCAGCGTGCTGCGATAATCACCGCACAAGCATATGGTACCCTTCCTTTGAATAGGTTGCTAAATGTCAGCAGTATAACACCGGTTGCAAGAGTATATCTACGCTTCAGCTCACCAAAAAATCCGCGCTAGTTCTTTTTTTCTCTCGTCGCTGTTGCACTGTTACCTCCGTATGCCCTTTCCTTCCATAGGTTGCTAAATGTCAGTAGGATAGCGCCGCTTCCGACTGTTTAACTTTGCTTGAACATGTCAGTGGTGGTTATGCCGGCTGATGTAAGCACGAACTAGTTCAGTTCCTATGAATTTAATTTCTGACATGCGCTTTCACATAATTTTCTACTATACTTGTCGGTCCTGCCGGCTAATGTTAACTGTTGCGCCAGCCCATTTCACAACGTTCCAACAAAACAGCCTATAGATATACATATCAATAGTTTCTCTATATGCCTGCTTTTTGCGCGCCGAGTTTATGAAAAACAAAGCCCGCGAAGAGAATATTATATGCTGCTCAAAACACCTGCAGTATGTTCCGGCACTGAAACGCGTATACGTGGATATATGAAGCCCAACATCCGATTCTTACGTCGAGTCTCCCAAGAGAATTTCGGTCATGGTTCTCTCAATCGGATCTCAATTATTATATACAGCAGGCGTCCAAAAAGGCCTGGCCGATATCAACCATGAAAGCCTGCGGCGCAGATGACGTTGCCTCCAGGACGGCAGATATGGTTCACTGTTTCCTGTGAAGTACTCTTTCTAGGGAAATGTCACCCCGAATTTGCCATTTCTTAGACGATCCTGAAGGACAGCAAAATCGGCGCAAAATTTGGCGGAGAAAGTATCGGCTCAGCAGACGCCGGCTCTAAGGTGGCATACTTGGCACAATGTTGCCTATAAAAGGCGACGTCTTAGGACATATTGTCTAAAGTATGGCAAAATCGGTGCCACCCCAGTCAAAAATTCCTACAGGCTGTCGGCCTGTAAGCCTGTAGGCTATATGTTACTTTGGCCTATCGGGCCTGTCGGTCCTATTTGCATATCGGCGGCTGTTTACAGCCTGTCGGTCCTATTTGCATATCGGCGGCTGTTTGCGGCCTGTCGGTCCTATTTGCATATCAGAGGCTGCTTGCAGGCCGAAATCTGTAAGCCTATGGGCAGCCTGTCGGTGGCTGTAAGAGGGGGAGGGGATACAATAATGCTTGACACTCACCCTCCGCTAGCCGGAAATGTTACCTATAGGCGCGAATTTTGAACACCTGTTTAAGAGGCATCGAATTCACGCAGTTATTCCAATGGGCACAATACTGCACGGAGAGGAAGGCAGTTGCGTGCTCATTTGCATATTTCGTAATGAATCAGCGCAATTAAACATTGCTTAATTTTGATTATGGTCATGTTTTAATTTTGTGCACAAGAAAGTCTAAGCCTTGCACTCAAACCAGATTCACAACTAGCTTTTCATTGCACCTACTTCTAGGAAATGAAAACGGACATAGTTGCGACAGCATCGCATGTCAAAAAATCCCTTGAACACAGTGGCACTGCCTTGAGCACACTAGCCGTCTGCAGTAATATGCACGCACCCACTGTATTTAAGTGGAAGATACACGGCGGGAGGCTCAATACATCTAAATTTTAGAGTTCCTTGCTTTTTGTTGGCGGAGTCAACAGATGTGGCAACGACTACTTTTGTGCACAAATGTAGACACCGTACCTAAACCCTAATCTAATGACTGCATATTGTCCTGGACATGTACTTTTGGAATGAAACATGCAGAACCATTCCAAGATTGGTCACAATTGACTGACTGACTGTGCAACTCAAACAAACCAATGTCACTAGAGCATGTACCTCTCATATACAGGAAAAATAAGAAACCTATCTGCTTTTGTCTCAATGCCTTAGTCTAAAGGGAACCTTCTAGTGATAATGGCTAGTGGCCTGCAAGCCAACATGCATGCTTGACCATGGTAAAGACATACACAGTACACAAAGGGGCAAATCAATGAACAAATCGCAAAATACGATTTAGAATAGGGAATGTCGCAGGAGCCAACGTTACACAAGCGGACTTGTCTTCGTCGGGGCGGCAACTGCCTTTAGGATTTGTTCAATTCAAGCATCCATCTTCCCCTGAGCTTCTCTTGTATAAAGGGGTAAAGGCATACACAGGCGTAAAGGTATACACAGGAGTAAAGGCATACACAGTACCACTGTTTCACTCTGCAGAGGCTACATCCACAGTCACTCCATCATCGGCTTCCTAATTGTCCTTTCCCAAATGTCGTCCTTTTCCTAAACCTTTTGCAGTAGTTCTTGATTTCCACATACACTTTTTTTTCTACTGAAGTTCAGGAAACATTTAAAGTAATCATTCACTCACACGTTTTTTATTTTTTTGCTAATTTCCACTTACACTAAAATGAGCTCTACAAAATGTCCCCAAGTAAAATCCTCATACAGTAATATGGCTTCTTCAACATAAAGGTAAACAAAGCACTTCGATTGGAGCAAGCAGCGCCATGCACTACAGACCTTCCCACTTCTCAACTTAGTGCTCATACTTCTCGAGCAAAACTGATACTGTTGCAGCTATATCAGATCCCTGGCAATTCAATAGTTGTTGCATGTCATCTTGAAGAAAGGTCCAAGTTGGCACATATACATTCGTGTGGGACCTGGTCAATTTGATCAAGAAAGCAAAATAATTATAGCTACACTGGTCATCATACACTTACATGTGTGCATCACATATGCAGAGTTCTAAGACTTCCGCAGGGAGATTTCGAAATTGTACTTGACAATATAAATGTCGCGATATTTACCGAACAATAATGCATGACCTTAAAGCAATGCCAAAATGTTAGTTAGGCCGCACAGGCCAGTCCCTATGTCACAAGGTGAACACCATGAACAGCAATAAAAGTTTACAGCCAACAATTATGATGCACCACTTCTAGTCCATTTGTGAAAGTGCATCAAAGCAATGAGGTTGCTTACGCATAAAAGTAGCACCAACTAGTTTGATTACATGTTGATATTGAGGAAAATTTCATGAATTGCACTGATGTTTGTCTACCCACAGTGCCACATTCTAATTATTTGGCACTCCTTCGAAAAATGCAGGAAATAAAGGGCATAATTAAACATATAACACCTCGCTGTTTTTCATAGCTGAAGATCAAGAGTGACAGTAACAGACACTTTGAAATGAAGTTTTATTCTCAGACGATCAAGTTCACTGGTGTAGTCTTCCTCTTCTCGCCAGTCATACATACGCCATGCCGTTTTTCTTCCTAAATGATTAAGTGGGCTTTTCAATTCCATGTAATTTAGGTGCTTCGATGTCATTTGTAATTTTTATTCTAGTTTCCTACTTCAAGCCAATAAAATGTGGGTGTGCGTTCATTTTAGTGTTGTGTTATTATCACAGTGAATTGCACACCAAATTATTCAACCATGTTCCTTTGCCTCTTGCACCAATAATTCGAACAGTTAAATTGATGAAGTCAAGGTTGCAATAATTGAAGTTGCACGTTTTCAATTAATTAATCGCATCCTATTTTCTTTGGGTATCAGCAACTTCTGGCACAAGGTTCCGCAAACATCTTTTTCTTCACTTCCTGTGGCTTTGTGCTGGAAACCATAACATCTTGAAGAGACCTGCACACACACAAAAAAAAGTAAAGAAATGATCGCATGATTAAAAGGAACAAAAGGAATTTGTTAGTATATACATGGTTGGGCAAACCAATGCATAAATGATAATTGCTATGAATTGCCAACACTCCAATGTTTATGCTGACTTAATCCAAACTGGCTTGCCCCATACAACACATTAGCGCATATTGTGATTGCCTTTTATTGCGTAAAGGTTAACTGCACCTCTGAGCCACATTTTGGTTGACAGCCCAATGTGCCACAAACACTAGTAAACTAATGACTGCTACTTCAGTGCAAGTGTGGCAGTGTCTTTTTGGACAGGTAACCATAGGAAAAGCCCCCAGGTATGCTGGTGGCAACCGATGCACCAGTGCAACTTATAGGTGAAAACCTTATCATAAAAGCATATTAAGCTATCTGGCCAGCAGTATTTGTGTTATAAAACTATTGGTGCTGCTGTAAATGTACTGCAGGCTTTCAATAGGCTACAGCCCGCACACACCTTGCCATGGTTTTTTACCGCGTTCTTGTGCGAGATCATCAAGAATGCTTGTTATAGGTTATCACTGTAAATCAAAATGGGTTAAGTGCATTGTGCAGCCGAACACGAATATATCGAATCCACATATATTGAATTTCTGGCTATATTGAAATCGTAAATTGTCCTCTTGAAAATTCTGTGCAAAAGTATAGAAATTCATACGTTTATGTCAAACGTATTTTTACCAACCAGCAGATATACTAAACACTGCGCGGAGTGCAAGGTGTGTTTCGGCACTCGCTGCATCTGGTATCTCCACAGCATCGAACCTCCACCGACACCCAGAATACAGTAGAATCTCGACGATACGATTAAGGTTGATGAGAATTTCGCGATGATACGAATTTAATGTTGTTTTGGACGAACTACGTTGTATAAAACGCGCCGTCATTCGGTGTTATACGAACAGCTTCCCCAGCCATTGCGGATGATACTAACACGCGAAACGACCGCGTCATGTGCGCGAGCGAATGACTCAGATTTTTGACTGCAGATCTTTTTCCACGACTTCCTTACGACTTTGGACTGGAAAATGGCAGGGGAAACCACAAAAATTTTGCTTTTCGTCGACCCGTGTTCCACCCATCCCAAAGACTGCAAAGACTGTAAGGTTCCTGCCCGCAAACAGCACGAGCTGTCTATAGTCACTGCATGCGGGAATAAACCGAAATGTGAAACACCATTTCAAGGGATTGCTTGTACGGAGGTTCCTGGCGAAAATTGAGCGCAAGGATGAAAACTTGTGAATTAGCCTGCATGACACGTTACATTTCTTGGCCATGTCCGGGGATAATGTGACCCAGGACACGATCGCGAACTACTTTCGCAAGTGTGGATGTTTCGCGGAATTGGATGCGGCTTCGACGGAAGAGAACCAAGCGCCTGATGACGATTTGCACATTGAGGGTTGGGAGAAACTTGAAACTCGAGCTTCGGTGCGAGACTTCATCACCGCGGACGATTATGTAGCCACCTGTGGGCTGCGATCCATCGAAGAATTCTTCGACGAGCAAAGGATACCGAGTCTGAGAGTGATGGTGAAGATACCGGTGAGTGTGATCTCCTACCGCCAACATCAGAAAACCTTGACGCCCTCTGTGTACTGCGTCGCACCGTAAGCACCGGCAGCTCGAGTGAAGAAAGCGCAGAATGGTTTTATTACTTTCAGGCGCCTTTCTTGAGGAACAGCAAAGTTCAGAAAGTTCAAAAGAACATCATGGACTTTTTCAGCAAGAAGCAGTTGACCCCAATAAAGTTCTTATCCATCTTCATGACCAGCTTTAACTTGTTTTGGCTTGTAGGAATTCGGGGTGGTACGAATATTTTACGTGCCCCCTACGAATTCTTATCATCGAGATTCTACTGTACTAGAAAAACATGTGAGAGAGGGGTCTCGGACTGTACTCCTGCTGGGTGCGTAGTCCCGACTTGCGGAACAGCTTGTTTCTTCGCTCCCATTCTTTCCCCTAGTTACCTTAGTAATGAGTTTGAAAAGCGGGAACGAAGGCGCCGATGGCCTCCCCCTTTCGCCATTCTTTATTCCTTTTCACTCTTGTGAGTTTCGATAAGCCAACCACAGCCCGCACCTTTCTTATTTGCTCAGCCAACCACAACTCGTGCCTTTTTTACATCGCTGTTGCCCTCGGAGGTTGCAATCGTGAGTACTTTGTTGGTGGAGTCCACGGAGTTCAGTGAGGCTTGGCATGATCGCTTACCGTCACGTACAGGCGCTCCCGGAGTAATTCGGAACTCCGAGCACGCAGCCGCTCGTCGGCGGAGCGCACTGGCGGATAAATGCACACAAGGTGTGCGCATGCGCGACCTCCCTAGCGAGCTAGTTTCCCTTCCTAATGCATCTAGATTGGCGTTGCCTTGCACCAAAAGGGCAGCGCTAGGTGCTCTTTAGTATTATGACAAGGTGGGCTTGACGGACTAGGCGCTGTATCATACTGCGCACCGCAATCTGTAAATATAAAGGCTTGTTGATTCCTTGCGGCGTGTTCTCAACCTTATCAGCATCCATTCTGGGATACTGCTTGCGGTTGAAGAAGCAAGGCCACAACGTCCTGCTTGCCTTCTTTTGAACCGTGTTGGCCTGTTCTGCGAACGTCCCGCTTAGTTATCTTTCAATCCGTGGTACTACAAGCTTGGTAATACGAGGACAATTTGACTATTACACGACCGCTCCTTACAGGTGTCGGCGACCGCGGTGTTAAAACAGTGGCCGAAATTAAATAACGCGGCTTGTTCGTCAAGTCCAATTTCATGCAGAAGTGACTGCATGAGTACTATGATAGTAATTGTTCGGCATTAACGTCCCAAAACCATGAGATGACTATGAGAGATGATGTAGTGGAGGGCTACGGAAATTTCGACCATGCACCTGGGCTCACTGACATGCACCTAAATCTAAGCACATGGGCCTCGGGCATTTTCGCCTCAATCGAGAAAATACTGTCTTAGGCTCTACACACCACAATCATTTATTTGCGCATCAGATTAGGATGCTTGCGTATATTTGTGCACCAATAAGTTACGGAATATGACTGTTTGGTAGGGAGTACTCTTATAGTTTTATCACATGTCTATTTCTTGGCGCAAGCAGCTACTTTCTTTCGCTCAGACGGAGTTTACAACACTAAGAGACAGTAGGCTGTGCGAGCGGGATGCAAAATAAATAGAATTAAATGTCAAAGTTTATTTTCCCAAAGAAAACGAAAGAATCGAAGGAAGCGATTGCTATTCTCATCTTCAACATCGCGTGAATGCGCCGTCCACGCGAACTTCAGCTTGTAGCCGACGTGGTATTCGTAGTGCGCTTCTACGAAGTCCTTATCACCAAGGCGCTTCCACTCTCGGGTTATGGCGAGCCAGAGATCGTCAGCACTGGCACCTCCCAGATTCATGTGGGATAAACTTTCTTTCATTGCGCCCTACACGGTCTCTATCGGATTGAAGTCTGCACCTTTTGGAGGCCGTCAAGGACACACACAGAACGCTGAGATGAATTACGGTCACTGTCGGATGCGTTGATCGACGTTTCGGAACCGCATACGGGTTCCTTGTTCACTGAGCAGGACAAGAAGTCGTTGTCAATTATATAGGCAGAACATGACGTAGCGAGCATGCGTAAACGGCAGGCATAGTGCCTGGTGTCCTGTTCATTGTAGCTGGCGTCGACTGAATGATTAGTGATTCCAGGCGGCATTATCCCAGTCAATGGTATGATTGTGTGTATGCGCGTGCTCAGCGATGGCGTTTGTCGTGTGATTCTTCGTAGTCACGTCACGTTGGTGCTCTTTGAGGCGTCGAGAAAACTGTCCTGTTTCGCCAATATACACTCCACGGCAATCAGCGCACGGTATCTTATACACACACCCGGAAACGATTCACTTGGCAGCTGTCTTTTACATTGATGAGTTGGTTCCGGAGCTTGCTGATCGGGACGTGAGCGATGCGCAAATCGTATTTTGAAAATACGCGCGAAAGCGCCTCGCTGATACCTTCAACGCCTGACCAGACGAATTTTCGTCGAACTCTTGGCTACACAGAACGCTCTTGAAGGAGATTTTGCGCAGCTCTGACGGTGTGCACCCGGCTGAGGTCTTGCTGGAAAAAGTAGCAGCCATCCTTAAATGGCTCGTCCAGAGCGTACGGTACCAGGTGGTAGTCCAGAATTTCACAGTAGGCGTCAGCTGTGAGAGATGGGGACAGCCGGCTAGCGGACCGAGGCCCTCTTTGCCCACACGTTGACAGCACAGCAGCCGCTACTGTAGGTCTCGGAAACATACCCCGATTCGTACCTACACGTTGAGAAAAAAAATAAATATTGGTCTTTCTAGTTGAAACCTTTTCGCGCGCCCGAAGATTTCTTGTGCCAAAGATCAAAAAGAAAAAAAAAACGTGCAATTGTACGGGCTCCAACGCGGCGCTCTTGATTGATGCCAGCGCGACGTAAATGTGGATTCATCCGAGAATATCACTTGCGTCCATTCTTCTGTAGTCCAGTGCTCGTATGCCCTGGCCTTGAGCACTGTAGACGTTCAGCTTTTTAACGACCTGTCAGGTGTGACTTTTGCGCCGCGACAAATCCGCGAAGACCAGCTTCTCGCATGCGCCTTCAGATTGTGTCCTCATTGGCTTGCATGTTCAGTGCTGTATTAATCTGTCCGGCGCTTTGAAAAGGATCGACGACTGCTGCAGCAACAATGAGGAGGCCGCATTCTTTCGACGTGCATCTGTGCCTTCCAGATCGTCGCGCATCTGTTAGTCGGCCGTCTTCATTCCTGTATGCTTGTATAATGCGGTTCACCCATGGAGGTTTAAAACCTCCTTGGGTTGACCGCGCTTACAGACTTCCCGTGAGGCGGGATATCTCGCGCTGAGATTTCTCTTGTAACCAGAGCTCAATTATTTTTCTCCGCACATCGATCAGCACTCTTTTCGGCATGCTGCCTTGATAGGAAAAAGGTGAACTTTGTGTCAGTGGCACGGTTCAAATATATTCGTATCTCCTTATCAATCTGGCCACCGACATGCTCACGCTTGCATCAGATGAAACCACCGTCCTTTGCGAACGCTAGTAACAGTCGCCTGCCGGAAATAATCACGTCCAATATAAATACGATGCAAAGTAGCGAAATAAAAGTCATCCAAGTGCACGACACTCACGCGCGATGGTTCCAGCTCCAACGCGCTGCATGCGCACACGCGGCTTGTCAGACACCACCCACCCTGGCCCCCTTATCAAAACGCTAAGGGCACCGTTTTGTAGCAAAACAACGCGAATGTAGGTGCAATATGGAGCAACGTTTGCTTGCTAGGGAGACCGCGCACGCGCAGACCATCCTACTACTTTTCTGCGCGCATACTCCGCCGACGCGCTGCTGCGTGTCCGGCGTTCCGAATTATTCTGGGAGCGCTTGTACATGTCTTGCGCTCGCTGTGTGTGGTGTGCGAAGGCACAGCGGACTGCTGGAATTTTCAAGTTGTCGTGTAGCAATGGCTGCAACAAGCACAAGCAGCGTCAAGAAGCACAAGCACCTTGACTTTGCAAACCAAGTTGAAAACCATTCAGCACATTGAGGCAGGCGAAAAGAAGCTCGGCAGTGCCAGGATACTTCGGGATTCCTAGGAGCGCTCCGAGTACATTGTTAAAAAACAAGGTGGACAAAAAGGGAAAAGCGGCGGAGTAAGGAACATCGGGGGCCTGTCATGTGCGAACTCCTGCCCACAAGAAAGTCCAGAAGACACAAAAGGACAGAAAGTTGAGCGAGTTGGTAACAGTCCATAATCAAAAGAAGAGGCGTGCAGGACACGGACACAAGAAGAGAAGTGAACACCACGAACGCCTACTAACAACTGATGCACAGCACTGAGGCGAAAAAGAAAGAAGACACACAGCTTACCTGCGCATGCTCGGAATGGTAGCGCCACCTGTCATACGGTTGCACGTGCCAGTCTACGCGATAGACAACTCCTAAGGCATTCTATCTCCTCTCTGTTTAAGCTAATCGACGGCTGACTCACGCATGCACTTCCACTAATACTGATATGCCAGGCCTCAACCTTAATGGAGATGGTCTAAGGTTTACGAAAGAGCTACCGGAGAGAAACGTAATACAATTTTTAGATATCTCGTTGTCATTTGACCAGAATCACGTGTGTTGGCAGTATTTCCCTAGAGCATCTAAGCCGTTGTTAAATTTTGACTCCAAGCATTCGAAAGTAGTAAAAAACGGAATAGCCTTGTCCTGTTTAAAGTCAGCCCCATCGAAGTCGTGCGTGCACCGCTTGACCATTAGCTTTAATGCGCAGGTTGAGCGCCTCTTAGATGCAGGTTACCCTAGACTAGCCATAGCCACAGTAGCTGAGCGTCTTAAGAAGTCGATTTCGACCGGAACAAAAGCGGTAGCAGAGAGTAGCATTAACAAGAAAAAGGTCGTGAGTATTCCGTACATCCACGCATTTTCGCACAGGCTTAAGAAAGTGGGAAGTAAATATGGGGTTAATGTTGTGTTTACGGCTCCCAATAAGTTAGGAAGGGTTTGTGCTGCAGTGCATAGAAGAATTCAGCAGATAGAAGGTAAGAAGCGAACCGATATCTGTCCGGTTAAGCACCTAGCCAAGAACAATTTCACCGACTGCCGCATGGGTGTGGTTTATAAGATTCCTTTTAGCTGCGGACGTTTTTATGTAGGGCAAACTGCGCGTTGTATTAATCAAAGAATAATTGAACACAGGAGGTCGCTATCAGGTGGGACGCCGTCCAATCTATCCTTGCACTGCCAGGTCTGTAGCTGCACGCCCGAGTTAGATAATACCGAGATCCTGTACAGGCATAAGAACGAAGATACGCGTTTATTGGTTGAGGCCTGGCATATCAGTATTAGTGGAAGTGCATGCGTGAGTCAGCCGTCGATTAGCTTAAACAGAGAGAAGATAGAATGCCTTAGGAGTTGCCTATCGCGTAGACCGGCACGTGCAACCGTATGACAGGTGGCGCTACCATTCCGAGCTTGCGCAGATAAGCTGTGTGTCTTCTTTCTTTTTCGCCTCAGTGCTGTCCATCAGTTGTTAGTCGGCGTTCGTGGTGTTCACTTCTCTTCTTGTGTCCGTGTCCTGCACGCCTCTTCTTTTGATTATGCCAGAAGACACTTTATGCCTGATCTTTAGAGGCCCGGGCTAACGACATTCCAGTGAATTGCTCAGTGCTAATGGCTAAGGCCAAATTGTTTGCCGCTACACTCAGTGAAGAGAACTTGGTCAACAACACCAGGTGGCCTCACAGCTTTAAGAACCGCGTTGTTAGCTTTTACATTGTAAGATGTCCCAAATGCATGACAAAAGGAATCGGCATCGTTCTCTTTTTTTTTTCCTCTTGGATCTCCGAACGAAAACACTAGGCGAAAAGCATGGGTGCAAGCTATGCGCTGTGTAAAATAGCAGTCTTCAGACAGCAGCAACATTTGTGGATTACGTTTCATCGCTGGTAAGCAATGAGGCTAGCTTGTTGCCTAGAGCTTTTAGGCGTTTTGTCATTTGTGCTTCCGCAGCATTTGTGAGCATGTATATTTTATCAGCTCGGGTGCCCCGTCTCGATTTTCTGAGCACACGGAGTTGGTAGCTAGCATGTTTCCTTTCAAGAGCACTAGCCCTGAAACAAAAAGAAAAAAATGTGAGCGCTTTAAACGCACTTTGAAATGGAAACAGTCCACAAGTAAGTGGCGTTTCTGAACGTTGTGCTGATTTTTGCATTTTGCACTCACTCTGCTGCTACTTCCTTAGGCTAGCACTCCCAAGAAAAATTTTGTGTCTTCATACGCAATAGACAGTACCAGTCGCATATTTGGGATTCCCTGAGTAGTCGCACCCGTGAGGAGGAAAATGCAGAGTGAGAGGAGAGCACGTGACGGAACCAGGCTGCTGGACGGCTGTTCCACCATTACCTTGCACCGTTTTTGGTGGCGGTTTCGATGGCACGGCCAAGGTGGCCAGGGTTTGCCCGTGTCACTGGGGGGCCAGTTAACATATGTCACTGCTTCGTGGTGCGCCTTCGGCGCTGTCACTATTTCGCTCGTGTCACCACTGCCAGAGCCACGAGCGTCAGCGACAGGCGCTAGCACACCCGCCGCTGACACTGTGATTTATTTATTTATTTATTTATTTATTTATTTACCCTCAGGGTCAACAGACATTACAGAGGGGAGTGGTAAAAAATACAATAACGAAACAAGTTTGTAAGTACAAAGAGGCAATACAATGTGGTATGAGCCTGCCATGTGGGACGCAGGGCAAAACCACGGATGCGATTGCGGAAGGGGGTGCAACAAGGCAGTGGAACGGCCGCCCGCCACTCCAGTCGGTCCCCTTCTCCCCTCACGCCTCTTTCTTCTCCCTCTCACGTGTGCAACTCCTCCGGGAAATACGAACATGCATATCACTCTGGCCTGTTTTCAACTGGATGAAATTTTAGTTCCTGAGCAAAAAGAACAGAAAGAAATGCAAATGAGGGCTACAACTCAACCTGCCATGCAGGTACAGTGCATAATGTGGACTCTGCCCACAGCTCGTCATGCATGCCGGTGGTTTTCCATGATTGTGTCACGCTTGCTTTGAAAAACATGCATTCCATGCCTGGTTTGCAAAAGATTGCAGTGTTCAGTCTGGTTCCATGGTGCCGTATGGATAGATCGAGTTTGTACTGGTTTGTTATGTGCACGTGCACCTGGTTGCTTTGGCATGCTGGTTAGTTGTTGCGCTATAGGATGTGCCAAATGCGCGGCTAAAAGCAGCAGTAGCGTATTTTTTTCCTCTCTGATTTCCGAATAGCAATAATCAAAGGAAAGCATGGGTGCCCCAGTTCCAGACAAGCACTGGCTGCACATAGTCTTCTATTGTAAGGCTGTACGCTTTGAGCGATCAGTCACGCTTCATGGCGTCTGCATTGCACGGGCCAGGCGTGCTAGCGAGGTACACACAGATATATTCAAACTGACTGTTTGGCCTACACTGAGGTACTGTGGTTAGAATAGTAGTTTAGGCTCATCCTCCCATTCAGAAATGGTGTCGGGGTTGGGATACTGTGTTCCACGAACCTGCAGCTTTTCGACAAACTGCTTGGCGCACAATCTCAAGAAGAAAAAGCACAAGCGCATGCAAAGCCCGAATAAACTGCTGGTGACGCCGGAGCTTTTTGCCAACCAGTACGAAACTAGTCCGTCGTGATATCGATGGCGATACTCTGCGTGATGTCACACTGTTGACAAACAGGGACAGGTTTACTGGCGAGGCTACATGCAGCGGCCTATACAAGATCGGTCGTAGGCGCAAATCTCCAAAACCCTTCTTCCGAAGGTGAGGGGCACAGAGAAGAAAATGCCCAGCCTGTCCAGAAAGTATGCAAGCCCGCAGCTTTCTCATAACATGAAGAAAGCCGCAAATAAGTTTGGTGTGCCCGTTGTTTTATTGGCGCCAGGCAAGTGAGCTAGACTGTGTCAGCACATTGGACGCGCTCACAAAAAGTCAGGATGCGGGATAAAGCACACTATACGGTACGTGGATTGTGCAAAGGACGTTGTGTATGAAATACTGCTGTCTTGTGAAAAAGCCTACGTGGGCCAAACGGGCAGATGTGTCAACGTCCGAGCATGGAAGCACGAATAAACAGTAATGAATGGAGGTGTTACACATTTACCCGCTCATTGATTGACCTGTGGATATAAGCCATGATTACCCTAGACCAAGGCAATTGGAAGGATCGCTGACACATTGACAAGAGAAGTTTTGGAGGTCTATCGCATAAAAAAGCGAGGCACGAGGTGTAATAGTGACACACCTGTTTTTCTATTTGAAAATGAAATGCAGCTGTTAAAGTCTGCACTGTAAATTGGCTTTGACGACTGACATGCACACATGTGAAATTGCTGTAATTTGTTCCTCTTCTCTTAAAATAAAGTCAGTTGAAGTCTAGTGCTCAACCTGATCCATCAAGTCTTTTTTATTTCCATGTGGCACTAAAAATGCTTTCCTAAGATGTTGATCATCCTGTATGTGCATGACCTTTCCTGTTTGAGATCGGCATTAAGTACGTTGTGCAGACCGCACGTTCCAAGCCAGCTAAGCTGTGGAAGCCTCGTGCCCTGATAAAAAAAACAAAAGCCGAGCATCTTCCACAAAATATTGAGTGCTGTATCCAACATAATAATCAGTACATGCCCTAAGAAATGTGCGTAGAATACTCGCGGTCAATAATGCGTGAAAGGTCATATCAGAGAAAGTCCCAAGTACGTTAGTCTGAGACAAATGAAAAGCAAGGAATCCTCCATATTATATCTCTAGATCCTCTAGATTATATCTTTTATTGCACTGCTGAGACAGCGTGCAATGGAAGAGAGACTAATAGGGGCCTTCAGTATCAAGATCAAGGGAAGGCATTGGCCACTCATTAATTAATCTGTCCAAGTATGGGCATTTATACTTGTGGTGAATGAGTTTACATTAGCATAGTCCACCAATGCAATGAGGAAAAGTGTAGAATGGTGGTGTCATGGGTGGTGCAAATTGCAGTTAAAGTGACACCATGACATGAATCTGATGAAGCAGCATACAGAAGACACATTCACACATAGATAAAAGGGAACACACACAGACAGGCTGGAACATGTGTATGTGTTCCCTTTTATCTATGCATGAACGTCTTCTGTGTGCTCCTTCATCAGTTTCATGGCTCACCAGGTAGCCCGTCAGTGTAGCATATACGGCAAAACACAATGAGAGTAGCCTTGCATAACCGGCTCGTGTACCTGACAAGGAACGACAACATGGATGAGCGGACGAGAGAGATAAGTGAGACTACTGACAACATGGCATGGAATGCGGAGAAAAACAATGGCTCGAGAGCAATGAGAGAAAATTGCTGTTATTTATTATTCCAAAGAACACAGAGCAGCACCGACCAAAGTAAAAATAAATATATTCTTAAAAGACGTTTCGGCTCCACACGGAAGCCTTGTTCACAATCTAGAATTCTTGATGTAGGTCTCAATCCGTCCGACAAGGGGGGAAAGGATTTTGTATAAATAGCCGGACAGCTTGTACTGCGGCGAGCGGGTGAAATCAACAATCGGACGCAACGGCACATCAGCTTTATGTATCTTCAGTAGACCACATATAGCAGGAGCGGAGCTATTAGTGCATAAAAGCGAATAATACAAGTTTTTGCTGGTGTGGTACCATGCGGAATACGTCTGTGAGCAGTTTCTGCAGATCTCTTTGAAGCATCGCAGTCGGGTCTTTGTTCAGGAGAGCGTAGGTACTTGGGTCGTCCAAAAGTGAAAACATTTTCCTCATGCAGTCTTCCTTGTCGAGCAGAACAGTGGCGTTTCCTTCGTCAGCGGCATGAATAACGATGTTCTTGTCATTTCTTAGAGATCTGAGGGCTTCAAGCTCTTTTGGGGACAAAGCAGAGAGCTGTTTCTGGACACGTGAAGAGAGCAGTCCCACTGCGCTTGTGCGGGCTTCGTCTCTTCGTGAAGCTTCTACGAGGCTGACAGCATTTTCTACTGCACATATACGCTACCTATGGTCAGTTGCAGCACTTGTGTTGAAGTTTGGACCAAGGTTCAGGACAGTGGACTCAGTTTCACTCGGTCTGTAAGATGAAAGGTTAACCATAGTCGTCATGGCCGAGGTACCGGCTCTGCTAGCAGTTCACGGCATCAGATTTGTTCTCGTGAACTTCTTCGCAACGGTGACATTGAAGCTTCGCATTAAAATTCGCGTGCAACTGTATACGCGCAAATTCTCCAGGGCAATCGAATTCAATACGGCGTCGTGCGAAGAATGCTTCATTTTCCAAGTCCCTTATTCTGTCTTTGCATTCCAAAATTCTTGCCTGTAATAGCTGGCACTCCGCTTTTGTGACGACGCTGGTTCCAAACCTTGTAAGCACAAGTCTTTGCAGGCGAAGAGAGCGTGGTATCAACCCATGAGCTTCGCAAGCCACTTTGAAGTTCAGGTGGCTTGGATGACGACACTTTTAAGAATATATTTATTTATTGTTACTTTGGTCGGTGCTGCTCTGTGTTCTTCATGTTATTCCCCGACCAGACAGGATTCCGTCCAACTCTAGACTTCATTTATTATTGTGTTGTGACGCGCCAGATTCGAACATGAGGATCTTGACAATGCCAGGAAGACTTTAGATATTCCTGGGCCAATACTGATGGTAAACTCTGCCCTTCACGGAGCGATTCAGAAACAGTACTAGCGGCCATAACACAAAGAACTGGAATATGCATACCTCGCCATACTCTAAGAACACCCAGGATTTGTCTGGCCCTGTGAGGGTCCCCCACATCGGAGTCCATAATCAGATAACATGTTCCACAACACTAACATCTGTTCGTCGTTTTCAAGCAAGTGTCCCCTGCAGTACAGGCAATTCCCTTTCTCCATGTGAACTGCTCGCTGGTCGTCTCTCTTTCCTCCTTCCCCCATTCACTCATTCCACCACCCAGCAACGTCTCCCTACATTCAACAAAAAAGTCTGTTGTGCAGTACCGCTATGTCTGTTTCACTATGCCTTACATGCCACACTGCAACGCTGAACTTTCCATTACCAAGTTGTCACACCACACTTTGGTACATTCACTACAGTGTCTCACATGCTATGCACAGTGCTTATCTTTTTACCTTCCTCATTGCAAACAAAGGCGGTGACAAGAAGAATTATAGGGGTCATGATATGTTTTCTAAGAATTTATTATAAATACTGTAACTGGAATTCTGTCCCTACAAACTATAATATAGATTATTTTATTGCACCATCATATGCATTGACTTACAGCGATAAAAACACGGTTTCGATTTCACCAGCCTGCGTTCCCTTCAACTCTCAGCTGACACCATGTTAGTCACTACCACGGCCTCCGAGATTCGATCTCTTTTGGAGGCCGCGGAAACAAATTGTGCTCAAGCGTTGCTGCTGTGTGGTAGCACCACTCGGGATCCAAGTATTTCCTTAATTTTCAGGTTTCATATAAGTCTTACTTTTGAGCAAACAAAAGTTAGCACTATGTTAACATTTTTAAGCATCTTAAAGTGATAGCATTGAATAACACCTACGCTGGCCTCTGGTGTCGCATGGTCATATCAGGAGCACATGAAAGTTAAAATTTCGAACGAGCGTTATTGAATGTAGACTGACTATTGCTCAGAAAAATTTCAGAAACAGCGTGTCGAAGCCTATGAAGCAGTGAAAATGACAACGAAGTACGACATTCCCTTCGTGACCCCTTTAATGTTTTTTTCAGTAAAAACAGTCATAAGTCTACACACATTGGCCTCTCTTTTCCTTGGGTCCAGTTCTGCCATGCAGATTTTACAAAAGATGGGCCTCCTTGGCAGTGACAGAAAGATGCCCTAGCTGGCTGGGATTCATAATCAATGAGGATGAGGTAAGCAGAATACAGACACAGGAAAAGAGGGCCATACAACGGGAATGCTGGCTATCATGTGAAAGGGTGCATTGTGAAGGCAAAGAAAGTTGCAGAGCACACATAGGAGTAAGACAACCAAATGTCGTTCCAGCACCCAGACCCGAACCTCAACTAGCTCTTTCGTTATTTCGTCGTTCCTCACGCCAGCCTAGCTCCCAGCCCCACATCAGGCCTCGCCTGACCAATTTTCAAGGACGATCAAGAAAATGTCACTGCCTGTGTAGTGGAAGGTATGAGTTTTTTCCACATTACAGATTGCAAAGACAGTAATGTTTACCAAATGTCATAATCATGCAGAAAATCCTACATTGGACAGAGAGGAAGACGTAAAAATGTATGCCTCAGGGAACACGAATTTTCATCGTGTGATAAAGAGCTGTTTTCCTTTGTCTCCCATTGCCAGGAATGTGGCTGCGTACCCTGCCTTTCCAGCTGCGCGGTACACTACATGTCTTGATACATTTCGTGAACCGCGCAGCTGGAAAAATGCTAATATAATCCTTATCTACAAGCAAGGCGACATAAAGGAGTTAAAGATTACAGACCAATCAGCCTACTCCCAGTAATATACAAGCTATTTACAAAGGTAATTTCTACGAGGATAAGAGATAACACTCGACTTTAACCAACCGAGAGAGCCAGCTGGTTTTAGGAAAGGTTACTCGACAATGGACCACAGCCACGCTATCAACCTAGTAATTGAGAAGTACGCGGAATATAACAAACCTCTTTAATGGCGTTTATCGACTACGAGAAAGCATTTGTCTCCATAGAAATACAAGCAGTTCTAGAAGCTCTACGTCGACAATGGGTACTTGGCGTATATGTGAAAACCATAAACAACATATACAAAGATTGCACAGCCACAGTACTCATGAGAGAAGCAGAGAAATCCCGATCAGGAGAGGTGTGAGACAGGGAGATACAGTATCCCCTGATGCTATTCACTGCATGTTTAGAGGAAGTCTTTAAGCGTCTAGACTGGGAAGAAAAGGGCATTCGAATAGACGGAGAATATCTAAACAACTTAAGATTTGCAGACGATATTCTGCTCTTTAGCAATGATGGTGACGAATTACAAAAAATGATTGATAACCTAAACATGGAAAGCATTAAAATTGGATTAAAATGAATAGGCAAAAGACCAAAGTTATGCTCAATAGCTTAGCTAAGAAACAGGAATTTAAAATTAACAATGAACCCTTACAATGTGTAAACGAATATGTATATCTGGGACAGTTAACATCAGGAACTCCTGCCCAGGAAAAAGAAATTCTCCGTAGAATAAAGATGGGCTGGAGCGCATTCGGAAGGCATTACGAAATCATGACCGGAAACTCACCGCTCTCATTAAAGCGAAAAGTATTCAATCACTGCATTCTCCCAGTACTAACCTACGGTGCAGAAACATAGAGAATAACGAAAAAAACTAGAGATGAAACTAAGGAGCACGCAACGTGCAATGATTGATTGATTGATTTGTGGGGTTTAACGTCCCAAAACCAGTTCTGATTATGAGAGACGCCGTAGTGGAGGTTTCCGGAAATTTCGACCACCTGGGGTTCTTTAACGTGCACTGACATCGCACAGCACACGGGCCTCAACATTTCGCCTCCATCGAAATGCGGCTGCCGCGGCCGGGATTCGATCCCGCGTCCTTCGGGTCTGCAGCCGAGTGCCACAACCACTAGACCGCCATGGTGGAGCGCATCGTGCAATGGAAAGAAAAATGATAAGGGTAACACTAAGAGATAAAAAACGAGCGGAATGGATCAGAGAACAGACAGGAGTAGCCGATATTTCTTATGAATTAAAAGAAAGAAGTGGACCTGGGCAGGACATTTGATGAGGAGGAAGGATAATAGGTGGACAGTAAGAGTGACGGAATGAATACCAAGAGAGGGAAAATGCAACAGAGGTAGGCAAAGTGTTAGATGGAGGGATGAAATTAAAAAGTTTGCGGGCGTAAAGTGGAACCAACTCGCTCAGGATAGGGTGGATTGGAAATCATTGGGAGAGGCCTTCGTCCTGCAGTGGACCTAAACAGGCTGATGATGATGATGATGATGATGATGATGACCCTGCTTTTGTGACACAATATATTCTTTTAACAACAAACAACAAATAGCAAGAGAAGTTCTCGAGGCCTTCAACATTTGAAGGAAAGGTGACAAGTGTGTCAGCCTCCCATCACCATCACTTAGTGAGGCAGGATTGTTGTGCTTAAGTAATACCTGTTAGATGGGATAACAGAGTCTGTATGTATCACCTACACCAGCGGTTTTTGCACCATTCGGCACCACCTAACACACATGCATGGTTTCCTAATAAAAATTTAGTTGCGAGTCCGCCTGCCCTACATGCTTCTTCCTTCTTTGTCTTCCTGCGAGATGCCGCACCAAACAATGACGGGGTCATTTGACGTAAACTGACATCACGTGGTATTGCCTCCATCAAAATGCAGCTGCCGTACCCGGGACTGGCTCCTGCAACCTTTGAATCAGTAGCTGCATGCAGTGGCCACAGACCACCGAGGCTGGACTAGATACAAAATTTATATGGACATTCTCCAATGTGGTGGCATCACCATCAAGCAAGGCATCAATGTGCGGGTCTACCTGAGACACGACTGTTGAGGGATTTAATTTCTTCATTATGCAAGATGATCACTACCACTTAATGCCCCAAGTGTCGGCCATTAGACTCATTCATTTGTTCTTGCACCTGTACAAAACTGCTAAAATAATCAAATATGGCATGACTTCACAATCCAGCAGTGCAACATAAGATTAGATGGCAGTCATTCGGTTAACAACCTTTTATGCCCCATTAACCATTAACCTTCGATTACCCCAACGACCTGTCTGCCTTACACAGAAGTGGCCACACACGAAATTTATACACCACACCAGCACAGTAATCTGTAAACATGCTGGTACAAAGCAAATGTCTGTCCTCCTTTTGTCTTTCACCAACTCATTTTTTATCCGCATGGTAGCGCATACCTTAGAAAGCCTATAAGGAAGTTCATTTTGCAATGGCTCCAAGGTTGCCCCAATTCTTAAGTGATCTGTCTTATGTTCGTCGATAGATGGACGGGGAAGAATCGGCGACGGCGGCCTGCACATGGCTTTTCCGTAGAAACGTCATCGTATT
>CM023485.1:111394268-111472413 GCA_013339685.2 Hyalomma asiaticum | reverse complement strand
TTTTTTCCTTGAAGTTTGGCTCTTGCCCACTACGGGGGATTGGCCATGAAGCCGGCGGTTAATATAAAGAGGAAAAAAAAATTGAGCTAAAACAAAGGAAGAATAAAGAATCGGTAACGTAAGTAAGAATGAAATGTTAGAAAAAGATAGGCTATTTATAATAGAAATGAACTATAATAAAATAATTTGAAGTTTAATCAACTAGTGGAAGCAATTTCGAGGTACGAGTATTTGGATTGAATGATGATTAGCAATGAATTCTTTTTGTGTCACGAAGGAAATTGCACATGGCTAAGCAGACGTTCCTGTTGCTATAACCTAGTGAGGACGCTCCAAAGGAAAGAATGTTCTGAGAATTTAGGGGAATGTTTAAATTCCTCAATAAAATTTCGAAATGCCTTTTTCTCTGACTACTATAGCGCTGACAAGTAATTAAGAAGTGATCAATGTTTTCAGGCTCTCGACAATAACAGCATAGCGGAGATGGCACCAGACCAGACCTGTGTAAATAAAAGTTCAATGGAGGGATACGACAGCGAAATTTTGTTGTTGCCACTTCCAGTTTACGAGAGGGACACCACTTATTATCCCAAACAAAAGAAAGATGTCCATATTCTTCAATTGGTAACTTCATTTTTAAAGAATCTTGAATTAAAGAGTACTTTCGGAATCTCGACAAAGTAACGAAGGCAGTAGTAGGCACCACGGACATTACCGGCCCATCTAGGGACCACCGCGCGAGAACATCAGCCATCTCGTTTATAAATATGCCACGATGGCCCGGCACCCACACCAATCGCACTTCACGCACGTGGGGAGGAATTAATGATATGAATGTGTTTACAACAGAAGACTTGGAAGGAGAAGCTGAAGCGAGGGATGTGCATACCGAAAGCGAATCAGTCACTATAACGACTGCCGAATTTTGTACAGGAAGTTTGGGAATGGCTAAAAGAATGGCTAAGAGCTCTGCTTCAAATATAGGAGTATAATCCGGGAGGCGCAAGGTATATGACCAGGAGGAAGTCTCTGAAAAAATGCCCACTCCCGCTTTCTTCTCACGCATGGATGCATCCGTCGCAATTATATCATCAATTCCCAATTGACATAAATGATCTTCTAATAAGCCTATTAAATATCTGGAAGGTAGGAGTTTGGCATTAGAAGGCAATATATTATCCAATTCAATTTTAGCATTGGCCAATGGTTTATCCGTTGAGACGATATCGCAAATGTTAACATCTAAAGCCTCTAGTTGATTCTGCACAAACAAAACTTGAGGTCTGTATATGCGAGACCAAGGCTCATGAAAAAAAGTTAACGCTTCAGTGCAGAATACGAAGTGTGACCGCCTCTGTGCAGACGCATAAATTTGCAAATATGTTTTGACAGTGAGGATACGGAATCTGCAAGCTAACGTGGGGATTCGGGCTTCTTGGTACAGAACATGATTTGCAATAAATTTTGGTACCTTTAGACAACTCCGAAGAGCCTCTCGCTCTAAAAGAACCAAAGGATTAATCTTGTATGCCGGACCACCAGAGTATAAAATGCAACCAAATTCTAAAATCGGACGAACATACATACGGTATATCATAAGAAGAGTGTCTCTGCGTAACCCAGAGGGGTGCTGCCCAAGTCTGCGTATCATCCCAACAGCGCGAGTAGCCTTACATTTAATGTGCTCAATATGGTGGCGCCAACTCAGTTTATGATCATAAAACACACCTAAATACTTCATGCACTCTGTTTGAGGGATTATTTCCTGACGATACTGAAGGGAAATGAAGGGAAAAATGAAGTTACCAATTGAAGACTATGGGCATCTTTCTTTTCTTTGGGATAGTAAGTGGTGTCTCTCTCGTAAACTGGAAGTGTCAATAACAAAATTTCGCTGTCGTATCCCTCCATTGAATTTTTATTTACACAGGTCTGGTCTGGTGCCATCTCCGCTGTGCTGTTATTATCGAGAGCCTGAAAACATTGATCACTTTTAAATTACCTGTCAGCGTTGTAGTACTCAGAGGAAAAGGCATTTCGAACTTTTATTTAGGAATTTAAACATTCCCCTGAATTCTCAAAACATTCTTTCCTTTGGAGCGTCCTCACTAGGTTATAGCAACAGGAACGTCTGCTTAGCCATGTGCACTTTCCTTCGTGACACAAAAAGAATTCATTGCTAATCATCATTCCATCCAAATCTCCGTACCTCGAAATTGCTCCCACTAGTTGATTAAACCTCAAATTATTTTATTATGGTTCATTTCTATTATAAGTAGTCTATCATTCTCTAACATTTAATTCTTACTTACGTTACCGATTCTTTATTCTTCCTTTGTTTTAGCTCAATTTTTTCCCCTCTTTATATTAACCGCCGGTTTCATGGCCAATCCCCCGTAGTGGGCAAGAGCCAAACTTCAAGGAAAAAGAAAGAAAGAAAGAAAGAAAGAAAGAAAGAAAGAAAGAAAGAAAGAAAGAAAGACAGCCGCCACGGAGGCAGAAGAAGACGGCGTTCGACGAGCCGAGGTTTGAAGAGGGCTGCCCGGGCTGAAGCGCTGGGCAGCCTCCTGACCGGTCCTGCGAACGTCGTTAGCCGGCGACTGCTGCTTGACCGCGCCCGGCGACCAGTGTGGCCGTTACCTGCTGGCGTCCTGTTCCGGCGCGTACCTGCGCTAGGCCGACGCCACTTCGTGCTGCGTCTGAGTGCCCGAGCCGCCGCCACCGGTCGAGCTCCGCAACCTCTCCTTCCCGCCGCGTCCCCACAGTCACCACAACGACGACTCGTGCTACCGGCGTCGACATAGACGTGAGCTTGTGCGCATGCACGTGACTTTGCACTTGCAGAATGATGCGTGCATAAGACTGAAGGTGTAGTCCGCGAGCGTTGCTGTTTTGTTTATTTGAGAGTGCCCATTTTGAGAGTGCCCATTTCGAGCGTGCCCATTCATTATATGTGTGTTTTCCTGCCATACCGTGTACCGCATCCATCCTTCACCGCACCGTACGTCAACAAACATGACGGTCCGCACCTTTCACTCTCTACAGGGCATAAATACTGAATCTAAGTCAGCCCCGCAGTGTCTGTGAACCGCACTATATCGTGGCGTACAAGACCAGCTAGTGCTCGAAGTCAGAGAAATATATCATTACTTAAGTAAACACCGACATGATATAATAATCCAGTGGGTTCTAGGCTGCTGCGGCATCATGGGTAGTCAACACGCCGATGGTGCAGCTAAGAATGCTCATGAAATTAGCGTGCAGGATGCCTCGGTAAATGCCAAAACTATGGAATGGTGGGCTAGTTGGCTCTGTTTGCTCTGCGATATTTATTTGAAAAGACAAAGATTCGTTCGCTTGCAAGTGCTGTTGCAGAATCGACGTGGAGCACACATGTCTCCAACACAGCCGCCTCCACCACCTACATCCGTCATACCGGCTTCAATCCCTTCAAGACTTCTGCGATGGGAGACGACCGTTCTTTCCCGTCTTCGACTTGATGTGTGGTTCACAAAGAGCTTTGTTCACCGTGTCGGAATGGCAGACAGTGCTGATTGCGGGCATTGCGGCAGAGGGGAATCTATTGCACACATCCTCTGCGACTGTCCTCAGTACAGTTTCCAGCGGCAGTGCCTCGCAATGGAACTGTCGGCCCTCGACGACCAACGGCTGCGCGAAGAGTGTTGGGCTGGCGGAACAATCGAATTTCAAGTGGGAAAGCCATGAAAGTACTGGCGAAGTTCTTACGTGAAAAGGGCCTTTCGAACGGAAGTAACAGTCTCATGTTTATGTGTCTATGTCTCTCACTCTGTTTCGTCCTTTTCTTCCAACCTTCCTATATCTTCGTACTCCTCCTCCAATGCAGGGTAGCGAACTGAAACTTCCATTCCAGTTAAACTCCCTGCTTTCCACACAAGTCTTATCGTTCTCTTGCCTTTATTATTATAACCGCTTATAACACCCTTCAGCACTGGCTCGTGTCGCTACCGTTACTTAGTTATCACCCGTGTCGTCCTTAGTTAGCTACTTTTTGTTGTTGCTTAGTTACTGCCAGTGTCGTCGTCTGCCGTTTTTCTTTTCCCCGCTGCAGTCTTTTATTAGCGGTAAACATGTCGTATATGAATAACCTACTAGGCCCAATTGAATTTCTCATGTTCATACGAGCTCGTGCCCCTCTTGTTGCAAATAGTTGAAAGAGTGCTATATATATCGATTGATTTTTATAGAAACAAACACTTTTTCATCCGCCAAAGGTCATTGAATGTCAGGGAAGTTAAAAGAAAACGTAGAGCCGCCTTGATGTTTAAAAGTACCGGCAGCACTAAAAGAACATCATTGCAGTGAAGACGATGTTTTGACGTCTCTATTTGTGTATTAAATTGGGCATCTACATCTGCGTATGTTGACTGCGATGGCCAAAAATTGATTTCAATTCACGCATATTCTCTGTTTGCAGAGTAGTTTCTCGTCACCTTTGTGTAATAAGTAGCAGCATTGGAACGGATTCTTAAAAAGTGACAGTGTCCCAAAAGCTGCAAATCCTCCATTCAATGCAACAGTTGCAGTCAAGAGCGCTCAGATGCTGTGCAACACTTGGCATTCGAAGAACAGAGTATCCATGACATACTGAATATGTCTGGATCCTCGGCGAGCGAATGTCCTGTGTTCGTGTGTTCAGTAACTTTTTTGCCTAGATGCACATCGTCATCGCCATTAGTGCAAGTTTGCACAAGGTATGTATATGTAAAAATGAGCTTTTGTATTGTGATAGCTACAGAGCCCGAAGAAAAATCAGCTCTGTATTTGAACGCAGGAATCGTGACGCTGATCTAATCAGGACAAACTTCTAGGTCGAATAACCAAATGCTTTCAAGGCACCTGTTGTCCTTTGCACAAAGACCATCACTTAAAACAATTTAGCCAAGCACTTTCACATGATTTTATAGTTTTTTCATTGGCGTATTTGCTACCACCATTGAATATCCGTAACATAGCTACGCCCTGTGTATTGATTGCACTGATTGAGAAATAAGACTACATTTGCGCAATTCCTAGCTTGGCAGAAGGTGAATAAGAATTGCTTTAGCGGGTCTGGTTTGAAGGGACAGTGGAATGAGTGTTGAAGCAAAAGGCGCTGCATTTCTCGCCTTTCTGCGAGCCGTACCATTACAACGTAGGTCAGATGCCCTAATGTTCGGGTGCCTAGTTTATTTCAAGTAGTCCTTCTTCCCAGGTGTTTCTAATAAACCTCCATATAACATGAGTTGTGTACATTCTGTTGCTGCCAATTTGTGGCCAAAATATGCAGCTGTGTCCGTGATACTTCCCTATAGCCGAGTCATTCTCTTCTTGCCAAAATTTCTGTCATGAATGTTTCTTATTGCTCTTCTCGGTACTGTCCTTAATGAAAGTGTGCATCCTAAATCTGGGGTCATGCAGAGGTAATTAATGCATGTAATAAAGAGCCTGTTTCCTATAACCTTCACAGTTGCCCTCGTCATTCGAATTTTGTTGCTGTTGGTGTAATAGCTAGCAATGTGGTATGAAGGTATGAATACTGAAATGTGCGTTGACTTAGTGCTTGCGTATTTAAACTTCGAATTTCATATAGCATTATTACTAAAAAATTTACGTAACACTATTGCCAGCACGCCGAGAATTTCGGTAAGGGCACAGATGTACAACTGCACCCTTCGAAGACCACTACTAAGTTTTAGGCAAAGCAAGAAGTTGAGAACAATTGGCAGCATGAAATATTTCTTGTCCATTGTACTGTTTCATAACTTCATTGCCTTTAATTGCGCAAGAAGTTTGGTGTGTCCATCTTATAGTGTAACAACTCATAATACTGAATACAAAGTTTCTATTGTATAACTCTAGAACTTCTGTTACTCAGCCCAGCATTTATTTTGCTTCATTCTCATTGTCGCAGTTAATTTCTGTCATCCCCATCCTTATTTCTGCCATCGAGTTATAATTTCCTATATGATTAGCTAAAACGATCCTAAAACATGTCCCCGAATCCTAGACTATATTTTTATCATGAAGTGTCTAATAGAGAGGACATACTATATTACATCGTAATTTTATAAATCATTTGTGGTACCTATTAGCAAATAGTGTAAACCTTGTAGTAACAGGAATTATGTAATTCGACCTGGAGATGGGCACAAATTACAATGGAAATCAAAGGGTACAATATGTACACCTCACCAGAAGAGTTCGGGTGATTGACCTTTCACCAAATTGCTTTGGCATATTTACATATACAGCGGCCCATACGGATTCAAATCTGTTATTCAGGCAAAAATGTCCATATTAAGCGAATAAGTTAGATAGATGCATTATACATAGCCCATTTTTACTGAATGCTTACACTAAAGTTCGACCACTCCAATTTTGAATAAATGTAAACCATAAATGAGACTGGCCCCATAATATTGAAACTGACATGTGTATACGGGTTAACTTGTCATTCTGAAAAGTACTTCCAATTACGTGGAGTAATTGACTCAGCCAAATGGCTGTGCTTTATAAACAACAATTTGCTTAACACTAATTTATGGGGATATATATGTCAAAACCATGACGTGATTATGAGGCATATCATAATGGAGGGCTCCAGAAATATTATTTGTTCCTCAATGAAAATTAAGTGTATGTGAAGTATAATTACCAGTTAATTCTGGAAAGCTACATAGCATATTGTTCGCACATAACAGTCAAACTCAAGTAAATTTTTCTGCATATGTGCAAGCGATGTTTTTAACTACATGAAAATGGCAAGTCAAAAAGCACTCGTATTTTTGCCTCATATACTTCGTCATTACATGGCTGACACTTGCTCACATGGTTCCTGTCTTTGGGAAATAACCCCATATAGGCGCTGTACAGGTCATATATATCTGTATCATGGTCCCCCAGGGCTTACTGTGGAGGTCTTTTTAGGTCCTATATTTGGTCTTCTCAGCCCTATAGGACATATATGCACTGTTATAAGTCCAATATACCATCCATACAGGTCCCATATGGACTATATGTAGGTCCTGTATTTGGCCTTACAGGTCCTTAATGCAAACATCTAGGTCCTGCATGAAGCCCTGTGGCACCTATACGAAATCCTATATGCTCTGTATAAAATCTCATAGTATTTTCAGATGGGACTGTTCTAAGAAATATCCTCAGCTACATCGAGCAGTTCAAACGAGGCTGAAACAATTATTAATTTTCAACAACAAATTTATTTTCGAACACCAGTCAGAAAGAACGCCTTCCACCATTGACGCCTTCGCTGTTGGCGTATCGTCGCTGTAATTTGCAGTAATGAGCGACGTTTAACAACCTCGCATACAGTAGCCAATGCTTACAGGAAGGTGCTGCAACAATAGTAGATGTAAATGAATAAATCTTAAACACATGGTCAAGACACGAATGCATTCGGTTTTCTACCCTATACGATAAAGGCGCATGAGAAGCACTTTTTATGCAGGATAGTAAGCCTATGCGATGAATGAAAAAATATGCAAAAATAAATTTTATAATAACAATATAGTACCTGTATAGAGCTGTGCATACTGCTTGGGCTTGAGGGGGCAAGCTTCGCCATTGCTTTCCTGAGCCGGAGGCCCTGTCTTCGAACAACCGAGTGTTGCGTCAAAGGGCGGACGTCAAAACACGTGTGACAAAGCACGTGTGCGTCAAAGCACGTGTGACAGCATAATGCAGTCTCTCTTGCTCGTAAGTGTCAGTGAAGACGAACAAACGCAGCCGCCGAAACCGAGGAGTTCAGAGGAGAGGCACAGCCTCTTACAGACACACCGTGATTACTGCGCACCTCGTTCGCCATGTGGAAGCGGATATCGAATTTCTTCCCTAAGCTAGCCGCGAAATGCCTGGAAAGCCAGCATTCTCTCCCATGCTCTGGGCACTGGCATCGATGGTCCTTTTCACTACACCTTGCAGGCCAAAGGAAGTATATCGACAATCTCGATGATTTAGGATTATCAATTTCACACTCATTTCAATATATTATTATCTGTTCTAATTTATTAGGTTGATATGAGACTTTGATTAGCAATCAGTTAGGGTACATTTCTTAGTGCACTCGGGTTGCCTGCTTGATTGATTGATTCATTTATGGGGCTCAACGTCCAAAACCAGCTCTGGATATGAGAGACGTAGTCAAGTTCTCTGGAAATTTCGACCACCTGGAGTACTTTATCGTGCACTGACAACGCAGAGCACACAGGCCTCCATCGAAATGCAGCCGCCGTGGCCCGGATTCGATACCGGGACCTTCGGATTGCCACTTGACCGCCATGGCGGGGGTTGCCTGTTTGGGAGAGCTGATGAAAGAAGGAAGTGCGCGCAGGAATAAATTGGAATCATCTCGCGTTATTCAGGGCACATTGGAGGTCTAGTGTTGGACGTAGAGTAGGCTGGGGCTCACAGTTATATTTCTGGCTAAGCGATTGTTGAAAGTATGTTTGTGTACTCGTAGTTTGTACTCCTCTTTCAACTTATTCACGGTCTCGTTTGTGAGCATGTCCGTTCTGGCTATATCCACTGAAATCAACCTATATAAACACATGGATGTCTGTTTGCAACCTGTCAGTTGCCCCTTTCTCGCGGCCCCTTTTAGAGCTTACGGTTGTTCGATTAGCTCTCCAGACCTTATGGTTTAAAAGTGAAATAAGGATATCAAAATTATTGCGGGAACCTTATGAGTGCAGGCTGTATAGGTGTTTCAGCAGTACAGTCAGGGGTGTTTGACTCACGATAATTAAGCCGGAAGTGCATAACGTGTCGATTGTAGCTTGCCGGAATGGTTCATGCGCAGGTTCCATGTTGAGAACAGGTTCATGGACCCTCATAGTGTCACATGGTCGTGATGCAAGCAGCACTCAAGAAGAAGCACACAGAACTCAGGATGATATCAAGCAAACTGTATTTTGGGCAAAGTTGTCACCAGCAAAACAGAGCCAAAGAACAATGCACAGCATTAGCAGCGTGAGCAGCTGTCGGTCGACGAAAAAGATCCACAAACGGCTGAATGCGCCGGCTTTTATACACACGTCATAACGCGTTCTTGCATTATCTGTGAAATTCTAGAAGACACTCAAATGTGCGCGTCAGGCATGCAAAGTTTGTAGAATGGTCAACACGGTTCCCGAAGTGACATGTAAGATAAACGCGGCCCGCGCTGAGCGACAGCAAGTGATAACGGCACTCGCCGCAAACCGCAAGCGTGCGTGTCACAGGAAAGTGAAATGGCTTTCCACTTAAACAACCAAAAAAAAAAACCGTACCTGTTAATTGATTATTATTTACGCGAACGAGAATTTAGCCGGACCGTAATGGATTGGCTGGAATCAGAAATTGAAACGAAGTTTTCTCTTTCTTACGTGTGGTTCGATAACCTTGTGTGGAGAAAATGCGCCACCCGTTAGTGCGCAAATGGTGTGAGCAACTGCTTTTATTCTAGTCGAGCTTCGATCTATGGGGACCAAGATGGAGCGCGAGCCAAGCAGCTGATGATGATTGATGTTGATGTAGGAAAATGTACAAGTGATGATAATGTGCAGAGATGAAGAAAAGCCAGTCGTATGTTGAGCTCACACTAATTCCCTCCCGTGATGGAAGCGGCCGCCTGGCCGCAATCAGGAATTACGAAACTCGCCGAATATATGGTTTCAAGCGAGAAACGTGCAGTATTTCTGTCCCTCGGCAACGGCGGTCAGATGGGGACGTAAAGACGCGGTAATTCACTGGGGATGTCTGTTCAATGACTGTGTATGGTCCAATAAAACGACTGGTTAATTTTTCACATAAGGCTGTGGCGCGCACGGGTGTCCAAAGAAACACCCCATCGCCAGGAGAAAAAGTCGCAGCACGGTGACCAGAGTTGTAGTGGCACTTCCGTGCGTCCTGGGAAATGTCGGTGTTAATACGGGCGCGGTGACGGCAGTCCGCAAGCCGACAGAGAAATTCTTCAGAGAAAGGAGCTGCTGAGGGTATAGAAGCCGACAGAAATGACACGTCTAGAGCGAAACTTGGTGAGCGACCATAGACGAGGAAGAATGGAGAAAAGCCAGTGGGGCGTTGCGTGGCCGTGTTGTAGGGAAATGTTACGAACGGGAGGATTGCATATCAGTTCGTGTGGTCGGGGGCGATGTACATCGCCAGCATGTCCGAGAGAGTACGGTGGAAATGCTCTGTAAGGCCGTTGGTCTGCAGGTGATAACTCGACATGGTCTTGTGAATGGTGCCTGAGGCACGCAGGACTTCAGCAAGAACGGACGAGAGAAAAGCTTTGCTACGGTCACTGAGGAGAACACGCGGAGCGCCATGACAAAAAATATTTTGCGTAGGAAGAAATCCGCGACTTCCACGGCAGTGCCAGTTTGCAGACAGGCTGTCTCAGCATAGCGTGTGAGATGGTCAACGGCCGTGACAATCCAGCGGTTGCCAGTAGCGGTCTTCGGAAGAGGGCCGTACAAGTCTATGCCAACGACTTCGAAAGGCGACGCCGGGCAAGGAAGAGGCTGCAAGAGGCCCGAAGGAGCAGTAGTTGGTCGCTTGCGGCTCTGGCAACGGACACAGGATGCGACGCACTTGGAAACGGCTGTGAAGAGGCCAGGCCAGGAACAGCGACTTCGGATTCTGTCGTAAGCCTTGTGGTAGCCTAGATGACCTGAAGTCGGATCATCGTGAAAAGCTGCGAGCACCTCGCGTTGCAACGAACGAGGTACGACCGGGACCCATTTGTTACCATCGACATGATAAATGTAGCGTTGTAAAGCCCCATCGTGAAGCCTGAACTGTGTAAGTTGTCGACGAAGTCGGGCGTTGGGAGGTAAAGAAGAACCTTGGAGACGTCCTACAATGGTTCTGCAGTAGGGGCCAACACGTTGGTGAGACACAAGTACAGATGACTGTTCTGGCTTCAGCCAATCGAGCGTCGAGATGGCTGAAGCCGACGAAGGGGACGCGTGCTGTACTTTAGTATGGAGAGTCGATGGTGATTCGCCGTTCTTGGCCAAGGGGTAGCGAGAGAGAGCATCGGCATCCTGGTGTTTTTTTCCGGACCTGTAGGTTACCTCGGAGTCGTACTCATGTAAACGAAGCACCCAGCGCCCAGGGCGACCCGATAACTTCTTTAGCGGTGAAAGCCAGCACAGAGCATTGTTGTCGGTTACGACAGTGAAGTGACGGCCGTGGAGATATGGGCGAAATTTTTGCACGGCCCACACAGCAGCAAGGCACTCGATCTCGGTGATGGTGTAATCCTCTCCGCAGAGGTCAGAGTGCGACTAGCGTAAGCGATAACTCGTTCACGAGAGCTGTTGTCACGTTGCAGGAGAATGGCACCGAGACCATGACTGCGGGCGTCTGTGTGGAGAATGGTGGGGGCGCTAGGATGAAAGTGGCATAACACCGGTCGGACGTCAGGGCATGTTTCAAAGCCACGAAAGCACTTTCACAGTCTCCAGACCAAACGAATGGGGCTTCACGTGCAAGGAGCTGATGGAGGGGAGAAGCAAGTGTAGCAAAGTTGCGTATGAATCGCCGGAACTAAGAAGCAAGTCCGAGAAAACTACGGAGGTCCTTTTGACACATAGGACGGGGAAACTTCAGAACGACGGCAAGCTTCCCAGGATCTGGTCGAATTCCTTCTTTGCTGAGTAAGTGCCCCAGGATCGTGGTCTTGCTCGCGAAACTGCACTTTTTGGTATTGAGCTGTAGCCCAGCGTGTGCGAAGCAGGCGAGCACTTGGTCAAGGTGTTCGAGGTGTTGAGAGAACGTGGTTGAAAACACGACTATGTCATCAAGATAGCACAGACACGTCTTCCACTTCAATCCGCGCAAGACGTTATCGATCATGCGTTCAAATGTGGCAGGCGCATTACAAAGCCCAAAAGGCATCACGTTAAACTCGTAAAGCTCATCTGGAGTGGCAAAAGCGGTTTTTTCTTTGTCAGATTCGCACATCGGTATCTGCCAATAGCCTGATCTAAGGTCAAGGCTAGAAAAATATTCGGCGCCGTGTAACGAGTCTAGTGCGTCGTCAATTCGTGGCAGAGGGTAAACATCCTTGCGTGCGATTTTGTTCAGTGCGCGGTAATCAACGCAAAAACGCACTGAACCATCTTTTTTCTGCATTAGAACAACTGGTGAGGACCAAGAACTTGAAGAGGGACGTATGATGTTCCGTCGAAGCATGTCGGATACGTTCTCCTCGATGACTTTGCGCTCCGAGTGAGATACTCGATATGGATGCCGGTGAACAATAGCGGAGCCGTCAGTCTGTATACGATGAGTCGCGGCTGTGGTCATACTGAGCACGGGTGAATTTACTTGAAACAGGGAATGGTGCTTACTCAATACGTCGAGTAGATCTCGCCTCCGGGCAGGTGTAAGGTCAGCACTTATGGTTGCCGAGAATGGTGCTAAAGAGGCAGTGAGTGGAGACGACTTGGACTCGTGGTACGGTCGAAAGGGCAACAATCCCGATGGGATGGGTATCGATGGTACAAGTGAGAGTAGACTCTCGGGGCAGCAATTGAGGTTCAGATGTTTAATTCAGGGCGGTAAGAAATGCGCAGTCCTCAGAGAAGCGAATGAGGCCAGGAGCAATCACAATTCCTCGAGGAAGAGTACGTCCGTAGGGTGAGATAAGCACGTCGCCATCTGCGATAGTACTGCTGTTAACCGGTCGTATGTGTCACGGGGCTACCGAATTAGCGTGCCCTCGTGTAGGTTCTTGTGTTCAAAACTTGACGGCTTGACCGTCATCGAGCAAGGACAGACGAGACCGTTGGTGCAGTGAAAAAAATACAAACACTCACTGTATTTGAATGAAATGGAATAATGAGAGAAAAGGATAAAACCCAGGTGAAGCATGCAAAGGAGACAGAAAGTTAACAAAACTATGACCGGGAAGTAGAATGTTTAACAGTGCATAGAGTAATTTGAACGGGAAAGACTGTCACCATTAAGGTGGGTACACCAGAGTAGAAGGCGAGGTGGAGGCAGCAGATGCACTCGGAGCGGACTTGGATTGAAGTGTCGCTCGGAGGGAGTGTAGCGTCGCGCGAGTCGGGGTCAACAACCTCTCGGCGTTCTTCAGCCGACGCTCAGACCACGAGCCGGGGCCGCAGTTGTGCCTGGCCAACGCCAGACGATGGAAAGCCGTTGGAGTGCCTGGCCAACGCCAGGCGATGGGAAGCCGGTGGACTGCCTGGCCAACGCCAGGCGATGGGAAGCCGGTGGATTGCCTGGCCAACGCCAGGCGATGGGAAGCCGGTGGATTGCCTGGCCAACGCCAGATACTGTACCGCTCGGGTACACGCCCAGGTGGGAGCCTGCAGCGGCCTTGCCACAGGAACTCGGCCGTCACTCCCGCGCCCTGGTCAGCTTCCTCCTTCCTCCACGCCTCAGCCACGTCTGCCTCGGTTCTTCTCTCGGCCTGTTCCAACCCAGCGTGGAAGCTCTTGATTCGCCGAATTCGCCTGACGTCCACTCACGCGCTTCGCCTCCACATCGTCTTCGTCAATGACAGAGCTCGCGGCCACACATTCGGTGCTTTTCTTGTGTCGGCGCCTCGGGTCGCACTGGCGCACTTTTCAAGATGCACTTTTCATCACACATCTCACCGCGCACTTATCACATCATGCCCCTTTTTCGAGAAGTTTTCTCCCAAAGGAGAAAACAAGAGACGGGCGTTTCACCACTCACGATGCGGTTCTCGAGTCCACACGAACACAAGCACCTTTGCCTTAAGCTAACAATGCTTACTGAATAAACGCACAACAAAAAAAATTATCTATAGCAAACAGTTACCGGATGGTTAGTGGGAAAGTTCTGCCTACCATTTCTATAATAACACATCACTTTCGAGCTATGGCTGCAACCTGCTCATGAAGTCGGCACCCGCATTATCTGATCCTTTAATGTGCTGAATGTGAAAAGTATATTCTTGCAAGGCCAGACTCCACCTTAGAACCCTACTGTTCAAGTGTTTAGCCTTTGCTAAGTATTGCAGGGGTTGATGGTCGGTCTGCACTATGAACTCTGTTCCATACAAAAAGATGTGAAATTTTTCTACCGCCCACACTAATGCTAAACATTCACGCTCGATGGTAGAATAATTCATTTGGCGAGGTAAGAGCTGGCAGCTGGCATACGACACCGGGTGTAACACGCCCTCGTGCTCTTGCATGAGGACTGCACCGATACACGTGTTCGATGCATCTGTATGGAGCACGAAGACGCGTGTTGGATCTGGAGCCTTCACGACCGGCCTTGAAGCGAGGGCCTCCTTTAACCTGTCGAATGCTTCTGCTGTCTCAGAAGTCCACCCGATCTTGTTTTTCTCCATTTTTCTGGTAAGCTGTGTTAATGCCGAGCTTTTTCCGCGTATTGGGGTATTAAATCCCGGTAATACCCAGCTAATCCCAGAAAAGATCGGAGCTGCTTCTTGGTGTCAGGTAGAGGGGCTCTGGCTATTTTCGCAACTGTAGTTTCTACGGGTTGAATAGTCCCACCTCCTAGACGATGACCCAAGAATACGATCGACTCCACAGCTATTTCACATTTCTGAGGCTTGATGGTTAAGCCAGACTCCCGCACTTTCTGCAAGAAGAGTTGTAAAGTGTCTATGTGCTCCTCCCAGGTGTTCGTAGCCACGAGAACATCGTCAATATAGTGGACTACATTTCCGATGCCCTGTAGAAGAGTTCGCATTAAACGGGTAAACACAGCAGAAGCTGTCTTTATGCCAAACGGCATGTATATGAACTGGAAATGCCCAGATTGCGTTGAGAATGCTGTTATGGGTCTCGAGGCCTGGGCAAGAGGGACTTGCCAATATCCCTTTGTGAGGTCGAACTTGGAAAAGTATCTTCCGGTGCCTACTTCTGTAAACATTATATCTGTTCTTGGTATGGGTTCCGCGTCCGAAACCAAGATTTCGTTGATGCGACGAAAGTCGACGCATGTGCGATAGGTGTTATCCGGTTTCTTGATAAGCACCAAGGGTGAATTGTAGGGCGAATTTGACCGCTCAATCACACCTAGTTTTAGCATGTCCTGAACTTCTTTCTCCACTACCTCCTTCATTGCCAACGGCAACGGATACTGAGGTGTGTTGATCGGTTCAGATGTCGTCAAGTGAAGCTTGCATTCTAACAGATTCGTCTTTCCCGGAATTTCAGAGAATACATCTTGATAATCATTTAGAATACTCCCAAGTTCTGTACGTTTGTCCTCTTCTAACCCCTTGCCAATTGGAATCGCTTCTACACCCGCAGCCGGCTTAACTGTGCAAGTGGGTAGAGGGGTATCTGTGTCTTCCTCCTTCATAACCACAGAGGACGCTGTTTGTGGAATGGGGTCTGGTTGTCGGTCTTCATAGCGCTTTAGCATGTTTATATGGAAAAGTTTGGTTTCATGTCCCAAGTCCAGCCAATAGTCGTATTCACCTTTTTTCCCAATGACCGGAAACGGACCTTTCCATTGCATCAACAGCTTATTCGCCGTCGTGGGAAGCAAAATGAGAGCTCGGTCTCCAACTTTAAGTTGACGCTTCTTGCTCCTCCGATCATAGTAATATTTCTGATTCCTTCTAGCTCGCATCAGGTTCTCATGGGCTAATTTTAGTGTCTTCTCAAGACGATCCCTGAGGTCGAGGACATATCCATAAGTCGTTTTCACCTCCTCTTCGATCTTTTCTTCAGTCCAGAGCTCTTTCAGCAAGTTGAGCGGGCCTCGGACGTATCTCCCGTATATGAGTTCGAAAGGGGAAAATCCCATGCTGGCTTGGGGCACTTCTCTATATGCAAATAGAAGGGGTGCAAGCAACCGATCCCATGATTTTGGATCCTCTTGACAGAGCTTGCGTAGCATTTGCTTCAGAGTTCCATTAAATCGCTCTACTAGCCCATTGCACATGGGATGATAAGGCGTTGAACTGAGATGTTTTATAGCCAGCAGATCGTTAACTTCCCTCATCAGATCTGACGTGAAACACGAAGCCTGATCACATAAGACTTCTCGGGGAAACCCAACGCGGGAGAACATTTCTACCAACCCTTCTGTCACAGTGGCGGAGTCTATCGCCGGCAAAGCCACCGCATCTGGATAGCGCGTAGCGAAATCGACCATGGTCAGTATGTACTTGTTACCTCTGTTGGAGACCGGCTTTAAAGGTCCAATAATGTCCACTGCCACTCGTTCAAAAGGAGTGTCAATCAGGGGCATTTTCCCAAGAGGTGCCTTGCCTACTTTGCTCTTCGGGTACATCCTTTGACACGTGTCACAGGACCGCACGTATCTCTTGATATCTTCCTGAACTCCTGGCCAATAGAATGAACCCAGCACCCGATCAATTGTTCTTGTTATCCCTTGATGCCCTGACATCAAACCCTCATGGGCCATCTTTAACACTTGACTTCGTAGTTTGAGAGGAACTACTAGCTGCTGTACCAACTTGCCAGAGGATAGGCGGTAGTTGCGATACAGTAATGACTTTTCAATGATGAAGGAACACTGTGTCGATCCTCTCCCATAAAAGACTTGTCCTACTTTGTTCTTCCAAGACTCCAGGGTCTTGTCTTCTGCTTGAGCCGCCTCGAGGTCTCTCCTATTCATCTTCAAACTACTGACGTGGATTGCAGCTGAATCCGGCTGCACTCTTGTGCTCCGGATGCTACAAAGTGATGATTTCAGCCGATGGTCTTTCTTCTCAGGTGAGTTATCGGTTACGCCGCTCGGCTCCAGCTTTGTCTCAGCCCTTTTCTTTTCCCATTTCTCATCAGGGTCATCGACCGCTCGAGCTCCTGGCACGTTGCCAGCAATAATGTCGTAGAGCGGTGAAGTCATGCATTTTACAACAGACGTGCCCGAAAAATACGGGGAAAAGATCTCGACTTTTGCCTCGGGTGCAGTGATTCGGCTGCCATCTGCTAAGAATAACGTCGCCATGGCTCCCGTCATTGCTTCATCTGGCACCAAAGAACGCCGTACCACCATTGTATTGCTTCCTGTATCCCGTAGGACCGAAGCAGCCTTGCCGAATATAAGGCCCTGAAGCACTGGCATATGATGTTTGGTTGACTTTAACTGCGTGTTTACCGCACTGGCTACATTCTCTTCCTTCTTATCCGCTGACACATCCTCAACTTCTCCTGTCTTTTCCTCTTGCGACCATATACAGGAAGACTTCTTCGTCACGTTCTGTTCCCTGGTGCATGCCTTAATATCGTGCCCCGTTTTGTGACAATAGTCACAGTATGGTTGTCTCGTCCGAGCACGACAATCTGCTGCTCTGTGACCGGTTTTGTCACAGACAAAACATCGGGTGGAAGACTTCCCAGCTGTACTCCCGCACTTTCCTGAGGAGCCATTCTCTGATTTATCGCGAAAAACCAACAAGTTTGACTGCCGCTGGGCTTCCAAAAAATTATCAGCAGCCTCGGCGATTTCCTCTAGCTTCCGACAGTTTTTCTCCCGCACGAAAAGCGCCACCCGATTATGACACTGATTGAGAAACTGTTCAGCCACTATGAGATCTCGGACGGACGAATACTCCTTTTCGGTTTTGGACATCTCCACCCATCTGTCGAAAAAACTTGTTAACCTTGTCGCATACTGCTTGCCCGTTTCGCCATCTTGAGGCTTGCTGTTCCGGAACTTCTCCCGGTAGCCCTCCGCCGTGAAACGAAATCTCTGCAGTAATGCCAACTTGGTTTTATCATAGTCGAGTGCCTCTTCTGGAGACAAACGACCAAACACCTTGAGAGCTTCTCCACTCAAGCAAAGACTCAAAGCCGTGGCCCACTTTTCCTTAGGCCATTCCTGACCGGTGGCGACATTCTCAAACCTTTTTAAGTACGCATCAAGGTCGTCCCGGTTTTCATTAAATCCTGGTATAAAATTGTGCGGGTTAACGTTACATGGTCCCCGCGCCTGTCGACTTTGGTCCGACGATGCGGATTCCCTGGCACCTTCCACCTCAGCAAGCCGAAGACGCAGTTGTATCGTCTTCTGACATTCGGCCTCAAGTTCCCTCTTTTCTTTTCTCGCCTCTCGATCAGCAGCCCTCGCCTCTCGTTCGGCTTCGCGAGCGCGTGCCTCACGTTCCTCCAACCATATCCTCAACTCATTTCCCTCTAGACCCATGCGCATCGCCAGCGCCGTTAACTCTGATGCACTCATTTTCTACGTGCCACGTAATAATGTGCAAAAACGGTCTCGTTGTCCTGTCGCCGCGGACGCCAATTTGTCACGGGGCTACCGAATTAGCGTGCCCTCGTGTAGGTTCTTGTGTTCAAAACTTGACGGCTTGACCGTCATCGAGCAAGGACAGACGAGACCGTTGGTGCAGTGAAAAAAATACAAACACTCACTGTATTTGAATGAAATGGAATAATGAGAGAAAAGGATAAAACCCAGGTGAAGCATGCAAAGGAGACAGAAAGTTAACAAAACTATGACCGGGAAGTAGAATGGTTAACAGTGCATAGAGTAATTTGAACGGGAAAGACTGTCACCGTTAAGGTGGGTACACCAGAGTAGAAGGCGAGGTGGAGGCAGCAGATGCACTCGGAGCGGACTTGGATTGAAGTGTCGCTCGGAGGGAGTGTAGCGTCGCGCGAGTCGGGGTCAACAACCTCTCGGCGTTCTTCAGCCGACGCTCAGACCACGAGCCGGGGCCGCAGTTGTGCCTGGCCAACGCCAGGCGATGGGAAGCCGGTGGATTGCCTGGCCAACGCCAGATACTGTACCGCTCGGGTACACGCCCAGGTGGGAGCCTGCAGCGGCCTTGCCACAGGAACTCGGCCGTCACTCCCGCGCCCTGGTCAGCTTCCTCCTTCCTCCACGCCTCAGCCACGTCTGCCTCGGTTCTTCTCTCGGCCTGTTCCAACCCAGCGTGGAAGCTCTTGATTCGCCGAATTCGCCTGACGTCCACTCACGCGCTTCGCCTCCACATCGTCTTCGTCAATGACTGAGAGCTCGCGGCCACACATTCGGTGCTTTTCTTGTGTCGGCGCCTCGGGTCGCACTGGCGCACTTTTCAAGATGCACTTTTCATCACACATCTCACCGCGCACTTATCACAGTATGTTGAGCTCACACTAGCTTTCGTTGAATTGTCTGAAGAAAAAAGAAGCGCGGACAATGTTTACTACGCTCCACAACTTTTTAAGAATGCGGCATAAGATCTTTTCTCAATTTCCGAAATATCTGCAGTTCTTTGAGAACGGGAAAAAGAATGTGGGAACGGCTATGCTACCTTCAAATTTCCCTTAGGCTACTGTACAGCCTCTTTAATGTGTACCAGTATAAGAGGGAGAGAGAAAAAAACATTATTTAACAAGTAGGCCCGGCGATTTGGTTGGGGTAGGGCCACAAGCACTCCAGCCTAGGTGACGGCCTCGAGCCCTTGGACACGGGCGGATTCCTCGGTGTGCCGGACGGCCCAAAGTTGATCGGCGAGGTTGTGGCCATGCAGGCACGCGTCCCATCGCGCCCCGCGGTCACAGACTGCCATGTCTACCCCGTTCCTAATAAGGGGATTCTGCCGGGCGCTACCTATGCATGCCCACAGCATGTGCTACAACGTCGCGCTGGCTCCGCACACTTTACACGTCTCAGACCTATAAATGTCTGGGTAGCAGAGGTGAAGGATCACGGGGTTTGGATATGTGTGCGTCTGTAGTTGTCTCCAGGCAACCGCCTGTTTCTTGTTTAGTTTGTCGTGTGGTGGTGGGTACTTACATCTGTTCAATCTGTAGTGTTGTGTGATGTCTGTGAAAGTGGTTATGCAATCGCGAACACATCACTCCCGCATTGCCCGCGTGTTGGGCAGGGCGTCAGGACTGTCCGTGGTCGTCACGGCTCAGCGTGTAAGTTCTCGAGCCGCGTCGTCGGCTGCCTCATTGCCCGCAAGTGGTGTATCCGTGTGGGAGGGGGTCCATAGCAGAAAACTGTAATTTTTGCAGCAAATGTTGCCTTCGTGTATTTCGAATACGTAGCTACGCCAGCGGCCGGATCTCCGGGGAAGCGGCCCGCCCAATGTCTAAGAAAGAAAATTTCTGCATTTATTTAACAATACACTTCCTAAATAGCCCCAAAACAAAGTTAACAGCTGAACACAATCAAAACACGCTGATTTAGGAAAAAAGATGGTTTTTTGTTTATTAATCACTTCCCGAGAGACAAGTGTCCAATGGCTTTGAAAATAGTAATGCAAACAACGTAGAATACTTGATGTTCGTTTACTGTAAGTGGGGGGGGGTGGAATGCAATACACATGAGCTTAAGGAACAAAACTGTCCGAAAACACTCGCATACGGACGACGCAAATCCACAAAAACAGCCTTACTTGGGAGTTGCTCCTTGCTATATTTTTTCGGTAATTAGGCTTTGTCACATAGTCTCTGAGAGCCTCAGTAAATTTGTGCGCCTGTGCTGCAATAACGTCGCCGCATCACAACGAACGCGCAATGTTAAGAGGAGATCGCGTATTGGGCCGACACTTCTGGCTTCAATTCTCTTACGCGGCCAGTGACGCTCCCTCTGCGTTTTTCGATAACCACGCCTGAATATAACTGATACGCCAGCTAAAGGCGTTATCGCGTGCACGCTTTCTTAAAAAATCCGCGCGAAAGAATAAAAATGACAGGGAACATTCATATACTTAAAGACACTTTGGGGATCTTCAAGTCCAACGGAAAGCCTGAAGTAGAAACGTTCGAAGGAGCGAAATGCTGCAAAGCCGTATGCTATGCGACGTCAACGTCAAGGTGCTTCAAATTGTCGCGGACTCCACTATGGCATGTGGTCGAGTCTTCCTCTCTTCAAGGGTTGCAGAGTTAGCATTTTCATTTTCACACCCACTTTGTGTACCGAATTGAGCTTGCCTGTGTGCACACCGCGCTTGGAACTTCCCGCCAGGAGCGCTCAAAAGACTGAACACGAGGCTCTCGCAAGACTCGAATGTAGACCTTTCCGCAAATCGCCCGTCCCCAGCAACTTCCGAATGACACGAACATGCCCAGACACACGAACACATGCACACACGAGGCCAAGAAAGGGTCACACATCTCCGCGAAATGAACCATGACAAGTGGGCGAAGCACTGGGTATCGTTCGGTGTTACTGTAAATCGCCCGTGAAATTGCTCACACATGCATGTAAATGGGTGTCAACGCGTGTGCATATTTATGCACGCATTGTCATTTATGCTCCTGGTTTTATAAGGTTCCTGCGCTCCCACGTCGTAGATCGCGCAGAGTTCCGGATTAATTTAATTAACGAACACGCTACCAATCCTTATAGTTCAACTACTCCCAAGATAAATCAGCCACCGGCACTCAATGCAGGTCAAGATCCAGTGCCTATATATTCGGGCTGGGCGGTGAACGGGCGTGCAGCGCAACCAGTCGGTTTTTAGATGCGAAGCAGCTTATGGCGGAGTTCAAACGGATGGTTATGGTTTGCGGTGTGACCACCCTTACTGCGCTTGCGCAAACACTCTCCACACACCTCCTCTCCACAGACCCCTTCTCCGCTCCCCCTAGTCGCGTGACCCTCTCCGCACACCTCCTCTCCACTCCCCCTCTCCACATGACATCGGCGTTGCGTACAGCGGGATTTGCTTGACGACGCTGCCGTTGCATTTCAGCATGTCGAGTCCGCGTTTCATCCGTATCAGTTTCCCGTCGACGTTGCCGCTTGCGCTGGGCTTCCCTAGCCTGAAGCTCCGTGATCGTGACAGCGTGGTGATCATTACATTGTACTTGGAACAAAAGGGACGTAAAATTGTACCTACAAACAGCAATGGTAGAATACGACAATGTGTACAAGAACGACCGATTTATCATGGTGGGAGACTTCAATGTCAACATCGACAAGAACTCTTGGATAGTGCAACACATGATAAGCAGGGGCTCTATTAACGGAAACAGCTAGTCAAACCGGTGCAAACGCGGTGTGCACCCGCCCGTGATGCTTCGCCTCGCCTCATTGTCCCCTTTAGCGGGAGATGGTGTAATTTTTTTCAATCAAGAAACTCGCTAGCAGACGCTGCCTGCATGACCGTTGTCTCTCGCGGGCGAGAGCACGTTCTCGTTCCTTGCGAATTGGTAAAGTTTTCATCGCACAAAGAGCGTTTTCATAGTCAACGCATGCTGTTTGCCCTCTAGCATGACAGCAGACGGTACTGCCTAGGTGCAGTGCCTCCGGGATCAGCCCACACACACACACACACACACACACACACACACACACACACACACACACAGCGACGACAAGGGACGGCGAGCAAGTGTTTTGGTGCTTCGTTCCTAAAAGGAAGATTCCACGCGCGTAACGACTGGAAACGACAGAGAGTGAAGCCCTGCATCATTAAGAACACGGGGCGAAGCTTTGTGATTTGGCGCAGCGGAGTGGGGTGGGCAGTGGGAGAGCTGTTGATAAAAAGAACGCGCAGCTTTCTCTGCTGCTCTCCCTGTATTGGGGGAACCGTGCCTATTATGAGCGACTCTGGGTATGAAGCCAACTGTCTGATATTGTTTTGGACCCCAGTCTGGGATGGTGACAGTGCCTTGGATTCTAGTCGTTGCATGTTTATGATCATTTTGAATACCTGCATTTCACCCGCATATCAAGACAATGCATTTTGCATTATCTTGATGTGCGGGTGTGGACAGCAGTCTATTCCCGCCCGTGCACTGCCCGCGCTTTAACCGTGGCTAAGGCGGCGCAGAACCAGTAGCCGTGCGAGGAACAACATCCGCCAAAAGCCGATGGTCGGCCAAGTTTGCTAGGGAAATCATTCCCACCAATACCCGTTATTGTATAAGTGCTCCTAATGTCCCTGCTGCAATCACTCTTCTTGGTGGGGCGACGGTAGCGTGATCTTTACTCTTGGTGTGATGAGACATAAATACACGCAAGCAGCGTATTGGTGCCCCGTATCTAAAGTGTAACAATTCTATCGGGCTGATGGACTTTCATGACGGTGGGCCGCGAATGGAAGCAGGATATTTCTCGTCAATGTTTCGCCTCAAAAATATCAATTGTTTTTCCTTGACGGTGCATATAGCTTTATTCAGGTTCAGACCGGTGTTACGTAGCCACTAAAACATTTGTCCCAGTACAGATTATCATGCCGCCTTTCAGGAAACATAATATCGTTAGGTTGACTTAGACCTCTAAAATGTCCCGCATAACACACTACGTGCCTTTGCAAGGAACCTTGACTGTAGTTCGCACATGCATGTTATTTTAATAGACGACATGCATTTGGGCCAGGTGTCTGTTTTTCAGCAATGTACGTGCACTGTATTGTTGAATCATGCGTATCAGTGTCTGTGCCATGTGCCATGTGCTGAATGTAGCGGCATTTAATGGGAGGCGTACGAAATTCACAGCCTCGTCTCATATCGAACTACCACCCAGTCCTCCACATTCGTCAATAATCCTTGTGAGTAAATTAGGTAGTAGCAAGGATTTCGCGTCGATTGTCGCCACTTTAACGAGATCACGCATGATATAATCTTTTTATGAAGCGTTCATGACGTCAGCAGGGCAAGATCATGTGATGACGGGGCGGATCCTGGCGTTCGATCACCAGATGCCTCATGCTCGCCGAAATGTCCCCGTCGCGGGAGCGCTGCTCTTGCGACTCACGCACCAGCGACTCGCGCACTCGCGCTTTTTCGTATTCTCACACCGAGCGCAGTTGTCTTCTGGCACAGCACAATGAACACAAAGAGGTGCTGGCAACGACGCTGACACATGGAGTCAATCCTCGGCCCCACCACGGTGCTCTAGTGACTACGGTACTCGGATGCTGATCCGAGGGTCGCGGGATCGAATCCGGCCGCGGCGGCTGCATTTCGATGGAGGCAAAATGTTCAGGCCCGTGTGCTGTGCGATGTCGGTGCACGTTAAGGAACCCCAGGTGGTCGAAATTTCCGGAGCCCTCCACTACGGCGTCTCTCATAATCAGAACTGGTTTTGGGACGTTAAACCCCACAAATCAATCAATCGATCCTCCTCCTACCGTCTGATACTAGTTCAAAGCAACGTCCTTGTGCGAGGCAACAGATCAACCTCTAGTTCTTGCTACCTTGACGACAAGATTGTTTTATCTACAACATTCAACAGTGGCCGCACCCATCCCGCAGTAATTCTGGGAGTCTTCCGCACAGCCGACGTTTCTTTCGGTCGGTTTCACAGATTTCATTATATGCACAGCAATGCTTAGATGACTGCACTGGGGCATCCAGAACAGTCATCGAGTCTACAATCATGTTCTGAAATGGTTTCCGTGATCTGAATGAAGCTAGCTGCTGATAGCATCCGGTTGGCCAAGAAATACTACGACCTCGTGATCACGACTCTAACGGATTGCTTCGCAGGCCGAGATCTCCTTGTAAGTTATCAAGTTGATCATTTCCTCGCTTCGAGCCCTGTAAAAACCTCATCAGGTGACCCGACGCTTCAGCTATCACAAAGTGCCGTTTCACGTGAGTGGGCTGGAAGACCTTGGAGGCTCACAGGAACAGAGTATGCCGCTGCAGGGAAGTGTGTCCTAATACGAACAATGCCGAAATATTTCGGTCCTTTTTAAATAGAGACAAGTAAGATGACCACGCATCGACCGTCGTTGTAGATCCCTAGCACAGATTGCGATTGGTCAGGGAACTTTTGAAGTTTGTATGTGTAAAAATACAAGGTCCAGAGAGAAGCCGGTTACTGTCGCGCCTGCATGCATGAGCCGGCAAAGACGCGAGCGATGTGCCACAAGGTAACATGTGCGGAGAAGCACACATCCCGTCAATATTTTTCGATGGGCCGACCTTCTAACGCTTTCCACTGCCACCAGTCCTCTGAATCGGGAACAGTGACTTCACGAGTGAAGATCGGAACAAAGAAAATGGTTAGACTGAAATTTATTGACATAGATTGCAGAAAAGCAGACTTGCTTCTGCAAGACTTGCAACTCGCAAGAGGCCTCTGTCTGGTGTCATGATCTCCCAATTTTCATAGTTTAAACTCTTCTCCCTTTGGTCCCTGAAGCGTGAAAGGAGAAAGAGGAAACCAGGTGCGGGGGCCAATGTCGTTGCCATTATTCGGGCTGGAATGATGATTGGTCCTGTAAAACGATGCCCGAGTCGCCTACGTAGGCCCTTGCTGAAGTGTCGTGAAGACCATTATCCGATGTTCTCTCCAATGCAGTGGTAGTCACGCATGCACGGAGAAATTCCAGCTGTGAATAAGAAGCGCCTCTCTGGCCAGCCGCATTGTGAACGCTAGGGTAGCTTGGCGTGTGCTTCTCGCTTTTGGCATTTTCCCCAGACGGTGCCTCAGACTGTCTCGCTGTTTAGAGTCGCTGTATCATCGAGCGACCAATAAACCTCTTCTTAATTGGTGAAAGTTCTGGCGTTCCCCACCACTTCAACATCCTGGAGCTGCGAACACGAATGCTTCCGCCTGCCAGGGAGTACAGCCGGTGGCCACATCTGTCACCTGTGTGCAACCGGTACTGCTTGTGGCCGCTCCTTTAACGTATGTGCAGGTAGTGCAGAGGCCCCTGCAGCCGCCTTTCTGAACTCAGTCCCACCCTCCCCTACGGAATGTTCATGCTGTGCCTTTCTTACGAATCCCGTGGGAAAAACTAGCAAGAGCACAACCGTACGGTAAAGCCGCGCAGAAGCAACAGCCGGTGAGCATTCATTCGTTTCCTCGAAATCCATGTAGTCCCCGGGACGTTCAATGATATACAAAAGTATCAGAAGCCACTGTTTGCAGACGGCGCTAGCAAGCAGCTAACAATCCTCCCCCATTAACTGAACGGTAGTCATGTTTCACCCCGAGGAGTAGCGATCGATAGGCCTCCTGATACTTTTGTCACTGTCAGTCTAACTGGCGGCTGTTCAGGATTAGGTGATTGCTCGAGAGGTGCAGGTGTTGCATCTTGTAGCAATTCGCCAGTTCAGTCTTGCTGAGACTGCTTCATCGAGACTGCTCGCAGATGGTCCCCATGTCGGTGCCATGTAGGCCCATCCTGTAGAGTGACATTTGCCGACGAAGCACTAGTCATTCTATCGGAAACTACAGGAACCAACGGTGGACCAGCTTTGAAATTTCTGGCTTATGCAGATGTCCCTGTCTCTAGCTATGGTGTAGGATGTCACCTTTGGTCGGCATGAACCTTCTGCTTGAGTTGCATGAGCTGAACGCTGGACCGAATGTCGGGACGCAAGCAGTCAAGTGGAGACTGAATCTTCCCATCCATCAGTGGTTGGCATGGCTCAGGCCCGCTCTTACAAAATGGGTGTTGAAGTCACCTGGTGCACTCCTCTTGTGCTTGTCTTCTTTGATAGTTTGTACCACTCATTATGCGGCACAATTAGAAGAGGGATGGTAGAGTGGTATTAATGTGCCACTGATTCCGTTCCGGCGTAAGGATTCCGCATAAGGTTGCTAGTGAAAGGTGGCCCGTTGTGAGACTATGATATCAGACAAGACGTGCTGCGAAAAAACAGTCCTGTTCACTGAAATAGTAGCTTCACCTGGTAGTAACGAAACAGAAAGGACTTCGAACCTTTTAGAAAACACATCAACCATGGCCGAGTTATTGACCCTTGAATGGCCCTGCGAAGTCTGCATTCCTTCGAGACCATGGCTTTTCAGGAAATGGCCACGGCGTAACAGTTGTGCCACGGGGATTTTTATGATAAGCTTGGCAAATAGCACAGCTTGTCAGTTGATTCGCAATTACGTTGTCGATACCTGGCCACCACACGTGGCGCCTGGCAATCATCTTTATTTTCTCCTCTCTTGGAGGCCTAGCAAGCAATATCTGGAGCACTTATGGTTGCAATGCTTTCGGTTTCATTAATGGTGCTCCCCACAAAGCACAACCTTCATGCGGACTAAGTTCACTGAACCGAGAGGTAAAAGGAATTGCCTCACCACCCACTGGAACATGATTTCCAGAATAGACTGCAAGCACAAGTTCTCTCCTAGTCATTCGAGCAATGACTGTGGGATACAGCCACTCAGGATACGCTCGTTCCAGCCTTACGATGTCAGCTGGTGTGTACTCAGCTACGGTTTACATAGCTCTCTGGAAGTGGCAATCAGCTGAGGCCATCTGCACGGCCCAACGTACTTCCTGGCCTATATATAAGCTTTAACTCATAACCTGAAAGGGTCAAGGCCCATCTGATGACTCGAGCAGTGGCGTAGGCACGCATGGGCTGACCAGGCTGAAGCCCCCCCCCCCCAAATTTTTCCAGCCTGTGCCCCACTGCCTGTTTATCCTGGCCCATCACATATACGAACAAGGGTGCCCATTCTGGGAAGTTGCGGCTATGGGCATTCAAGTCTCTGCCGTGGGCTTAAAAACGAAGAACGCGGCTCTTTCAACCCACACAGGAAGTTGGCTTATCACTCTATAGCGGCGAAAGTTGTAGTCTGTCTGCAGGAAATGGTGGTGGCAAACGAGGGGCACCTGTAATTTATCGGCAAAGAGTGCTGCGATGAGAGCCTGAAAGGGGAGCTTGCAGTCTTTGCAGCGCAGCGCCACGGCAGGCGGACGCTTCTTCAATTTGCTGACGATTAGCTCCCTGCGGTGACGGAAGAGTACGGCGGGTTTGGGAACCTGGAATCATGCGTGGTTTTGCTGCGGGTGAAACGTTCGCTGGCCAAGATCATCGAGCTAGCGAACCAAGCACACAGCAAAGTATGCCGCTGTTCCCTGTCCAACGCCTTCGCCTGTGTCGCGCGACCTTTCTTCCCCTTTTATTCCTGTTTCTGTGGGGCGCTGACGCACTTTGTCCGTTGGGTGCTCTCGCGTGGGGAATATGGCGTACAGTGCATGCGTTTCCTTTTGTCTTTTGAGGAGTGCCCCTACATGGGTGGCCCAATACATCTTCGTTTTCGTCATTTTTCTTGACCACATAAATATGGCCGCAATGTGCGCGCACGGCGTGTCCCCTTCTGAGGAGGGCGATGCTGCAGACAGAGGAAATTTCAACATACCTTGCGACTGGACAGCACTGCTTTGCAGTGTTATCCACAAACAGGTAAACTACCGAAGAACGAGTCGACAAAAAGACTGCGCTGCGCCTCATCGCCGAGCGTGCACAAGGGTCTACAGCTCCTCTACCAGCAGTTGATGGACGCGAAATTCGTTCAAGAAGAGGTGACCAGATTCGTATCCACACTTTCCCGGCAAAATTTCTCAAGGACAGCAGCAGCTCTCCGTCTCCTGGAGAAACTCATCTTCGAAGACCTCGAATGCTGTCCTTTTCCTCAACTGATTTGTACTGACATGATTCCGTATATCCTCTGACAATACAGTGGCTTTGTAATGTGCCTAAGATGACCTGTATGGATTATATGTGAATTCTCCGGTAATGGTAACTAGTCCCTTGCTATTGCTCACATGAGGTGATGCGATCCCTTAATAATTTCACGAAGCCAGGAAATTATTTTGAAATCATTTCATTTCTTGAATACAATACACAGCATTGTAAACGTAACAGCCGAAATAACTACAGTTGCTAAGACGATTTATCGATCAATAAGGCTTCAAAGAATCCATGAGCGGCCAAAGGGAAAATAAAATGAGAAGAAATCTCTTTATACCAATACCTTTCTTCGGGTACAGTATCTGGTCGAACAAAACGAACGGAGAAGGCTACATGTCAAGCAAAAATGCAAATGAGTTCCATGAAGAAAAAAGAGCTCAAGAGAACGGGAAAAAAAACACGTACAAAGGACAGGCATTTCAGGCATGCAAAACAAACTTGCAAGACAAACTTGCCCACACCGATCCTCTGCTCATTCAGCAGAATTATCAGGACGCTTTATTTTGAAGAAACTAGTGTTTAGATATAAAAAATACGAAAATTTCGCGCAACTGTTTATTCAATTTCGAGTTCAAGCACCGAGAAAGTCCTGCAATTATTCGCCATTGGGATATGCTACAACTGAGGGTTGTAGGCACTGCCATTATTTGCTTGCCTGGTGCGCGGAATCGGGGAAGAAAATATTACATCTCTTTGAGGCAGTACGAAACGCACTAATCTTGGACCTCGTTTAGTAAGGGAGCCAAATAAGTTATTTACATATTTACATCATCCCCCATGTTTTTCAACAGTGGCAGCGAAATGAGAAAGAAAAAAAGCATACAAAGCTCGATGAACGTCATAGGGAAAATATTGAGCGTCTACAACCATAAGAAATCTTTCTTTTACAAACTTTTTTTTAACCTTGATGTGTCTAAATCGACCGCTAGGCATGTAATATTGTCAATTCAGTGTAGCAAGCGATTGCGTAATGTTAAAACATGTGACGTTTCAGTTTGCAAATAGTTGACAATCTAGTATTTGTCGATGCTGGTGCTGCATCAAGTCAGTACATTTATGAACCTCGTAAGTTGAAAACTTATGGTGAACGTCATTGATACAGGAAATATTGGACCTAATACCGGCCATTGTGACGCCCCGAGGGGCGTCGGCGGGGCGAGACACGGATGATACACAATCCTATTTTTCGGCTGCCGCTGCGGTCATAGAATCGCTGGGGCTTTCGTTACCCGCGAGTTTTGCAGAAACCGCGCTTTGACAGCAGCGCTGATGTTTGCGCGGCGGCCCCAGATGAGAGTGTGGATTAGCCAGAGACCTTAAAGGCGACAGAATGCCGACGCCAAAGCGAACCCAGAGCGCTCATAAGTGCTTGAACAAAGCCAGCGGAGCGTCCCCGGTATGTTTCGATCACCGTGCAATCCATTAACTGCTTCTCGGACGCACCACGTCTGACCAGCCACAAAGGAGCGACTGCCGAGAGGCGCGTCTTTTATATGCGAAGCAGTTCTTTGACTAGCCTGTGTAACGCTGTCCCTCCGTGCGTCCATACGAACACGCCGCAACAGGCTCCCCTCGCCCCATGTGTTGGAGCGGTGCCAAGTAGGTCATGCCGCAGCTGCGCGTTGAAGTCATGCTCCCCCCACAGTGCGCGCTGACATCACTCTCTCCCTCTCCTGCCGCGTGCTCGCCGCAGCGCCCGCAACACCTGCAGCTACCGCCGCTCGCTCCGCTAACCGCGACCGCCACTCGCTACACCGCCGACTCGTCGGTTCAAGCGCAAAATTAACACCACCTTCCCAAAGGGAACCCTGATGGGATGCGAAGCATCCGCGTTAGCGCCGTTCAACCTGTGACGCCACCCGTGCGCAATGCTGCTGCTTCGCATCCCATCAGGGTTCCCTTGGGAAGATGTTAATTTTTCACCGGGCACTTCCTGTGTGAAGGTGCCTAGACGGTGCCAAATTGCTTGCACCTGGAGTATTTCGGAATGGAAGCGGTCGTAGCTAACGCTCGTTACGGTAATCTGTACACAAGTGTCGCCGGTTAGGCTGTCCGACGTCTTGTGGGAATGTCGAGATTTGTGTATGTTTATATTTTGCTTTCTATAATTTTGGAGAGGAGCTCGTACTGCGTTCCACTGTGGAGGCGAGTCCCAAACAATGGTCGCACGGCAGGTTGGGCTGGTGCGATTTCCACCGCCGACGATGCCGTAGACAACCATTGGATAGACGCCCTGGTGAGGCGGGGCTGTCAGGGAGAAGAAGTCGTCTCGGGACAGAGGACAGAGCGGAATTTCGGGGATTCGAGAGACTCAAAGACAGGCGGTGATCTTCCGTCATGTGAAGAAGTAAGCTTCGTTTGCGATCCGTCGTGCGAGCCTGGCTGTTCGGCTCTCCAACCTCGGAGAGACGATGTAGTCTTTGCGAGAGCATGAGGAGAGCAGCAACGATCGGGGAAAATCAGTGAGATACGGCGACTTCGAGGGCGACATCCGAGTTTCTAACAAAGCACCAGTGCATAGGCTGGCGACGAGACCTATGCGCCGATGGAGCCCACCCAGATAAGCGTTTATTTCGTTGGCGCCAGCAAGCGTGCTTAAGAAATTGCGCCGTTAGCTTATGAGCTGTTCTACCCATTGTCTCGGCCATTAATGGACGAGTTTGTTTGGCCTGTTAATTCCTGTGCTGCACTATGCGTTTACGTTGCTCTTTGTTTACCTTGCATCATTACGTTGGCTACTAATTGTTAATTCTATACTTTGATATTCACATATTAAATTCCATGTTTTGTTGACTTAATTAGGCCAGTTGCCTCTTTTCTTCCCGGCCCCAGCACGAATCCCGTTTAGTTAAATGATTGTTAACGTGTTAACATTTCGAACGCAGTCGTAGCGTCGTTGTGGTACTTGTGAAGTTTTCCGGCGTAGAACCACCTCCCCCTTTGCGCGAAGTAGGGACATCTCAACATTCCGGAGTTCACTTCAGTGAGTTACAAATCAGATTTATCTATCGCAACTTGCATGCCGCATGCCTCGAAGGAACTGTAGAATTAAACTGGCGTTAGTCCCAACAGCACCGTGGGATTTTAGGGGCGAAGCTCCTCATGGCATCAACTGGGCGGTTCTCGGTTGTCGGTCCTGTGTAGCCAGTAGCGTCTGCCTTATCATACAATAGATGGTGCTGTCCCATAGAGATGCATGCAAACTGCAGTTGGGTGACGATATACTAGATGGCGCTGGTCGTCATCGCCCTTTCTCGTCTAGTTTCCTAGATGGCACTGTCCCATAGAGATGTGTGCATTATGGCAGTTGGGTGACTGGACACTAGATGGCATCATGACAGTGAATATGCCGCGGTGGAGCTCGACTGTCAGTCGAGCTCCCCCTCTCTCTCCTCTCTCGCCATCACTTTCTCCCTTTCCCTTTCCCCCTCCCCCTCACAACCGTTCAACGTTCCCCCCCACTCTCGCCTCGCGTGCCGACGCAGGCAGCGTCTGCTAGCGAGTTTCTTCTTTGAAAAAACCGACTGCTCGCGCTACACAACCGTTCACTGACAACCCCGTATATATGGCACTGGATTCTGACCTCCAAGGTAGTGCCTGTGTGCGATTTCTCCTGTGCGTGATTACACAATGAAAATTCACAGAATACATGTAAAATTAAACTGAGCTGCAAGTCACCATAACTCTCATCGACCCTTTTGTATAAACGCGCGCGATCTCACGTCGATGATGTACTGGGCAGAATTCACGGTTTACCGATGAACCTCCGCAGCTTCGCCCACTCATCATCATTCACTCCGTGGATATGCTGTAATTTTTTTATTTAATTTATTTATTTTTTTCAGTGCGACGGTGGAGCCGACCACAGGCCTATCACCTCTGCCCTTTCCGCCAGCTCCTCCAAATCCCTGCCGTACGCGCATTGGGAGAAAACATGTAGGTGCCCCTCTGCCCCCTCCCGTCCTTTCCCACTCACTTAGTAAATAGTTTCCGCCCTTTCTGCTATGCCTATATAAACTAACAAGAGAAAACGAAATATTTTCTTGAGAAAGGTCAGGCTCTGACCGAAACGTCGACAAATAAATAAAACATTACTGAAGTGCTACGTCTCATATTTACATTCATGCGGCAGCCGAAGCTATCTACTTCGCCAAACCGTGCTACAATGGCTGCTGATCGCACTTCAAGGAAACCCATCATCTGGAAGTACCTCTTACATCCTCCTAGAACCGCCATCATCGGTGACTCTCAGACGAAGTACTTCTACAATCACTTCAATCCTTCGAGAACGGACGCGCCCATGTTTGTATGCCAACCGGGTGCCAATATTGAAAGTGTTGAGGAAGTCATCGACTTCGTACCTTGGGGTGTCTCCGCCCTAGTACTACATGTTGGCACTAACGACGTGGCCCGCACGAGTGCCGCGGCTACATTTCATAAATAAGCGCAGCATGTACGACACATACGACTCACGAGGCCGGATATCTTCACCATCTTTGCGACCTTTCTGCTGCCCCGTGGACCCAACCTAAGAATGTGCGGACCAAACGTTCAGGCGGTGAACCGCTTCAAGAGGGAGAGCCACTGGCTCAACTGCCGGCTAGTGGACGACGCATTCTGTGTCGTCATCTCCATTTCTCGTCTCTTTTGCGAGAGGGCGCTGTCCCATAGACAGGCGTACAATACGGCGGTTGGGTGAAAGTACGCTCAACGGCGTTCGCGGTGCAGCTGCTCTCCGATTGGCTGCTGCGCGGGCTGCGCCTGGGTGCGCGGGGAACGAGTGCCTCTCTCAGTCTCCTGGATCGTCGGCGTACGTGTCAGTATACTTTTTACGAAAAAAAAATTCCGAAAGTTGTGTTCTAAGCGCGGAATCGAACAAGGGACCCCTCACTTCTGAACGCGCGGCGCTAGCCACTACGCCACGAAGCGCACATAGACACATGCACCACGATTACACTAAAAACCCAACATTAACAAAAGACTGCCCGTTTCTGACGCGTTTGTGCTAGCGCGTTACGGCCAGTGTAAGAAGCTGGTGTAAGACGCTGTGGCCTCTCCGCCTTATACTCTCTCAGCAGTCATGTTATGCTGTCGGTAAACGCGGTGCGCGTTCCTGCCTGTGTAAGGGGCTGCGTAAGACGCTGTGGCCTATCCCCCTTACAAGAGTGTACTGCACGTTTCTAACCCGTTTGTGCTAGTGTCCTCTCAAACGCGAGATCCCATGGTTCGAATACAGTGTTTCTCACGTCTTTACATGATGATCGACTCGGTGAATTACACGGAAGATTCATGGTTTACCGATGATTCCCTTCGGAGCTTCGCCCACTCATCATTCACCCTGTGGATATGCTGTGATTTTTTAAATTTATCTGGCTAAAAATGTCATGTGGCAAAGCGCCTAAAAAGTGTTTTGAATATTAACAGATATTTTACAACGTTTTTCAGCTTCATAAATGTGTCAGTAATTGTTCGTGAAAAGGTCCGGATGGTGGTGTGACTGAGTTTAGTGGAGACAAAACCACGTTTCGTGATGCCTACCGTGTTGATGAGGACGGTATTTTTCTGTAATGCAATAGGTTCAATTCTTTTAAAAAAGAAGTGGTAATATGTTCAGGACAGATAGATCTGGAGCTGTTTGGAATCAAAATAGCAGGCGAATCTTTGTTCTTCCTGCAAATGTATCGCAAATTTGGTAAAAGAAGCGCCCGTGTAATGTAGCGAACACGTAAGTTTGGGTGAGGAAACCATAAATACGAAATATATACTAAATGTCGTCCTGTATGTCTACTAGCACATTAAGTTACAGAGTCTTCCGGAGTTTCTCAGGACAACGCCACGATCACTTCATAAAGGGTTTCAAAAAATTTGTTATAGTGTCATCTTCAACTAACCTAACGCAGGTATGCTGCTCGCTGTTCACGGCTGTGCCTTCTTCACTAATTCTTTACGGCATTTAACGCGTATGTGTACATCGATCATTATACTGTACTTTGAAATTATCGTCAAGGTAGTAGCGTGCGCAAGGGAAGCATCACCGCGTTAGTGGGAAATAAGACACTCTACTAGATTTTGTCGATATTTTGCCCTCCGAAAGTTTTGAATGTGCGAGAGTATTGTTGTTTCGGCGCTCAGTTCACATGACAACTGAAGGCTGAATTTGGCCGCAGATGCTCTCCGAATGTATACTCATTGAGCGACGGTCCGCGCAAATGCTTCACGTGCATATATATATATATACGAAGAAAAAGTCAGACGTGGTGAAGAAGCAGTATATTTTTGACGTTTCGGCCGCGGGACCGGCCTTCGTCGGAAAAAAAAAATATATATATATATATATATATATATATATACATACATGCATGTATACATATATACAAATATACACAGTGAGGCTCCGACTCCCTCCCTCCTGCCCGTCGAAAATTCCAAGCCCGCCCCCCCCCCGAAAAAAAAATTTCTGGCTACGCCACTGGACTCGAAGTTATGCTTGGCTGGGCAATGCACGATTAGAAGTGAACAAATCCAGTAAGGGTTTGCGGCAGTGACAGTTGTAAATCACCTTTCCCAAAGGTAATGGCGTAACTTGCTGACACCAAAAATCAAGGCTAAAGCTCTCTTGTCAACTTGGCTGTAATTTCTTTCAGCAGGCAGCAAAGATCTTGATGAAATTGCTGCTGGTATCTTAGATCCGTCGCTTGCAATGTGCGCTAAGACTGCCCCTAGCCCATGCGACGAAGCATCACAGCTTAGAATGAGTTCTTTCCTTGGATCGCAATGCACAAGTATGGTAGCAAGTTAGCAACTTCTTGCTTTCACTAAAGGCTCCCTCTTGGTAATTTTCCGAAACCCAGGTGCTACCGTAGAATAGTAGCTGGTGAAGCGGCTACAGCCTTCATGAAATATTGGGCGAATGCCCTCTGTAAAAATTGAGCAGACCAAGGTAGCTTTGTAGCTACTTGACATTTTGTGCTAGTGGTGTTGCACGGAGCATTGCCTCCACTTTTTTTGGGGTAGGTGCTAGGCCTTTTTCGCTGATGACTTGGCCATGGAATTCCACTTCATTTGGAAAAACTGACATTATTCACGCTTAACCTTTAGGCCCACGCCCTGTAGTTTGTCAAGAACTTTCTTGAGATTCTTGATGTGATCCACGTCATCGGCGCCTGTGACAATAATATCCTCGAAATACGGTGATGCCTTCGGCTGGCCTCGAAGCAGATTCTGCATCGCAAGTATGAATGTAGCAGGGGCAGAAGACACATCAAATGGTTGCCTGGTACACTGAAAACAGGCCCGTGTGTGTGTTAGACATCACAAATTTGCGGCTATCCACTTCCAGAGGTATTTGCTGATATGCATCTCGCAAATCCAAGTTCGCAAACTTTTGCCCCGAAGATAAAGTAGTCCACGACTCTTCAACACGCGGAATTGGATAGATCTTCAGTAGGGAAAAGGGATTCATGGTCACTTTGAAGTCTCCACAAATGTGGACCCGCCCATGCTTCCGGATTCGTGCAATAGGTGCTGCCCAGTCCGATGTACTCAAAGCCTCAATCACTCCCACCTGTTGCAAACTCTGAAGTTTTTGAGCGACTCCATCTCGTATGTACACACGGAAATGGACGCGGCCTGTAAAGCTTAGGTGCAGCCTCAGCATGGATCTTCGCAGAACATGGATCTTCGCAGTTGTCGGCCCCGCCGACATCGGGAAACCCCTTGCGCGACCGTTCACAGCCACTATGGTGTTTCTAGTATTTACGCCACGTCTGTCGTGCCGTTTAGATCGCAAAAATTTTTATTTTTTGTGTTTTCAGATTTTCGAAGCGCTATGAAGGCATTTTCTAGGGACCAGCAGTAGTTTGTGCAAATGTGCCTCTCATGCATACGCGAAAGCTTTATTAACACAGTAATAAGTGGGGCTAAGTGGATCCTCTGTACTTTCTATTACTGCGTTCTAAACAACACAACTAACACAACAAGAGAGGTTTATAGGGAAAAGCACTATTTCATTTATTTTATGAACTCTGCATTGATAATATGCTATTCTCGCGTTGCACCGTCGTAGTGGAAAAGCTTCGGCAAGGGTGAAACTGCGTGAAAAGGCGAGAATAGTTAGCACAGCTGTAGAGCACATGAGCACTGTACTATAATTGTATGCAATTTATGTGCGACTCATGGACAAACGCGGAAATTCAAGAAATGTCGGAAACATCTCATAATCGGGCACTACTTCAGAAAATAACGAAAGAAAGTTGTCCTTTTACTATAAAATGAATCTATGTTGCAATATTCAACCCCCAGATCTTGGCTTTGTGTCACTTTAGATACCCAAGGGAAAAAGAATAGAAACACGAGTAAAGGTTCTGTTGCAAAGCAATTTTTAAAGTGGAACATTAGTTGAAATAGGTGCATTTTGCATTATAATAAATTTCATATTTTTGGCATACATCGGAAAGCTAATACGACACACACATCGGAGCTAATACGACACACACCAAGGATGGGGTCTTTAGGCAAAAATGTCCGTAAATGATAGGTGCAAGGCGCATTATGAGCAGATATTTGAGGAAGAACATATTTTCAAGGCTACTTTAAAAATGCCATCGCGTGCCGAACTGCCACACGTGTCCAACACCAAGGAGCGCGTGTTCGGTATCACGTTACCTTTAAAAATACGGGCAAGAAAAAAAAATGTTACGAGAACTGCAAGTCACCACACAGTGGGGGTTTGATACAAGCACAGCATTAACACTATGAAGTAAAATTGCTTTGGGACAATGTGCGTAGGCTCTTTATTCGAAAATATAGAGCCTACGCACCTCACGACACAAATAATATGTAACGGTTGAACCGGTGGTTTAACATCGCATCAAAAAGTGCCAGGCCCCATTCTGAAAAGTGGTCAGCAACTTACCGAATTTCGGCATCCGCTGTGCACTCTTGAGCTGTGTGTCAGCAATACAAATTCAGCGACGTCACTGTAGCCTCACCAAAAGGTGCAGGCTTGTGTCTTCATATACAACCGATGTAACAGTTGTGATGGGCATTGTCTTAGGAGGTGCACTGGCCAAGGAATCGCGCAATCAACTTGATGATCGATAAATGCGGTACATGCGCCGATACGCGTAGGCAGACTGCGTGCAGCCGTTCAAACTCATCCGTACACCTTCCATGTCGGTAGCACTGCAGCCGCGACGAGAGAGCGCAGAAAGTTCCCCGAAAACTGCGTGGTCTCCCCCTCCGAAGGGCCACCACTGCCACTGAAAGCAGGCTCAGAACGACAGTTCTTTGCAAACTGTAAGTGCGCACAATGGACGTGCAGGGAGGGGGCCGTGACGAGGGTGGTCAGTTCGGGAAGCGAAGCGCGTCCCCTCCCCCCCCCCCCTTTCACATATTTCTTTTATTTTTAGTTTATGCTAGCTTAGCATGTGCTAGATTGCTTCTAGGCATAATATGCGCGTTTTTTCTTTCTTTTTTTTGTGGTCGTCGCAAAGCGTGGAAGACAGCATTTCTGCTGTGCAAAAGCACGATGGCGGGGACACCCGCCGGGACTGCATTTGTTAAGTGCAGCCTGGTGCAGCTTATGGAGTATGCTTGTATGCATGTGTTCTCTTGCTAGCTACCTGTAGCATAGGATTTCGCAGAGGCTGAACCACCCACTCTAGCTAAAAACGCGATCGAAATGCTGCACTGCACGTAACAAACGTAGCGAGCGCGCGCGGCGTCGCCATTGCGAATTTCTGCAAGTTTCTGCAGCCCAGGAAAACACGTGCTCCCTTCCCGCACGACAAGAAATATTGCGCTGAACCTCTACTCGCGCCCTTATTTTACTCTTTTTGGTTATAAATAAATTAGTTTTTAAGTACTAGAAAACGCAGATGTGGGCTTCTATCGACACCATAGTCTCATATGAACGTCAGAGACAAATCCTACACTCGCTGCACAGAGCACGCAGTCAAGCTCGATATATTCGGCCTCGCACATTTACAGGCACCTTGAGACTAACAAGTTCTTTTTTCATAATCAACATGGTTTTAGAAAGGGCCTATCATGCGAGACACAGCTGCTCGAATTTACTACAGACCTACACTCAAACTTGAACAATAACCAACAAACCGACTGTTTTTTTCTTGACTTTTCGAAGGCGTTTGTCCGTGTCGCGCACTGCCGGCTTATTTCAAAACTTTCAGCTCTTAAATTGGACGATCTCACTTTATCATGGCTCCGGAACTTTCTTTCTAATCGACAACAGTTCACCATTGCAAATAACTTCTCGTCGTCCTTAACTGAAGTATCTTCTGGTGTACCACAGGGTAGTGTCCTCGGTCCGTTACTCTTTCTCATCTTTATTAATGATCTTCCACACAACGTGTCCTCAACTATAAGAATATTTGTCGATGACTGCATTGTATATCGCCAAATAGTACGTAAAGAAGACCATCTGGTTCTTCAGCATGACCTGGAACAAATTGATAACTGGTGCAGGAAAATGGCTAATGACATTGAATACGTCAAAATGCAAAGTTATGCATTTTACTAGGAAGCCAACGCCTTCATTCTATTCATACAACATCAATAATGAAACTCTTGCAGTAGCTACACAATATAAGTACTTAGGTATTATATTCACCCCGAATCTTTCTTGGTCAGAACATATCACCTCCATATCATCCAAAGCATCTCAATCCTTGGGCTACTTACGGCGAAATTTAAGAAATGCTCCTTCGAATGTTCGCAAACTAGCATACCTCACCCTCGTTCGGCCTCAACTCGAGTACGCTTCCCCTATTTGGTCCCCTTACCAGCAATACCTCAATGATATGCTAGAACGAATTCAGAACAGGGCAAGTCTCTTCATTACTAACGATTTCAGCTATCATTCTAGTGTTACACAGATCAAAATCAACCTTTCATTGCAATCCCTGAGTGTTCGCCGTGACATTGCCATGCTTTCCCTGTTTCACAAATTCCTTCATTCATCTCGAACAACACCAGCATGCTTGAAACGATCCTACTTTACGTCACACAGGCTCCATAATCATTTTAGCTATAGCCGCATTCACGGGTCGACACGCGCATTCAACTGCTCTGCGCTTCCACGGGCAGTCCGATGTTGGAATTCCCTTCCAGATAGCATCGCACCTCTAGGAAATATTGAGGCATTTCGGGACGCAGTGACAAATTATCTCGCCAACAAATTGTAAACCTGCGATGATCTCAGTTTCCTCTCTATTTTATCGTATATAATTCGGAATCTTAATTGTATAGCACAGTATTGTCGCTTTCTTTTGTGTGTATTTGTCGTATATTTATCGTGTGTCTTACCTTATATTTTTCGGAATCTTTATTGTATAGCACAGTATTGTCGCTTTCTTTTGTTTGTATTTTCTTGACCTTTTTTCATATTACTGCAATCATATTACTGTACAGTGTTACGACATTATCAATAATGCCCAGTGTGACTTTTCTTTCTTATTATATATTTCCTTTACCCTAGAGCTGTCGCGTTTTTTTTTCTTTTTCTTTTACCGAAGCTGCTTTAATTAATTACTTTGCAGTGCACTTCTCCCTCATTGTGACTCTGTGCGTGACTGCTTCTCATGCATATTTTAAGAAGAATGTACTGCGGAAGTTCACTCTTTTTTTGTAATGCCACCCTTACACAATGCTTCTTTGGAGGCCTGTAAGGTATTGTTAAATAAATAAATAAATAAATAAATAAATAAATAAATCTAACTAGTACAAGTTAACCGCGGTGGCCGATGTGTAAAAGAATTCGATATGCATGGAAAGAACGCACTAACGGTCGTTCACAAAAAGCAAAAAAATAAAGAAAGAAGGAATTATAAGCAATGCCGTGGAGGGGCACGTGGTCAACAACAGCTTGACTTAGAACGGTTGGTTTACACTGTGAACCTGCATAAACATATGAAGAAACTAGGGAACACAAGAGAGCTTTGATCTTCAACTGATTTTTTTTTCAGTGCATGCTTGCTGTTTTTATACACCATAAAATAAGCACATCGCCTGCGCAAGAACACTTTGTGATCACATACACTCTAGTAGAACTCACCAGAAAAGCTCTCTATATATAAATTATACGTGTGTGCATTTGTTTGCCACCTTTGAGATGAAAAATGCCTGCCATATGACTGCTTTGTATTTTTCGTTTTTGCCTTTTTCGCAAATGTCGTGGTCTTGACAAGAGCACTTCATTTGAATTCGCAACGCAAAAGGATCTATGAATTTCATCGTGTATAAAAACAGCTAACATCCTCTGATTATAAAATGAGCACTAGATCTGTTTTGTCCCCTCGCTGTCACGCTCTTAGCTCTGTATACCCTTCTTTTGCATAGGCTGCTAAATGCCAGTAGGATAACGCCGGTTGCGAGAGTTTATTTCCGCTTCAGCGGACCATAATATCTGCGCTAGACCATTTTTGTCCATTCGCTGTTGCGCTGTTCCCTCCGTATGTCCTTTCTTTCCATAGGTTGTAAATGTCAGTCGTATATAGCGCCGCTTCCGACTGTTTATCTTTGTTTGAACATATAAGTGGTGGGTGTGCCCATCAATGTAAGCACGAACAATTTCTATGAATTTAAATTTTCTGACATGCGCGCTGTCAGATAATTTTCCACCATGCTTGTCGATCCTTCTGGCTAATGTTAACTGTTGCGCCAGCCTGTTTCGCAAAGTTCCCGCAAAACAGCCTATAGATGTATATATGAATAGTTTATATGCATGTTTTTTTGTGTGCCCTGCTTATTAAAAAGAATGCGCGCGAACATAATGTCATATATGCTGCTCAAAACACACGTGCGCTATGTTCCGCCACTGAAACGCGTATACACGAATATATGAAGCTCAACTTCTGATTCTTATGTCGAATCTCTCAAGTGAATTTCGGTCATGCTTGTCTCGATCGGATCCCTATTGTTGTATACAGCAGGCTTCCAAAGAGGCCCGGCCGATATCAACCATGAAAGGCTGCGGCGTAGTCGACGTTGCCTCCAGGACAGCAGAAATGACTCAATGTTTCCTGTGAAATAATCTTTCTGGGCAAATATCGCGCCAAATTCGCAATTCCTCAGGCGATTCTGATGAGCGGCAAAATCGGCGCCACATTTGCCGGAGGAAGTTATCGGCTAGCCGATGGGGGCTCTGGGGTGGCATACTTGGCAGAGTGTTGCCGGTAAATGGCGTCGGCCAGCCCATATTGTCTGTAGAAAGGCAAAATCGGCGCCATAGTTGCTGTTGAAAGCCATCGCCTCAGCCGATGTAGGCAGTAACGCGACATAAGCGGCCCCATGTTGCCGATTACAGTCGACGGCCTGCCGATATCGGCGGGGCAGCGGCTATAGTAGCCGACGTTGCCAGTCATTGACGGCGGCGCGGCCGATACTGGCTCGCTGTCGGCAACATTAGGCCGTGGAAGGGCCGAACTTTGCCACCATAAAACCAATATCGGCCCTACGTTGCGTGCTGCCTGGGCTAGCACCTGTGTCCAATTGCGTCGTCCGGATTCCAAAGATGTGGAGATCTTGAGCACCTGAACTGGAGGTAGTCCGCTGAAGTGCCACATGCTGAACGCGTCCGTTGAGATTTCGAGCTGGTTTGGCGTATTCCAAGCACTCGCACCGCAGGCGGCATCCCGTCGACAACGTCGGCACAAACAGGGTTCATGGAAAATGACACGAACTTCTTCCGGCTGTTCCGCATCTTTATTGCAGCGCATGCTTAATCGGCGTTTCTAACTTCCGCGAGTTACACGCAGAGGGGATATCTCTTTTTTCCTTCAATGAAAGCACGTAGAATTGGCATATAGACATTGAGATGCCAAGTGACTTGTGTCTTCATAGTGATAACATGTGCTTCCAGTAGCCTTGTGCACACTGTCCATCGACAGAACACTTGCGTTTGCTCCCGCTTGAAATATTTGTCCTGTGTCCCCCTTCGCAGTTTCCACAGGCAGTGGTGTCTCGACATCACGCTCGAACGTCAAGTCCGGTATCTCAATAAGCAGTGTCAGAATTGCAGTATTGTTCATATCACAGACGATTCCGTCACGAATCATCTTGTCCACTTCTTCCCCGTAGTCGCAACGTTCTGACAAATTCTTCAACGCCTCTATGTAATTGCTGACAGAATTCAGAACGCACTCGAGTGTTGAATCGAAAACACTGTACCGTGGCGGGCGGCTTTCGAGCGAAGTGCATGCCTAGATTGTCGAGAATGTGCTGCGACTTGTTCTGCGGAGTCTTAGGTTTTTAGCAAGATTCTGCAACAACGCGTACTTCCTCGAGCCACAACAACTGAGAAAGATGGCCGTCTTCTTTTCAGCCGGAATATCGTTCGAAGTGAAAAATGTTCTCACCTGCTCCACACAGGCCACTGTGCGCCTGCTTCCTCGAAGGCCTCTAATGCGTCCGAACGTCGGCATTCCTCCGCTCTCATCGCAATTTGTTACGACTCCCGTGGAAACAACTAGGCAAGAACACAAACGTACGGCAAAGGCGTGCACAAGCAACTACCAGTGGGCGTTTATTCGTTTCCTCCAAACCCCAGCAAACCCCAGGGTCTTCAGTGATATGCAAAAGTATCACAAGCCACTGTTTGTAGAGGGAGCTAGCAAGCTGCTAACAATCTTGCGCCGCACGCCAGGTAATCTTTGGAGGACGCCATGCAACCGTCCCATTTGTTATTTCTGCTGTACGCCCGGACATATCGCCCGCTTTTTCCATCGTCGCATTCTGCCATTCAGAGATGCTTATCGGCCGTTCCACTATGGGAGCCAGCCTTATCGCCAATAGGCCCCTCCTACCTCTCAGATGGCTACCCGTGCTGACCTTCGGGACTTTCAGTGTAACCGCTCGCCATCTCCTCGACGACGCTTGCTGTCCCCATGGCGTCGTCGACCCACACCGTCTGACCAGGAAAACTAAGCGCCACAGTTCCGGGGGCAACAGCTGTGACCCATTCCAGCTGTTCAAGCCCTCGCCCTACTCTATGAACGTTGGCAAAATTTCTGTGGAATGATCCCCTATATTCGCGCTCCTTGATACTGGCGCAGCAATTTATGTGATACCCGCTAAACTTTGCCTTTTACTGGGCGAAGTAACCACGACATTTTCAGGACTCTCGCTTCTGAGTGCAAGTGCGCAGTATGCCAGACCTAAAGCACCCAGCACTGTACGCGTGCTTATTTAGGGGATTTATTATGTCGTTGAGTGCATTGTTCTTCCATGCCTGCTTGCACAATGTCAACCATAGATGGGACTTCGTATCCAGCCATCATGCTGTAATTCACTGCGCACGCGCTGAAGTTTACATCTCGCCCCTGTTTGATGCTCCTTTACACGAAGTTCGTGATCGCCTTTCTAAAGTGATCGTGCGCGAGGACACACATATTCCGCCTTGCTTTTTGATTATCGTAGCGGTCTGTTGTAATATCCTCAGTGGTGCAACCGTCCTCTTCACGCCTTCGCATACCTTCAGGAGCCGCAAATTTGTCCCCCTGCCCTTCGCAACACTTGATGTCAGCGCCAGTCGAAGGAATATGTTCTGTACAACACCTTACGGGCACGCGTCACCTTCCTCGTTGGTGAATGCATCGGCTTCGTGAAGCGCTTCGACCTTACGTCTTTGATCGACTTAACGGACGAACCTCCTCGTGTGCACTCACGTCAGCCATCTACGATTTCAGTGCTTCAGATGTCCCACGATACGTTCTCCAGTGTTATCGCACATACCCTCACGCCTAACCAACTTGCCAATATTCTTAATCTCCCACACGAATTTGGAAATTCTTTCGACGTTTTGCAACCTCAACTGGCCCTCACATCAGAAGTGCAGCACTGCATTAACGCCGCTTCGCATCCGCTGTTGCGTCAGCGACCCTACCGTGTCTCTGAACAAGACTGTCGCGTCAAATGAAGATGTGCTGCCTCGTGGAGTTATTTGGCGGCCGCAGAGTCTCTGGGCATCTCCTGTCGTGCTTGTTCGCAAGAAGGAGGGTGTTACGAAATAAAAATTACAGCATATCCACGGAGTGAATGATGATGAGTGGGCGAAGCTCGGGATGTGCATCGTAGATCGTGCCGAGTTCCGGATTAATTTAGTTTACGCGCATGCTACGAATCCTCACGGTTCAACTATGCACAATGCACAAGTGAAATCTCCCACCGGCACTTCAGCGCAAGTCAAGATCCAGTGTATATATATATATATATATATATATATATATATATATATATATATATATATATATATATGGGTTTTGCCGGTGAACGATTCTCCAACGCGAGCAGTCGGTATTTCTCAATCAAGAAACTCGCTAGGAGACGCTGCCTGCGCCAACGTTGTCTCTCGCGTTTGGCGGGGCAGTGTCGAGTTTGCCGGGGAACGCGTGGCTCCCGGCGCTCGCGGCGAGGGCGAGGGACAGGTGCCACGCGCTCGCCCTCGGCGCGTGCGTGCCCTCCAGCAGGCACGCGCCGGTGGCTACCTACTACTACGACTACTACTACTACTACTACTACTACATACATCGGGGACGCACGACCCACGCCTTAAGGAGCTTTGCCCCTAAAAGGTTCGAGGGAGCAGCTCAAAGGGGCAACTCAGAGACGCCTCCGAGGGCCGCAAGGAAGAGACCCAAGACGTTGGCTGGCACAACACACAGAGCACAGAAACAAAACAAAAACACGGAGATACAAAAAGTGCAGTTCGCTGCGCTAGTTTCGCTCGTTTTTATTTATTTTTAAACAGCAGCACACGCGAAACACAAAACAGGACGGCGTCTCTACAGCAAGAGCTGAAAAGAGAGTTCAAACGCTGAGAACTCTCAAAGGGCTCACGCGCTCCGGCGCGTCGACTGTGTCGGGTCAGCGTCCCTGAAGACGGCTCTTCAGAATGGCGAAGCAGGCGCCAGTGGTGCTGTGGACGAAGGGTCGACGAAGACTCCCAATCCTGTGCTGGGCATCCGGAGCAGTAGACGTGTCGTTCTCGAGGTCCCTCGGGCGTTGGCGCTCGACTGGATCCCTCCGACAAATGCTGGCCTTGACGCCCGACCAGGACAGCAGCGTCTTCTCCGCTCCGCTCCGAGTTAGACGAGGGAAGACATCGGGGCGGAGACGACGCGTGTGTGCGTTGGTAGCACGCACGCGTGTACTGCGCGCACTGACAACGCACAGTACACGGGCCTCTGGCATTTTCGCCTCTATCGAAAATGCGATCGCCGTGGCCGAGAGGGAACCCGCGTTTTTTGGGTGGCAGCCGAGTACCATGACCTTCCACTTCCAGACTCTTAAGTCGCCAGGATGGCTAGTTTTGCAAGGGGGGTGATTGTGAAGAAGCGCCTCTCTGGACGGCGGCACTGTCACGCTCCGCTCGCTCAGCACGCGCTTCTAGCCATCGGAGATTCCCCCAGACAGTGCTTGAAGCTTCCTCACTGAATGCCATCGCTGTATGATTGAGCCGCTTATAACCTCTTCTTAAGCTGCCAAACTACTGTGGTTATCGCCGTTTCGGTGGGCACTCTCCTTCCTTTTAAGATAATCCTTGAAGTATTCCTCAAACAAGAAACCAATCAGTCGCCTTGGTGCACTGGGTGTCCCAAGGCAACTGGGTGCCCCAATAGCAGGTGGGCAATCAGTTGCGGGTAGTCTCTTGCCTTCGGCCTATCGACCAAACTTAGGGCCTTCCGCGAGGAGAGGACCGCCGCACATTTCGTGATAGCCATCTCCTTTCCGTGGGCTTATGCGGCTTCTCGGCTCACAGACGTTTACTCACGTTGGTTGTCAGAGTGAACGTACATAACGAGACACCGACTTGCTTCGGCCTTTCATGTCCAAAGTACCAATGTCAGTCCTCTGGGTGTGTACTTGGCGGTCACAACAGCGTGCCAACTTTGTCGCTGCGAAGATCCCGACATGGCTCTCGGCCAGGCCGATTTATTGGCTCAGGAAAAGTGTCAAGGATATGAAACGCTGTCATTTCCGTTGTGGCCATAATCACATAGTAAAGTTTTGCAAGGAATCACGAAGTATCATTTGCGGCACCCACCAGCAGTGCCACCTGATGATTCACAGAAGCCTCAACATGTCGGTTGAAGCTTCACAGAATCCTCAACGAATGGTTGGCACCGTTTTCTCAGTGAGCGTGCACTGAGTATCAGTGAGCACGTAAGTACACTTCGAACAAGTCTCACCCTCTAAGTGTGAAGCATGTGCGTCACTCTATTTCTACGTGTTGAGTATGGGATTGCATCCAAAATAAATAAGGAATGTGTATGTGTGTAGTATAACATTCAAGATTGACATAAAATTGCGGCAGTGGTAGCATCAGCTGGTGCATCAAGTTTCCTGGGGAGACAGCCTGAACACCACTATATAATGTAAAGGAAAGAAGCATAGACTCAGCGTATTGCGTCCAAGCTTCGGCGGGGCTCACTGTCCTTTGTATATATGTATACATTGGCATAAGCACATACGGCCCTGGCAGTGTTACATTGTATCTCCATGTATACCCAATAAAGTTGACGGGGCGGCAACCGCCTTTGTAGCTCAGGGGTACAGTATCGGATGCTTTGTCAGAAGCTCGTGGTTTGGGTTCCCACCGTTGGAAGGTTTGTCCTTTCGTCCACTTTTATTTCCTTTCTAGTTGCTCGACAATTATATTGCTACAATTAAGATCCTCAATAATTACCCCCTATGCTTTCCTATGCGTCATAATTTGTTGGTTCGTTAAATATATATATATATATTATGGTGCGGGCAGCATTTCAGAGGAAGCAGGCACTCGAGCGAAATGCATTTTGAGTGTTTATTGCATGTTGCAGGATAGTATCAGCTCTTCCTGTAAAGGGTGCAATGTCTATTATAGAGATGCCTTCCAAATTTCGTTCCTGAAAATGCAGTTGCTGAACAGCTTTAGTGAAAATAATGGCCCCATATTTTTTTTCCTTTTCAGGAATACATGCGGTATAATCGGTTGCATAGAAAACCGGATCCAGTGCTGCAATTGCGTTGTACCAGTGCCCGACTGTGGCTCTACATTGAAAGCATTTCATCGACGGCTGTTTCAGCGTGTCATATGATGCCTCTAGGATTGTATTCATCATCTTCATTAAGCTCGACACTAAAACTAGTTTTTGATGACTGTGAACGTGAAATAGTTGCGCGTTTTGTACAGTTTGCATGCTTAAAGGAGTTGGATATTCGAAGTCTTTTCTTTAATGACTAGGTATAGTGTAAGAGCTTTTTTTAATGTGAAGCAAGGTAAAATTCGGAGACTCTCAGCTTCATCCTGCACATGTAGACATGCTGGTTATTTGACGTCCTATTTAGGGGTAACTTCATGCGCTGTCAAAATCTTTCTTTTTCCTTTTTCGTTTCTGAATGATGCTTGCGAGCCTGAGAGCCGTTCATGTCAGATTTGCGTAGATGTGCGTAATACAGTGCTTTGTAGAGAGCAATAGTTGTATCGTGTATATATAAGTGAGATTATTGGCTTTTAATTTGTTTCACCCCAACACTGTCTCCAATGTATACGCCTTCAAGTACGTGAGTATGTAGCTTTATTATGGGAGTGACGTTGCTTAGACGTAATGTTGCTCGCTGCGACATATTATGCCCCTCATTGTGATTATGCCCATTATAGCAATTATGTTAATATTTCACGCGCTACTTTCATTGAACGTAACTTTCTTCAATACTCATTGTCACTTGATTGATGCTTCTGGTTGTCATTTAAAGCGTGCCTGGTTACATCAGCTGATATCATCAGGCGAATTTTCACTTTTGGGACGTAACTACGAAAGTGTTCAGCTGGCACTGCCCCACTCTGCAGCGCCGAATACCTTATGCTGTAGCTGGTAACATGGCAGGTCGCAACTACTACGATAAGGCAGGGACGGCGTCGGCGGATCGGGGGTGTCCTCAAAATTTTTTATTTCAGAATACTGTTGGCACTGAGGCCGTTACAGGGGTGGGTTACAGTAATACACAGGAATATTACAGTTCTTTTTGCACAGCAAGCAATATATTAATTTATGTTTCACAGTTCGTAAAGTTTTATTTAAAACATTTTGAGTTACAAGCAATAAATATAACATCCGTATCGAACAACCACAACGCGTGCATGACTGCTTAACAATGCAGTAAGTGATTTTAAAAATGTGGCTATCTTGTTTATAACAGAAAATTTCTAAATAATTCCCTTCTCAGAGGAATTAGACAGATACCCGGATATTTAACTAGTCATCCTAACCATAGAAGTAAAGAAAAACGAAAACATTTATTAAAGTTTTTAACCACTACAATACCTTATGATTCAGATTCTGCCAAGTACTTTCTGAGTCCTTCCTCAAAGTCTTCTGCAGTGGTAGATCGGAGTGTGGGAGGCAGTGAATTCCATTATTTTGTTGTTTTAGGGAAGAATGAATTGGCATATTGCTTAATACTATGTTGGGTCACATCGTACATGTATTCATTGACTCCTCTAAGACTTGTAGTTTTGCGAGGCGATACGTATTGTGTCGTGTCTAAGTTGAATTTATGTTTTGAAAGTAGGAAAAGGAATTTTGGCCTGGCCAGTTGTCGACACTTAGCTAGAGTGGGAAGTCCCAAAAATACGTAGCGTTTCCGTTATTGATTCTGTAGATGTGTAATTTGAGAAAATGAATCTAGCGGCTCCCCTCTGTACCCTTCTATTATGATCCTTTTGTGTCATGAGTCAAAGGGAGGCGGCACAGAGCAGACGACGACGACGGCGAAGACAGTCCGCCGATGAAGCTGCACGTGCGCTCGTGGCGCGTGAAACGAGGCATGAAAAGAGCGCAGCAGCGCTGAGCAAGGGGGTTGTCTGCTTAGACACGGCCGAGGAAGGACGCATCGGCAGCTTCGCTTTGTCGACGGGAACGGCAGGCGTTCAGCTCGGGAGCCCGAGATGCTGGTACTCCAGGGCGTAGCTGTAGACCTCGGCCAAGATTCGAGCGAGGCTCCGCGGAGGTGCTGCAGCCGAGGGTTCCGGACGCGCCGCCAACACTCCCCCTTCGAAGGTCGGCCAGCAGAAATTCACCAGCGCGACACGTCACCACTGCGAGCGGGGGACCGTACTCGTACTTAGCCCGGCGGCTAGGCCTAACCCTTGGTCAGGCCACGTCATCAGTGGAGACGGGGCGACAGCTTCGGAAGCAAGCGGTCTCTTCTAGCCGTCGTAAAGGACAGCGACGACTTCCGCCCGACCAGGTCTCTACACCGGCAGCGGGCTTGGTGACGACGAGTGGGGACCGCGCCCGCAACGTAAGAACTTTCCGTGTGTTCATCGCGACGGCGTCGGCGAGGCCACAGTGGCCAGACTCAGTGCTAAGTACAGAGCCGAATTTAGTTTAAAGAATATTGTCAAAGGCAGCAGAGAGTTTGATTACGATTAGTATTTTCCTTTTCTGTGGTAGTTTTCGGGCTATAGTCATTTGTTCACTGTTGGGTTGCTGTGCCGAGTCGGGCATTTGAAAAGTATTGTCAGATTAGGCTGTTAGTTTCATTTGGAGGCAATTCTCGGAATTAGTTTTCTGTTTGTATATGTTTGTTCACTTTTGGGTTTGCGTTTGCCGTGTTATAAAAGTTTGGTTTGCTGTGATAAAACGCTACTGTCGTCAAGCGTCTCTCACTCCCTCTCCCACGCTCGGTAGTACAACCCTCCGAGATCTTCTCCGGCGGTAATTCGTGACATAAATTGGCGAGCCCGCCAGGATTTCGCATCTTCTGGCGCAGTCACGAAAGATCGTTTGAGAGTGCCGAGATGGATTAGGAAGGTTTGGCGGCAATAGCTAAAAGCAGGAACCTGTATGGAAAGGATGCGTTGCGATTTTTTGAGGAATGTGCACGAGAACGCGACAGAGAATATGAAGTTGAGTGTAAAGAACGACAGCTCCAATTTGAAGAGGAACGCGAGCGAGCTCGTGATGAACACGAAAGAGCAGTGGTGAGACTAAAGGAACAGATATATGAGGCTGAACAAAAGTTGATGGTCCGGAGTAGGGAGAAATCGTGTTTAGATTTAACAGTAGCCCGATCAGCCGAGTCCAGTGATTCTGAAGAGGAATCTAGTCAATTTCAAGAAGTTGAGGTCATTTAGGAGGTGGTTGCACTAGTACCAGAACCGTTTGATGAGAATACTGATAGGCCAGAAGAGACTTATTTGGGGCCACATGAGCAGACGGGTGCAGACGCGCGAAATCTATTGAGTGCAGCTGAGGCAGAGAACACGTCCTCGGTGAAGGACCGACATGAGGGTAGTGCAGGCCGCTCAAACCCAGCTTTAAGAGGATATGTACTGAGGCGTGCCCCACAGTGAAGGACGTGACATCGAGTCACGATCAGTGCGAAAATGGTGCCGCGCTCGAGAGCGAGCAACGTGAAGCTGAAGTCCGCGACCGGAGCGGTACAAGTAGGAGTGAGGAGCTCACTGTTGAGGAAAAGGCAGGCGCGGACGCTGCCAACGGACTTGATGCTAAGGAGCGTCAATGAATGCGAGCTCGAAGGAAGCAAAACGCGAGCGAACACGGCGAGGTTAAGGTGCGTCGAGCAAGTAGACGCCATAGAAAGGTCGTTCGCAAGAGTTGTTCCACGAGCATTAAGATGAGAATACGCAGGGGACTGCGTGGGAGACAGCAATGCGTTTAGTACATGCATAAGAGAAGCGGTTCAGAAGAGGCGTTTGTGTCGGAAAGAGCACAAACGCATCACTCACACAAGGGGTTCGCGAGCGCGTGCAGGGGGTGGACGCGCGAGAAAGGGTGTGTCGAAGGCACGTTGGACACTGAGAGACGGCGTAAGCTTTAGCTGCGCCAGGCGTTCTCGAGAGCATGTAATGATAAAGAGTGGTTACGGTACTCGGCTGCCACCCAAAATACGCGGGTTCGATCCCGGCCGCGGCGGTCGTATTTTCGATGGAGGCGAAAATGCCAGAGGCCCGTGTACTGTGGGTTATCAGTGCACGTTAAAGAACCCCAGGTGGTCTAAATTTCCGGAGCCCTCCACTACGGCCTTTCTCTCTATCTCTTTCGCTCCCTTTCCCCCACCCCCACGGACGCTTAGCCGTGCTCCCTACATGGGCTGCAGAAATTAGCGTCCTTTCCTAACCGAACCACAATCATCATCATCATCATCATGATAAAGAGACGCTCGAGAGTTGCTCGGAGGAGACGTGAAAAGTGCAGAAAGAAGAAACGCGTGGTAGGATGGGACAGTGGTAATAAACGCAGCAATCATAGCGAGCGCTCGAGAGAAAGTGCAGTGGCAAGGAGGGGCACGCGATTGGTGAGTGAGTCACGGAATGGACCAAAAACCAGAAGTAAAGCTGAGAGGTTTTAGGGGCGAAGCTCCTTAAGGCGTGGGTCGTGCGTCCCCGATGTATGTAGTCGTCGTCGTCGTAGTAGTAGTAGTAGTAGGTAGCCACCGGCGCGTGCCTGCCGGGAGGCCCGCATGCGCCGAGGGCGAGCGCGTGGCTCGCGGCACGCGCTCGCCCGCGAGAGACAACGTTGGCGCAGGCAGCTTCTCCTAGCGAGTTTCTTGATTGAGAAATACCGACTGCTCGCGTTGGAGAAGCGTTCACCGGCAACCCATATATATATATATATATATATATATATATATATATATATATATATATATATATATATATATATGTTATATATATTTCCCCGCTATGGAAATCCGACAGACAACGTCGAAACGCACGACATGGAAGTACCCCAAGTCCGCAGTATCTACAGTCGTCTTGGGCGATTCGCAGACAAAGTATCTATTCCAGTACTTTGACCCGCTGCTGCAAAGCACGCCAGCGTTTGTAACACTCTCGGGCGCTTTGATCAGTGATGTTCCCTCGCTGGTCGACTTGGTCCCCTCATCGGCAACTACACTGATCCTTCACGTCGGGAGCAACGACTTAACGAGAAGAAGTGCCTTGGCAACCTTTCAACGTTATCGCAAGCTTCTAGACTTCATCCACGAAGAACTACCTGAAATAAGGTGCGTTTACGCAACGCTGGTCTTGCCCAGGACTACCAATCGTCGTCGCAGAAACGATAACAGGGCGTTTGTCCGTCGTTTTAAACGCGAGGCTAGCCGCTTCAACAGCCTGCTGCGAAGTTTCTGCGGACGTTCCAGGAACTTGTCCTGTCTGGATCACATGTTCGAATGGCTGCCGCCTGGACGAGTACTGGCAGCTGATGGAGTACACCTAAGCTTTGAAGGTGTGGCACTCATGGCTAGTCACATCCGGCAACTTTGCTTCTCGTCTCCAAGCGAAGCTCGACGAACTGGCGAGACAGCGAACCGTCCAGGACCGCTGAGGTCCACAAGACGCTACCTGACACAAGCCGACGGATGAACAGCCCCGCGGATTTTCCCTGTGCCTCCGGCAGTGAGCACGCCAACGGGAACCTGCGCAGCAACATCCCACTCGCCGAGTCAACAACTACAGCATCTGCAAGCAAGCAGCCACAAGGTCGTGCTTACGTGCGCCGCAGCAAGGATCGCCACTCCTCTACTAGTACCAAGAACTGTGCCAGTGAACTCGGTCGTGTCTACCCACAAGTCCCAGGAAATACGGCACTCTCTCCGAAAGGCTCGAGGTATTTGCTTCGCAACAAGTATTCTAACGCTGTAAGAAGAAAACAGAATTGACTAGAGTGTTCGGTGCTGGATAACTTTGCAGTTGTTGAGTGTTCTAAGGCCTTTCAAATAATTAGAAAGTCTGTTGAGAAACGTGTCCGATATCAGCTACACCTGTCGACGCTAGAAGCATACTTAGCTGCGTCCGTAGCGCCTAGAGGTCTCAGTCTTGCTTTACAGCCGGCAACATCGGAGCTGTCTAAGGGCAACGCAAAGAAATGGTTGAACACCTTAAAGACCGCTTCTTTAGAGCTTGTACGTATCGTGATAAATCATTATCAGGTTTCACTGAAATCACTCATTAACAGAGAGCGCCAGCTACTTGAGCAGTTTGTCCTGTCAGCAGAGGAATCGCAGTCCCTAAGGTCATATGAGGAAAAGAAACTGATTGAACTCAGCGCACATAAACGCAAGAAGTTGCTCAGGGACGGCGTAACGCCTCTAAGCTCGAAAAAACCATCTATGGGCCAGGAAACATTAAGTTCAACGTCACCTGACAATATCATTAACATTTCAAGTGTCACTCTATCACGAGAAGAGATCAGTCTTTTATCGCGTGGCTTAAGCTTCTGTCCCGCAAGTGGCAGCTACAATGAATTTCAGTTATACAAGGATTTAGACACCTTTGCACGAAATATGAGGCTTCATGAATATTTCTTCGATCAGCCGGCCCGGCCTAACGCTTCCATAGCATTAGCCTCAACTAAACGCTGGACACCTGCATCGCAGCGTGATAAGCACCTTGAATATGTTTATTAAAGCGGTGCAAAGGGATGTTATCCGTGCTTGCAATGATCGTCATCCCTTTAGAAAGAATTTGTCAACTCTAGAAACGAAATCCCTAGCAGACCTTGGTAGGCGAGTTGATATCACCATCAGACCTGCTGACAAAGGCGGTGCTATTGTTGTCATGGATACGGCAGACTACATCACTGAAGCTAACAGGCAACTTGGTGACACCTCATTTTACAAGCGACTCGATGCGTACCCGACTGGTGATTACAGAACAGTATTAGATACCACAATAAGGAAACTGGTTAAAGAGAAGAAACTAACCGACAGGGCAATTTCCTCTGATACCCCTTAGTCCGGTTGCAGGGAGATTCTATTTACTGCCAAAGATCCACAAGGAAAACAACCCTGGCCGCCCAATCGTTTCGGGTATAGGCACTGCAACAGAAAACTTGTCGTGTTACGTAGACAGCCTTATTAGCCAAGTGCCCCCAACCTTCCAGTCATTTTTGAGGGATACTAATCATTTCTTGTCGGATATAAATAAGCTCACTATACCGAAGCATTGTCTACTAGTCACGCTCGACGTTGCATCACTTTATACGAACATACCTCACTTGGACGGGGTAAGGGCTGTGGTTGAGGCTTACGATAAAGGTAGTTTCGATAAGCCCATTGATAGCGCCACTATAGCTGTACTGCTGAATATTATACTTCAGCACAACAACTTTGAATTTAACGGAGCACACTACGTTCAGGTAAGCGGCACGTCCATGGGGACAAAGATAGGACCAAATTATGCAAACATATTCATGGCGACTCTCGAGAACGACTTTCTGTCCAGCCGCGCACTGAAGCCATTTTACTATAAGAGATTTATCGACGACATATTCATAATATGGCCCAATGGGGAAGCAGAACTTTTATCTTTCATTGCGGATTTTAATCGTGCTCACTCATCTATATCATTTTCACACGCATATTCACCTGAGAACATCCACTTTCTGGATGTCACCGTATGCATTCGTGGCACGAACCTGACCACTAAGCTGTACCGCAAGCCCACTGACCGCCAGAGGTACCTACACTTTCAAAGCAGCCATACAAGACATTGCAAATCCAGCATTCCTTACAGCCAGGCCTTACGGTTTAAGCGGATATGCTCCGAACAATCCGATTTTGACGCTAACTGTGACCGCCTGCGCAAAGCTCTCCTTGTGTAGAAATATCCGGCGAAATTAATTGACGACGCAGTGTATCGTGCCGACGCAACACATCGCGGAACGCTCTTCCGCCCTAAGGAGAGTTCTCATAATCATTCACAGGTCAACCTGGTTGTAACCCATAACGCATCCGTCCCTAATTCTGCGGCTATTCTCCGAAAACATTACAATATACTTATGCAGAGCGAGCGCCTTGCCCGAGCGTTTCCGAAGCCACCGCGGGTTGTTTACAGGCGGGGCAAAAAACCTGCGAGACTTAATAACTTCTTCGAAAATGAGTCGTAAGGACAATGACCAGACGGTTGGGTCCCATCCTTGCATGAAACCGCGCTGTAAAGTGTGCGCACACATGACGACGACAAACGTGGCCACGAGTACCACTGCAAATTTCAGTTTAAAGATCAGGGGCAATTTCACTTGCGACACAGCAAACGTCGTTTATTTGCTAGAATGCTCCATCTGCCATCTTCAGTACATAGGCCAAACCGAGACAGGTTTCAGGTACCGTTTTAACAACCACAAGGCACATGTGCATGCCCTTCCTAATTTGCCTGTTTCAAGGCATGTCACTGACGCAGGTCACTCCTTTAGTAAATTTAAAGCCACAATACTTGAATCAGGGCTTCAACTCACATCATGAACGCGAACTCAGAGAATCATTTTTAATCCATAAATTCAACACACTGTCTAACGGCATGAACGAGAGTCCGGGCTCTCTGACTTGTATGTTGCCTTGAAGCCCTTTCCCGGAATACGGTCACGTGTACATCGCTCTCACGTTCTCAAAACCGACGTATTTTTAGCCTGCCTACTTGTTTTATCTTTTTTCTTCTCTGTTTTCGCGTTGTTAAGTATGACATGTGCTTTTGTGTGATGTTTGTTCTGTTTATTTACTCACTACATTAGTGGCTGCCCGCGCTTTTCGCTGTCATGTATTTATGTATAAGCTATCGACGAAAGATTGAAGGTGTCAATTCACGATTGTATAACGTCGCGCGTTGAAACTGTGTGTCAGCCTACGACCACGTGCATGCGTCCATAACTCATCATAATTCCTCAGAGACGATAATAGTGATGACACGGCTTTGTGATACGCCAGTATATGCGGGACGCTATATATGCCCTGCGCGGCAAGCAGTCTCTGTTACTCTGACGAAGGCAGGCCCACCTGCCGAAACGTTAGTAAAGAATTTGTGTTTCGAACGTTTGTCACCCTCCCTTCCTCAACACACACACATATATATATATATATATATATATATATATATATATATATATATATATATAGGCACTGCACCTTGACTTGCAATGAAGTGCCGGTGGGAGATTTCACTTGTGCATTGTGCATAGTTGAACCGTGAGGATTCGCAGCATGCGCAAGATGTTATAATAGTTTGATGACATTTACTCAAGTGTTTCACGTTTAATTGTGGGGCGAATTGCACGGAAGAGTTTCACGGTTTACCGATGATTCCTTCTGGAGATTCGCCGCACTCATCATGATTCAACCCGTGAATGTGCTGTGGTTTTTTTCTCTGGCCACTAAACAAAAGAAAGGGGGTTTAGGAAAGGATAGCTTTTGATGGAACTGAACAGCGACAGGACTAAGGACAAAGACATACGGACGGGAAAAATAGATCAGAGAAATTGTAGCAAGTACTGTTTAGTCGTTAGGGAAGAGAAAGAGCTTGGCAGAGCATTTAGAGATTTAAAGGACAATGAATAGGAAAGTGACTGGAAAGGTAGAAGAGAGATAGGTAACTTATAGCATGTACAATAGTGGAGCTGGAGCACTTAATGATACAAAAACCAATAGAACGGTTTTAGAGGCCTGTAAGCGAAAAAAAGAAAATAAAGCGGGAGATCTTAAGGAATAACGGTTTTTGAAAGAACATGGAAAGATTTGAAAGGGCGCAGATAGATGAGATAACATAAAGCATTGATCCAGCTAAAGAGAAAGGATCAACAGCAAAAAATAAAATGACATAGGAAAAGGAAAAAGAAAAACGAAGCACGATGTCTTATAGGTTGTTGAAAGGAAAGGAACATGGAAGCCTTTGAAAGGGCGCAGACAGAGCCTGTAGAGGTTTAGACGTGTAACGTGAAAGGAATGAATGTGATTGTCAAGTGTGGGTACAGAGGTAGAGGGGAAAGGAAAAATAGTAAGAGTGGAGCGAGCAATGATGCAAGAGGCATACCATGGACTGTTGCAGCAAGGCAGTGTATATAGTGTTGGTAGCCAACGATTTGAGAGAAAGGGCAAGATGGTCGTGAGGAGATCCGTATAACCAAGAACGATAGGGAGATGAGAAGAGAGTGAGCAGTTAACCAGCTGAAGGGAAAGGAAAGAGAACGTGCTGATTTCCAAGCGAGTGTATAAGGGTAGTGTGAGACAGTATCAAAAGCGGATAGAGTAGTAAGTCTGCATAGCAGGGAATATTGTAGCCAGGTAATGTATGTTGTGTATGTGTCCGTAACCAAATGAGTGGAAAAGATGAAACTTTGCTGAGAAACGGCTACTGGGCCGTATGCCGAAGAGTGCTGAAGTGATGAATATGTATAGTTATGTAGATAGGTGTGTTGGTAACGAATGGGAGTATTGCTTAGTGCACTACAAGGGAATTGAGTGAACATTGATAGCTCTCGTGAAAAGTGAACATTGATGATATGTGGTATGGCCGCAGAGTCAAATGTTATGGTGGTGTAGTTGTGTGTGTGTGTGGGTAGGGATTTAGTGTGTTGATAGTGTTACCTACAGAGGTAGTGTATTGTACAGTACATTGTTAAGCGGACACAAGTGTGAAGTGAACGAACATTGTATTCTATGGTATGTGAACATTTAGTGAAGTGTTTAGGCATTAGTGTTATGTGTGGTGAAGTGTTGTGCGGTGCAACGTGTCGTGTGAAGTGCGAAAACAACTGTGTAGTGAGGTACATACAACGTCGACACAAGCAGCGCCCATGCCACAGCAGAGTCACAGTCACCAGCCGCAAAGAATCGGCAGTGGGAGTTTTTTCAGGAAAAAAAATTGGCAGATCCCACGTGCAGTGGGAATCAAGGAAATACGAAGCATGCATAAGGAACGTAAAATGGATCTGCATTGTTGTCTCGCTATACCGAGTTTGGTATATATGAAGTTAACGAAACGGCCACAAGAGCACCAAGACTGTGGCATTTAAACCATGCCGCTCATACAAGCATGTCATGATTCTAAAGTTATGACTTGTCACTGACGTTCATTATGCAGTCGTGTTGTGCCTTAGCAATTTTAGTATACATGCCTTTAAGGAAACGAGTGCCATGTAGATCATGCCGCTGATGACATGCACGTCACGATTTTCATGTTATGACCTGTCATTTATGATCGTCATGCAGTAATGTTGTGCCAAACCAATTTTCGTATATGCTCCGTGCAGTCGAGTTTTGTATGTGCGACATCAGTGCCAGAATGCACTGCCTGGCGGAGAGAAGAAGCAAGATTGGGCAGACTGTGACAAGGAAATACGCGAACGCGATGTGCGTCCCCAACTCTATAGCAGCACCGACCACCCGTCCCACCTCCTTTCGTTTTATTTGCTTTGAGACGCGCGCTCCAAACCTGCGGCAAACTGTTCCAAAGGGCGACGCCGCGAGCGTTCGTGTGGTTCGCAGCACGCCCGGAAAGCAGCGAAGAAACGCGCGCGTCGCTGTCGCCTCAGTTTCCACCGTGCGCGACTGAGCCGTCCGACGAGAGATACGTAGCGCCCTCTGGTCAGTAGACGGTGGCCATACATCCCATTAACGAAACGGCAGTATAGCGCCAGGACCATGGCATGTAAATCATGCCGGTCATGACACGCGTGTCATGATTCTAATGTTATGACACGTCATTTACGTTCGCCATGCTTTCGTGTTGTGCCATAGCAATTGTGGTATACATCCCATTAACAAAACGCCTGGCATGTAAATCATGCCGCCCATGACATGCATGTTATGCTTTTCATGTTATGACCTGTCATTATGTTCGTCGTGCAGACATATTGTTGCACACCAATTTTCCTACACATCCCACTAACGAAACGGCCAAGAGAGCATCAAGACCGTGGCATCTAAATCATGTCGCTTATGACATGCATGTCATGATTTTCATGTTACGACCTGTCATTTACTTTCATGATGTAGTCATCTTGTGGCATGCCAATTTTCGTATACATCCCGTTAACGAAACGCGTGGCACGTAAATCATGTCGCCCATGACATGCATATCATGATTTTCATGTTGTGACCTGTCAGTCATGTTCGCCATGCAGTCATTGCGTGGCATACCAATTTTCGTATACATCCCATTAACGAAATGGCCAGGAGAGCACCAACACCGTTGCATGTAAGTCATGTCATTCATGACATGCATGTCATGATTTTCATGTTATGACCTGTCATTTATGTTCGTCATGCAGTCATATTGTGGCGTACCAATTTTTGTATACACCCTATTAACGAGACGACCAGGAGAGCACCAAGACTGTGACATGTAAATCATGCCGCTCATGACACGCGTGTCATGATTTTCATGTTATGACGTGTCATTTATGTTCATCAGGCAGTCATGTTGTGCCATAGCAATTTTCGCATACATCCCATTAGCGAAACGACCAGGAGAACCCTAAGACCGTGGAATGTAAATCATGTCGCTCATGACATGCATATCAGGATTTTCATGTTATGACCTGTCATTTATGTTCACCATGTAGTCATGATGTGGCATACCAATTTTCGTAAACATCCGATTAGCGAAACGGCCAGGAGAGCACAAAATCGTAGGCGGCTAGATAGATAGATAGATAGATAGATAGATAGATAGATAGATAGATAGATAGATAGATAGATAGATAGATAGATAGATACGCTCAAACTCGCCGAAGTTCGCTAAGAAATGCTTCGCATTTAAAAAAAAAACTCCTGAAAAGATGGGCCCATGTCATGAGTCAAAGGGAGGCGGCGCAGAGTAGACGCCAACGACGGCGAAGACGGTCCGCCGATGTAGCAGCACGTGCGCTCGTGGCGCGTGAAACGAGGCATGAAAAGGGCGCAGCAGCGCTGAGCAAGGGGATTGTCTGCTTGGCTACGGCCGAAGAAGGACGCATCGGCAGCTTCGCTCTGTCGACGGGAACGGCAGGCGTTCAGCTCGGGGGCCCGAGACGCTGGTACTCCGGGGCGTAGCTGTAGACCTCGGCCAAGATTCGAGCGAGGCTCCTCGGAGGTGCTGCAGCCGAGGGTTCCGGACGCGCCGCCAACACTCCCCCTTCGAAGGTCGGCCAGCAGAAATTCACCAGCGCGACACGTCACCACTGCGAGCGGGGGACCGTACTCGTACTTAGCCCGGCGGCTAGGCCTAACCCTTGGTCAGGCCACGTCATCAGTGGAGACGGGGCAACGGCTTCGGAAGCAAGCGGTCTCTTCTAGCCGTCGTAAAGGAAAGCGACGACTTCCGCCCGACCAGTCTCTACACCGGCAGCGGACTTGGTGACGACGAGTGGGGACCGCGCCCGCAACGTAAGAACTTTCCGTGTGTTCATCGCGACGGCGTCGGCGAGGCCACAGTGGCCAGACTCAGTGCTAAGAACAGAGCCGAATTTAGTTTAAAGAAGATTGTCAAAGGCAGCAGAGAGTTTGATTACGATTAGTATTTTCCTTTTCTGTGTTAGTTTTCAGGCTGTAGTCATTTGTTCACTGTTGGGTTGCTGTGCCGAGTCGGGCATTTGAAAAGTATTGTCAGATTAGGCTGCTAGTTTCATTTGGAGGCAATTCTCGGAATTAGTTTTCTGCTTGTATATATTTGTGCACTTTTGGGTTTGCGTTTGCCATGTTATAAATGTTTGGTTTGCTGTGATAAAGCGCTACTGTCGTCAAGCGTCTCTCACTCCCTCTCCCACGCTCGGTAGTACAACCCTCCGAGATCTTCTCCGGCGGTAATTCGTGACATTTTGACACCTTCAGAACTACATAGTTAATGCCTTTGGGGGGCAAAAATGCCTTGGCGTCACTTGAACACCTATGGCGTTAGCTCTAGGGCCAGTTTTTTATTTATATATTCCGACGGTGACAACCAGATCAAAATTCTGCTTCCTTTTCAGGTTACGGCTAATGTTTTATGAACAGCTTTTTATGATGTCTTTGGTAAGTCATTAAACGGATTCAGAAATCCCGGAAAACAGGATTATTGAAATCTCCTATAAGCCGTCGAGAAGACCAGCTTTTTGAAGACGGTTCGAAGACGTGAACGAAACGTCTCTTTATGTGCAACAAGCCGAACATTAGACGAGATATACGACGCCTCCTAGACTAACGCTTCTTACTCGCGCCGTCCCTGCGACGTCGTTAACGTCTCGGATATACGTTTCGAAGACGTCGTAAATCATTTGTATGCTAGCTGGAATACTCGCACATGCTCTGGTATTTAGTACTGCCCAACACAGCCTAGAAGGCCTTTACCGTAATATAGTGTAAGCTTATTTTCTATTGTAGGGGACAGTATATGATCAAGTCTTGCATGAGGCGCTAATACTTGAATCTGGGAAATTATGAAAACTGCTTCTTGGGAAAAGCATGCGCTGCATTTCCTAATGTGTAGGAGTTCCTCTCGTGCTCAACTGAAAACTGGCGCAGCCACTATCGCATGTGACAGACTGAAAAAAAAAATATATCAAATGGCAAGTTGTAAAAAAGAATCGTATGTATTCTTTTCTGTACAAATCGTCAATCAGCGATACGTCAGTTCTGCTACTTACACTTGAGACGAGATTGCTTGATCGCTGGGTGGTATGAGGTTGGAAAGGGCGCATGCATGTTGTGCGTATATAATCTTGGGCTTGCACCTTCAGTGAAGTAGTTGGAAGTGACACTTTTTCTCTTGCTGTGTTGTTTTATATTAACTAGGTGGACAGTCTCGTGAAAGACAAATGTAAGAGTTGGGGCATCGCTCGCTGCTTAACTGTTGTTTGCAACTGCTTAATGAACAAACACTGGAAGATTCTTCGGCGTCGCATATTATTAGCATTCTAATGTTAGTAAATATCGCAATCCTCTACTATATTTTAGTAAGCTGGTAAATATGCCTTGGCATATCGTCAATAAAAATACTCAGTAAAGTACCTCGACCGACATGCATATTGTAAGGCAAAGATTTTAACACACTTGTTTGACATATATATTTTTTCTTAGCATCATTGTAGAACACCATGCACTACCGAGACGTGCCATTTCTGCCATGCATCCTAAGCAGACCGCATTATACTTGAGTTGGTACACGCTTATGCGTCAATGCATACTTGATTTTCCTTTACGAATTTTAGTAGTTTTGCATGTACATGTGCTGTTCGCACAATTGCTTTCCTGGTGGGACCTTTACTTGTTTGCGGTGCTTATTGTAAAAAATATAAACTACAGAGTGTGCAAATGTACACGTTTAATTTGCAGAAATCGGTTTCATAATGCCATAACAAAGTTACCTGGTGCTTTAATTTCGTCAGAAGTTACGATCGAGAACAGTAAGATTCTATAGACTTATGTAGTTGTAGAAACAAAATTTATGCACAATGAAATCATTCTCGAATATATCAGCAAGCTGTTTCTGTTTAGGTTGCCATGACTTCACACCTGAATATGCACCTCCACACCTGAAGCGCTATGGAAGACTGGTCCATACCGAAGAGGAGACTAGCTCACAGAAAGGGATGCAACAAGGCAACATTCCTAGATGATTTTGATAAGCTGTGATATTTCACATTTCCTTCTATATAAGAACATTGCAGGCTATTTACCCGCTTTTGAACTCCTGTGTTTCTTTTTAGGTGATCTGCTATAATCAATATCTCAAACAAAAGAAATCAAGTGCACTCGAGCAAGTGCTGTTGCTTCTGCCCTTCCAGGCACAAGTAATCTCCTTTGAAGTGTTGCTATATGCCACGAAGGTTGTACAATTAACCGTCACCATATAAAAGGAAAACGGATGCAGTAAAGATAACAGACCTATAAATAAATGTATGTAAATATATATCGAAGAAGAAAAATGTAGCGCACGAGATAAGAAAGATAAAGGTGCTATTAATAATAGTTGTGCATGAATATTTGCACAACCAGAACACTGTCCATAAAAGCGAACATTAATACACAAAACGGTCTCAGCTTAGTTACCGGTCGCATAGTTAGTTCAATAAAGGCGTGCCCGATTTTTGGCATCCGTATAAGCTTCAGTATTTCTGGTTAATTAGCGCGCCCCGTATCCACGCACACTGCATGAAATAACAGCTCAGAAAGTTCTGGCGACATAAGAAAGTTACGGATTCCTGACAAAGCATCTTGAGGGTTCGTATTTCGCACTCATGACCTCCAATCTATTGCGCTGCTGAAATGCGAGTTCGACTTCCGGCCGCGGCGGCGTTATTTCGATCAAACGAAAAGGACAGCGTTCGCGGAAACCATTATTATCATAGGCTCATAGCATTTACAACCGGTCATGCGCGTACGTGTGAGTCCAAGCATAGTACGCGCAGTGGTAAACACCTCGGCTGTGCGGAAGCCACAGGTGATCCCAAAAAGAAGAAATAAATAGAGAATGCTTGTGTATGCAAGACAAGCCACACACATCAGATGGCGTCGTGTCAACTCGAGTATATCAACCAGCGGAAACGTTCTCTGCTCACGGAAGAAAATATGTGCGCTTTACTACGTCGAAGCGAAAGCTCGAGCACAACCAGACCCACTGTTTTCGCGTAATCAATAAAGTCATACAAGTCATGAAGGTCGAAGCGCGAAGTTTTATTTTTATTTTGTACGTGTCGCTAATAATATTACTACGTACCAGATTCGATAATCCACGGCGCCGATAACTTATAAAACACAGACTACACCGCCATGGTCAAAATAAACAGCCACATGGCTCGGTAACTGCTCGGAGCAATTTCGATGCGAAATCGTCCGTTGAGGGCGATCAGAACACTTAATTCCGACATGTTTGTCGCTCGTCGCGGTCCGTTCCGGCGAGCGCGATTTTATTTGAAAATCGTGTGTCGCGTGGATCAGGCTTCGCTAGCAACCTGGTCTCAAGGTGAACCAGCATAGACTTGCAGCGTTTACATAAAGGAAAATGGAGGAGCATCCATAAGCTGAAATTCCAGCGTTACATGATATAACATCGAGATCGCTCCATATCCAAGGCACTTCTTCGATGGAGTATACGAAGTGCATATGCCGACCTGAAATTGACGGGTTTGTATGCGGGCGGTTGCGTCCCATGCACCGGACGCGCCGCTGCAGATCGACTCCGTTGGGAGTGCAATATGTTACGCAAGGCGACAGCCGTAGCCTTTTCCAACGTACGATACGTGAGTCGGGGTGCTCATGCTTTTCTGTGCCGTTGACTGATGAGACGAATGTCCTCGCTGGTGAAAGGGACATCGACAGTTAAAGGTAGCTGTGCGTTCCCAAGATCATCGGCTATTTCTTCGCCGGCCTTCCCCTGAATACCACTAATGGCGGCGTGCGACCTCTCTTTTCTGCTCCCTCTTTTCACTCCCCTTCCCGTGTAAGTGTTTCAGTTGAGGTATCCTCAGTCCTCATACGACGCGTTCGCCAATCTTCTCGGTGTGTTGAGGGAACTTGAAGTCATGGCGCAAAAGGTTAGACAGGACCGAAGAAGACACGTAAGACACAGACAAGCGCACAAGTCATACAAGTCATGAAGGTCGAGTTGTGCGCATGTCATGAAGGGAGTTGTGCGCAAACTCCTGGCTCACGGGGACGGCTGCCCTACATCGTTTGCATCTACGAGGCTATGGCGCTGTCCCTTGTGTACTACGAGATTCCTCTGTGCGGTGTGTCGGTGACCCACTGGCGCCATATCGACCGGGACCGTCGTCGAGTACTCCGCATGTGCCACGGAATGACCCGCCGTTCCCGTGCGGAGGACACTGTTGTGGAGGCTCGTGCATGGCCCCCGTCCCTCACAGGCGACATGCGTCCTCTGTGCCACACCAAGAGGATGCATCGCGCGCCCGGTGCTGCCCCTCTCCTCGACAGTCTGCGTCGAGTTCCGCGTTCACGCGTGGGACGCGTCATGGAACTCTACGAGAGCATGGTGGTGGACGACCCCGTGCCCTGTTCGCCCTGGCCAGCCCCTCACGGCGACGTGCATCTCCCAGTGACAGTGACTCCCGGGGATGCGCACAAAGCACCACACGCCGAACAGCGCCGTCGTGCAGGAGGCGGCAACACGAATACACGAGGACCTCGCTGGCAGAGTGCACGTGTTCAGTGACGGGTTCCGTGTTGCGTGATCGCTCTGCCGCCGGTGCCTGCACTGCTCCGGAACTTGGAGTGCTCAAACAGTGTAGGCTGAGCTACTGTGCCTCATCTACAACAGCGGAGCTCGTCGGGCTGCAACTGGCTGCGGAACTCCTCCGAGAATCGCCGGCCGTCAAGTCCGCAGCCATATTTTGCGATTCGAAAACTGCCCTCCGACTTATCGCTAGAGAGGAATGCGGCCCGCCACTCGCCCAACGAGTGGCCCGAAACCTCCTGTCCCTGCGAGAGGGCGGCTGCGATGTCGTACTCCGTGATTGCCTACACATCGCGGGCAACGAGGCAGCAGACGAGCTCACCAAGCATGCTCACTCAGCCGACACTCCACCTTCTGATTGTGCCAGCTTCTATGGTTCAGCACGCATCAACTTTCGGAAAGAGCTGGCGCGGTCGCACTCGGACAGCCGAGTCGCCGACGGCAGGCTGCCGCGCCCACTCCCCGCCAAACGGATTCACTCGGCGAGAACGCGCTTTCCTCCTCGCCCTGCGAACTGGTACGTGCTGGCCAGCTGAGAGCCGACACCGCCGCTGTGGTTTCCACTCCTCTGCTCGCTTGGACTGCGGGGAGGGGAGACACTTTCTCACCTGCTCCGTGACTGCCCGGCCCACGTGGACGCGCGTTAACAACTAACTGTGCGACTAACTAACGCACGTCCACTAACGTGGACGTGCGTTAACAACTAACTGTGCTTATCAGACACTCGGCCTGCCCTGTTACTCAACCGAGCAGCTCCTCTTTCCTGACGGCTGCAACAAACGACGCCGCTCTGCCCTTGCAGCCCTTCTCACATTTACCGAGGAAACTGGTCTGACTGGGCGGCTTTAAAGCCGCTCGCCAGGCTGTTTGTGTTGCCTGGTTGTGTTTGTGTTCCTCTTGTGTTTGTATGTTTGTGTTCCCTTTTCCGCGGCCGGACATGGTGCGTTTAAGAGCTGGGCCTCCTTTCTTCACTCTGTCCCTTTAATTCTCCCACACCCTGAGTGCTTCGGTTGAGGTGTCCTCACTGAGAGACCGTTACCGTGCACTCTTAATTCTATTTTCTTCACTTCCTTAACTAGAATCTCTCGGTCCTCAGTTGGGAGAGTGTTACTGTGCACCCCCAAGCCCGTATCAAAGCTTCTTTCCAAAGAATCTGTCGCGCAGTAGTGCCGCCCGCGAAAGGACGTGAGGCATTGTTTACAAACGTAAATAGCTCCCGTCTGTACCTTTGCCAGTTCCTCCCACTCCACCCTCTTTCGTGTCAGCAGCTGCTTGAGCTAGACCGTTACTGCGGCGAGCAGTAATAACTTTCCTTATCTCCTCACCTTTTGTATGTATGTTTCACGAAAAAGAAACATACACCCCCCAGGGATGCCTTTTTCCGGGGGCTGCAGCATTTTCGAGCTGTCAAGAAGGGGATACAGAGGGTGCCTTCTCGCGCCCAGCGGGAAGTAGAGGAGGAGAGCTGGAAATGGTTGCCCGAATACCACATTGACGTGATGTGCGCAAACACACACTGGCCTTGAGATGGGGGTAAAAGTGTATGAGGTCACTGGAGGGAAAGCGTACCCACTGTGTAATGTTTAGTGGAGCCGCTTTTGACGAAGGTTAGAACTGACGTCTAAAAGGTTGATTTTTTTCACAGAGGGCGCCACCGCTAAAAATAATTTTGTCGTAATTTGAGATCTATTTTTTCATAACAACCTGTGACTTGAGGACTTCCTTGGTAAAATAGTGAGTACATCACAAGACACCATGTGGCTCTACTAAAAATTGGGGGCCCATAAGCTTCGCCTTTAAGAGTTGAAAGCGACAGCGAAATCCGGCCCCTAGTGTGCACGTCAACTACTCAGTGCATACATATTAATGTGTGTTGTTACACACACGCACGTGCACACACACACACGCGCGCGACGTATCTATTGTAATGGTAGAGGTTTCCGATGTATTTAACAGCACTTTAATATCAACATCAAAATTTTGTACAGTGATGCGGTCACATGGTTCTGTGTTATGAACTGCGCGTAGGCGTAACACTTTTATTATTAAATGGTCACATTCTGTCGTCCTTCTCGCGATAACTATCTGGCAGCTATTCGATTTGTTCTTTTTGAGACCTCTTCCGACCAACCACAACAAGCATCGCCTTATGGTCTGTGAAATGGCAACTGCCGTACTTCATTTTTTTTAATGTTGTCGTGAGAACGAAATGCTAAACATCTGGATGCAGAGCATCCGACAAGACCATATATAGGCTCTGTTGTAGTCACATGGCCTCCGAGATGGCGGGCGCGCCCGCCGTCTCGAGGGTCATGGTAGTCGAGACATTTATTGCTATGTTTTCCATTAGATGGACATAGTTGTCCATATTTGGAGCTGTTATTTTTCGCTCACGGACGATTCTTCGCTCACTAGAGACGCCGTCACCGATGTCGGTATTTTTTCGGAACGAGCTCTCCAACGCTATCGCGTTAAAATGCGCTCTTGGTCTTCCATTATAATGCATGTGCACGACGACAAACGTCACGTTCTACTGACCTGACCAGCAGAATAATTAGCTAAATTGACTACGCCCATTTAGATCCACCACTAATCATAAGCGAACTTCCTCTTCGTACGATTTTAGAAAAGGGCTTGTTTCTTGATTATCGAAAATTTCAGAGCTTCAACTTAAAGAGTTCTGTCACTTCTTCAGTATTGCGTGAACAAGTACAGCTCAAAATCGCCAAATTGAAGTGATAATAGCTCGTGATCTTTCCTTCATAACACAAGCGACTTCGCAAACATGATAAATAAAGTACAAGCTAGGAAACCACCAAAAACGGTAGTTCTGCATTGAAAAGGAAAAAAAAAAAAGCGGTAGCAGAGAGTAGCATTAACAAGAAAAGGTCGTGAGTATTCCGTACATCCACGCAGTTTCGCACAGGCTTAAGAAAGTGGGAAGTAAATATGGGGTTAATGTTGTGTTTACGGCCCCCAATAAGTTAGGAAGGGTTTGTGCTGCAGTGCATAGAAGAATTGAGCAGATGGAAGGTAAGAAGCGAACCGATATCTGTCCGGTTAAGCACCTAGCCAAGAACAATTTCACCGACTGCCGCATGGGTGTGGTTTATAAGATTCCTTTTAGCTGCGGACGTTTTTATGTAGGGCAAACTGCGCGTTGTATTAATCAAAGATTAATTGAACACAGGAGGTCGCTATCAGGTGGGACGCCGTCCAATCTATCCTTGCACTGCCAGGTCTGTAGCTGCATGCCCGAGTTAGATAATACCGAGATCCTGTACAGGCACAAGAACGAAGATACGCGTTTATTGGTTGAGGCCTGGCATATCAGTATTAGTGGAAGTGCATGCGTGAGTCAGCCGTCGATTAGCTTAAACAGAGAGGAGATAGAATGCCTTAGGAGTTGTCTATCGCGTAGACCGGCAAGTGCAACCGTATGACAGGTGGCGCTACCATTCCGAGCAGGCGCAGATAAGCTGTGTGTCTTCTTTCTTTTTCGCCTCTGTGCTGTGCTTCAGTTGTTAGTCGGCGTTCATGGTGTTCACTTCTCTTCTTGTGTCCGTGTCCTGCACGCCTCTTCTTTTGATGATGGACTGTTACCAACTCGCTCAACTTTCTGTCCTTTTAAGCTATTCGACTAAAAACTTCAGTTGTTTTGGTCATTTTCATTGGAGCCTGCATAACCTGCTGATTCCTTTACATGAAATATATCTTGATACAATTCTTGCATGATATGTCACTGAAAGGCACAGCAAATTTCATTCTCATATGCTGAGCAGTTCTGCTGGAAACTTATTAAGAGGGAATATTGCACGCCAAAACTAGAGTTTCTTGCTGCTACTATTTTTAGTGTCATTACTTAACCCGTAAGTCTGGGCAAAAATACTAAGTGTCGTCGCAAATCACAGAAATTAAGCTTTGTTACGCTGAATGGGTGACATCTGCACAACCGGAGTAGAAAGCTCAGCGCTTTCCCAAAAAACGACTAAAATGTTGAGAGCGCGCCGCCGGAGTGGGACCGCCGTCCCAAATAATTAGGGGGGCTTATACTGACGAAACATAGGCAGCGTTCTCTCTCTTTTTTCGTCAGTCAAGGTCTGCGCGTCCTCAAATTTGCAGTTCAATTCGTTAAGTGCGATTTTTTCATGAGCAAAAATGTGAGCATTACGACTTCAGGGTTTAAGCCTAGCGTCTCGTTCCTCAGTGGGAACGAGACGCCAGGCTGAAACCGTCTCGTTCTGAAACCATGTTGACAAGTGGTTAGTATTAAGTTTTCTTAAGAGAATTCGTTAATGTACGTTGCAATAACTTGCTCGAAAATTTTGCAGCATGATGTCAAGGATATTGTTGGATGGTTAAAGAAGGCGGTTAGTTAAAATCACCGGCTCTAAGCTCTCATATGCTTTTGCGGTGCTTAGTGAAACCTGCGCTACCTATTACCTTTCGCTCCGTCCGAATGAAATCCTGGTTTCTAGATAATGTGCTTGCTATCCTGAGCATCCTGATGCGAAACCCATTTGCGAAGGGCTAACCATTGGTGTTTTAATAAACGGCCCTTCAAAGGGTTTTTGTTCATTTCATCGCCGCTTAGACTACGTCATCATGGGCTTCTTTCTGTCGCCTACAGCCTCATCACTGCTGTACGTCATCAAGTGGTTTAGCCGCGAGGTGGCCGACAGCTGCTACTTCCACGTCAGACACTGCCTCAAAACCTCACTAGCGGCATGGAGTGGCCGTGTCACTACTGCAGCCATTGTGCCTCATTAGGGCTGGTTTGGCTGGAATACGACCCAGTAGTGCCTCGCGAAGCGAGTGCGCGCTGCAAGATTCGGGGACGATACTACTCCTTTATATCACCTTTCTTGTGGATAAGGATTACATTAGCATTTTTCCCACTGCGCGGTACACTACATGTCTTTACACATTTCGTGAAGAGCGATGCAAGTTTTTCAAGTAACATATCTCGTCTGTCTTTGATCAACTCGGCTATTATACCATCGTCACCAGCTGCTTTACCGCGGGACATGCCTTTGGCAGCTTTTTTGACCTCGTCAGCGGTTATACACGGAATTTCGGTGTCTTCCTCTGATTCTATTTCTTTTAAGGTTGTATGGTCTGTCTGAGAACTGTACAGTTCAGAGTAGAAATCTTCTGCTACCGTTCTTTCGTTGATATTATTGATAACGTTGCCTTGTTTATGTTTTAGCGCATGCATCTTGTGTTGTCCGAAGTGCAGTTTCTTTTTGACAGATTTAATGCTGGTGCCTTTTTCTACTGCTTTCTCTATTTCTCTCGTGTTAAAGTTTCTTACATCTCTTTGCCTGGCTTTACTGATCAACTTTGATAGTTCTGGGAATTCTATCTTATCTTTTGGCGAAGTTACTTTCATTTGTTGGCGTTTTTTTATTGAGTCCTTGGTAGGTTTGGACAACTTACTTGTTGTTTGCTTTGCTGTTTTGCCCCCGAGTTCTATCGCTGTTTCAAGGATTGGTTTCGTTAAAGTTTTGTTTATTTCTTCTACATCGTAACCATTTTCGTCTAAGGCATCGATCTTGTTGCTTAGGTCGACTTTAAATTCTTCATTCTTCGTTCTGATTACCTCTAGATTACACTTTTTCTAGTAAATATTTAGTTCTTGTTTTATTTAGGTTAAGTACAATCTTTGCTCTTACTAATCTGTCATCGCTGCATTTTATCTTCCCCACTACTTCTGTGTCTTTAATTAAACCTGGTTGTTCGCACATTATAAAGTCGACTTCATTCTTTATTTCCCCGTTAGGGCTTTTCCACGTCCACTTCCTATTCTTGTGTTTCTTGAAAAACGTGTTCGTGTTCATTATTCGGAGTCGGTTTCTTTCGGCAAATTCTACGAGCATATCCCCACGGTCATTCCTACAGCCGACGCCGTAGTTGCCAATCGCCTGCTCTCCACTTTGTTTTGTCCCTACTTTTGCGTTGCAATCCCCCCGACTATTGTGTACTGTGTGCGTACTTTCGTTATTGCTAATTCGATATCCTCGAAGAACTGCTCCACTTGTTCGTCATCGTAGCTCCTTGTTGGCGCATATCCCTGGAATATCTTAAGTTTATACCGCTTATTCAGTTTTAGTACGACGCGTGCTACCCTTTCGTTAATGCTGTAGAATTCACCTACGTTGCCAGCTATATCTTTGTGAATTAGGAACACAACGCCATATTCTCTCTTTTCGGGTAATCCTCTATAGCAGAGGATATGTCCATTGTTTAAGACTACGTAAGCTTCACCTGCTCTCCTAACTTCGCTAAGGCCAATGACGTCCCAACTAACTCCTAGTTCCTCGAGTAGTTCCGCTAATCTAGCTTCGCTGGAGAGGGATCTTGCATTGAACGTTCCAATGTTTAGTTTCCAGTGGCGGCCTGTCCGAGTCCAGTGATTATTACTGCCCTCTGCTGCTTCACAGAGCTCACCGCCGCCATGGACAGATGTTCTGCAGCTGCTGGACACTGAGGGCGAGGGTTTAATTGTAGACATCGTGTGGGAGGTGGTGCCAAGTACCTTCACCAGGGAGGCGAAATCCTGTTCTGGTGTAGGAGTGAGTCGTAAACGGCATTTGAACGACTGAAAGCATTTCAGGTACCCAACCGTCGCCAGGCCCCTTGCCGACGTGATTTCGAGCAGTATAATAATAAACCCGCAAAAAAAAAAAGAAGAAGGAGGAGGGGGGGGGCGTAGAACATGTGACCCGTGGCGGCCCCGGTTTCGGCGCCTCCGCATCGTTAAACGTACATTCTTTCAAGGCCTTTCATGGGCGATAATTTCTATCCGAATTACTATTGCGTACAGTATTTGGTCTCAAAATGTCCGCGATCTCTTAGTTTTGCTGATTGCGACATCCAGAACGTCAAGGTTCTTAAAACTGCTCTGACAGGTACATTGACGCGCGTGGAAAATCGTGTTTTAGCGAATCGTTTTAACTTGTCGGTTGTCGCTAAGCAGACATGTTTTCGCGTGCAGAGTTCTGCGCGTTGGCGAGCGCAGAAGTTAGGGTAAAAGAAATTATTGAAAACCTTCCATGTGGTCCCTTATACAGAAATATTTTTTACGACGTACGTGAATATGAAAAACAAACAAAAGAACAAATTGCTGGTTGTAACAAATCCCGGTTGCATGATGTGCAATGAGTAATGAGATCTACCATTTATTATGCCGGAATGGATGTGTGGAGACGAAGTGGAAATAGACAAGCATCAGGGAAGTAACAGGCACACAGATACATACATACATCTATAAACACGCAAACACGCAAGCGTACACCTCATCAGACACACGCAAACTATCTATTGTGGTGGTGAAGGCATAGTATCGCGTTTATTCTTATAGGAAGTGGGTTCAAAGTGTTAATGCGTCATCCAATTTACATCGACCAGCTAAAAGAATTGTGTGAAGGTTAGTAGCGTACGGCTTGAGTCTTACGCTACTAACCTACAAGCAAGCAAGCATACACAGGAGTACGCGCTGCATTCCCCAAGTAAATATAATACCACGAGGTAGGCACGTAAGAATCAAACCCGGGTACACTAGCTGCCAAGCTACCACTAGGCCACGAGATCTCTTCGTACATGTTATATATCACAAATAAACCTACTGCGCCAGCAGTCGTGATGATGGTGCTTCAATACCGTGAAATGCGCTTCTAGTGTGTGTCAGCACCATCATAGCATTCTAACAAGCAATACTCGTGTCCTACTATCACTGTGCATGCACTTGACAAATGTTGCTCAATCCCTTAGGAATGCATCAACGAACCACATTTTCGATACACACATCAGCTCATCCTAGGATGCACTTCTGTCAGTGCACTAACGTGACTCCGTTGTGCAATGTAATATTGCGTTGTAATATACAACAGTATGATATGTAATATCATACTGTTCTGTCGTCACAGTGCTGTCGACGTTAGTAAAATCGCTTGCGCCCTTTTTACAGACGTTCATCTTATTCGTAACATTTCGTTGATGGTGAATGTTACGTTCGGCTGTAGATCGACGGGGAAGTGTAGGCGACAGCTACCTGGCGGAGGGCCTTCCTGTAGGAACGTCTTCGTATTCACGCAGTAACGGCGGCGGCTTTGTTCCCTCGACGCCCGCGGTCGGCAATTGCTGTACCGTTACCACGCGCGCACATCGCAGGGGACATGCCGGGTGATAGCTTTGTCCACTGTAAAAACTGTAGAGCATTTTCGGAGGGAATGCGGCATCCGAGAAAGGAAGAGAAAGGGGAGAGTCGCTTACAAGAACAGGGGGGCTCGCCGTCGAACTGATCCTTGGACCTTTCTGCTCGCTGGACTTAGAGCCGCCCGTTCGGTGAAGATGACCGTGCAGTGCCAATGCACGGAAGTGCTTTCGATGAGAATACACCTCTAAGGCAGTCCCGCTTAAGCGGCGGCTTGGAGATAGAGAGAGTGCTGCAAGGTAAATAGATTGGCAATTTGGCCCTGCTGCGGAGTTCTGATAACTCATTACAGGGTTAGTCCCCGACACGATCTTTCGCAGAAGCTCGGTGTAGCGATCGCTTCGAAGCGTGAGAACGAGAAGGCGTAACCGTAGGCTCTGATAGAGGTAGTGAACACGTGTTTTATTGGTAAAGCGCTGCATATGGGTTGGTTCCAGAAGGCGGTCGCAGAAGCGATCGGATGTATATAGCGGAGAAAGAGAAAGGAGCAAGAGGAGAGAGCTTAGCGCTAACTGGGGTCACAGACGCGGCAAGATGGACAGAGGTCGAGCTTGGCGCTGCCTCTGATCGAGAGACGATGAAGTCTTAAAGCTAGGTGCTTACCCCGTTTGCGTGCAAACGTTGAGGGTTTGTAACGAACCGCGCAGTGGGGTTTGAGCCCAGTTGTGTAGTTATGATGGCTGCTGGCAGTACTGGCCGCCCCCAGCAAATTTTTGTAAATATTGTAAACTTGCGTGTGTAATTTAGGAAAATCTTGGCCCAGACTCCGTCCTTCAAGGTGTCGACGCAGGTCATCAGAACCATCGCAAGCAATACCATTACGAAAATTGAATAAGAACAATTCTTCATTTACAATATTCCAGCTGAAGGTTTCGCGTGAAACCGATTCCCACAGTACTCGAGAACTGCGGTATTTTTTATTCAGTAATTGATGAACACACAAAAAATGCCCTAATATTCTTTGTACGTGCCCGATGTGACTCTCCCAGGGTCCGAAGCAGCTGACGGTAGGCTAACCGAGAGCGCTTGTAATTCCAACGCAGGGGCTTCTGCGAGGTGATCGTTTCCTGAGACCAAAGGAGCGAAAATACTTGGAAATAGGAACGGCGTAAATACGTTAGCAACCATCTCCAGTCAATATTTTATTTCGTTCAGAAGCATTATCTGGGATTCCACACTGACAGGTCGCGGAATCTTTTCATTTCCTTGCACGAATCGGAAGAGTGGGCGTTGATTCTTTGGCTCTTAGAGAAAACGTGTCGAGCACGTGTCGAGTATAGCACTCGTCTATTTCTGATGTTGCTTGTGCACAAGCACGAGAAGTTTCTACCGTTTCCAGCTTTGAGGGTACTGATTAAACAAATTTTGCAGCTTGCCTTTGGTCCCCTACAATCTCTTGCGCAGGTGTCATTCCACATGGTGTATTGTGAGTTCATTTGATCTGACCACACTGAACAATCAACTTTTTTTTACGGGAACTGTTTAAAACCAACCTATTACCCAACGCTTCCGGTTTATCATTTGGATGACGAAGCGAAGCCAGTGATGCTACTTTGGAATAACAAAATTTTGACGATTTGTGAATGTCTGCACGTTTTCAGTTGATAAAGGAATTGTTAAATGTTCTTTGCTGATGTTAAATGTAAAGATATTTTGGTCGCTATTTGTAAAATAGAAATCAGTGGTCATCGAAACGCATATGTGGGCATTGCATCTTGGAAACAAGCCCACACTTGAAGGACGTAGGGGCTCCTCTATTCGAGCATGGGTATTGTTCTGAGGCTACTCCGACAGTTTCTTGCCGCAGTCATCTGCTTCCTTAACCCACCAACCTCACGGGAGTTCAAATCCTCTGATTTGATTAGATTTGTCCGCACGTACCAATTATGGTGCCCGAAGGGTCGCGCATCACGTGCGGCTAAAAGAATGCAAGTGTCAGCTATAAAAATCCCTTGCGAGATTTGAGTGAGTTGCCTAAGGCTAAAATTTCACATTGCAGAGCTGATATTTTTATCGTTCTCCTAGCTTTGCGGCAGATCACGATTAAGATAATGGTCTTAACAAAGCGAGCCATAATATTTAATAAAAAATTTGATTTGGAAAAGACAAATTTGTTTTATTAAATGTACATCGGGACATCACTGATTAGTAAGACTGTTACACAATTCCACTTCAATGCTCGCAGAGAACCTCTCTGCATGAATAGGTCGTGGCGGGACCTATTTCTGTTGCGATTGATGACACCCTGGTCTAGCACGTTTCAACAGAGAGAGCCTACGTTTTTTTAGACCCCACCCCAGGCAGCACAGATTCTCGGGCCAATATTGTTTTTGTTGGCTTACGGAGGTCTGAAAAGCGCTGTGCTAGCACTCATAAGCCAGCATTGGAAATGTCATCTATTAAGGCCTCCAGCAATGGCCCATCAATGGCCCAGGAGAAGCATTTAAATGAGAGCTCAACACCAAGTGTATTTGATGGCTGAAGCAGTCTTTTCAGAATGAATCCTGTTTTAATGCATGATGTCATCAGGATAATATTACTCCTTGCATGAAAGCTCGGAAATGATTCGTGAGGCCGTGGTTAACTGAAGATTTAAAAAATGTACTCAATAAAGCTGTCAATTTTCGCACAGTACTTCTCAGAACTCGCACACAGCAGGTTCATTTTTCTGCGTGGAACAACAGCTCTACTCCGGAATTCATATGATAGTTTGGGAAGTACATTATAGAGCAAGGATAGCATGACTGCATTATGTGAAGCTCAAGAGCAATGGGCTCACTTTTTTCAATTCGTGCTTACAGAGCTTCCAACACCAGTAATCTTTATAAATCGATATACGTGGGCCTTTTGTATAATGTAGCGTGCTCAAGATTTTAGATATACAAAACGTGTATCAATAGCTTTTTCAGGATATCTCTCTTTTTATGCAAAGTACTCCACTGATAGCTTTGCCTGTTACGAAGCCTTTAAAGGGATCCCGCAAGGTATCTGACGGCCACCCCCACGACAGCCAAGTGCCTTTGAATAGGCGACTTCACGGCAGCATACTCACTTTGGAATGGCATTGCACAATTCAGAGTTTGCAGTTTTCATCTGCTCCTTTACATAGGAAAGGAGTGTTGCTACAAAAGAGTTTCATGAGGAGAGTCAACTATCATGCAACTCACGGATGTATAAAAAACCGTGCTGGCCAAGCTTTCCTGTTAATATCGCTACTTTAGGAAGCTGTTCTACTAGACTATATTTAAAATGTAAAATGATACTTGCATTTGTTCTGGCTAATATGGCGGGCGAATACAATGTTTGTGCTTACCAATCACATGTTAGAGAATTTGTTCAATTCATGGGCTTAAGCTGTACGGCACTCAGCAACTATATTAAACTGCAGCCAGAAAGTTCGATGAATCAGCAGCATGAGGCAGTGATGCAGCGATGTTTTGTAAAAACCGGCAATGGTTCCCAAGGGAACTATGGCAACTGTACGTGTGATGATGTGCGGGTGTTTTTTACTAAAAACAAAAGAATGACATTTCCTTCTAAAAAATGCTCGATAGACATACTGAAGTTACAAACGCCTCTTTCTTGATATATCGATTGTGACAATAAAAAAGTAAACAATACTTCCAGAAATATACTGGTGAAAACGGATCGACAGATCCAGCAGGAAAATTGCAGCAACTTGAGTCAAAAATAATGCCAAGTACAGTGTATATTTCTTGATTGCAAATGGAAAAATGCTTCCAATTTTATTGCTTTGAACTGGCGTGCACTAATCTGGTCGTAGCCTGACAGTCTTCGGTAACTTCCCAGTGCAGACACTGTACTTAAGCTTTTGGTGTGGTACTGGGCCCCAGCTCATTTTCTTTTTCTCCTTTGCCGGCAAACTCGATAAAAATCTGCTCCAAGGTGCTATCAGAAGCCAGAACACGTTCGAATCCGATGTCCCTATCCAACGATTCAATTCGCTGAAAAAGAATGCTCCATGGAACCTTTTCGTGAGTGCAGATTTCGACCAGTTGCTGTAAAGAGAAAATGATATGTTCAGTTAGCCGCATGGGAGCACAATACAGGTCGAGTTAAAATGCAAGTGCATCAAAAAGAAAAAAAAAATCACAGCATATCCACGGGGTGAATGATGATGAGTGGGCGAAGCTCCGGAGGGAATCATCGGTAAACCGTGAATCTTTCGCGTAAATCGCACAGTCGATAATCATGTAAAGGCGTGAGAAACACTGTATTCGTACGCTGGGATCTCGCGTTTAAGGGGGATATGCTGTGCTAGAGCCAATTTCACTACAGCTTTCCACAAGTAGCCGTAGGCAATCAAGACGTCTCATTCTTGAGTAAATAGTTCGTGACATTTATAAGATCTATTTCATTCCTCGCATTGCTTGCTGTAAATGTAATATGGGTATACAAGGTCACTCGATAATGTCTTGGCAGAAGTTTGAGCACTGCCTATAGACGGCAGAACGTTGGCACGGCGACGCAGTACCATCGAGTTCACATCAGAATCGAAGTAATACGGACAAGCCGGATAACTCAGCCAGTCTTAAGTTTGCAGTAGCCGGTGAGGCTGAGTTGGCGATC
>CM023485.1:111303336-111394168 GCA_013339685.2 Hyalomma asiaticum | reverse complement strand
GATGACGAAGCGAAGCCATGATGCTACTTGGAATAACAAAATTTTGACGATTTGTGAATGTCTGCACGTTTCAGTTGATAAAGGAATTGTTAAATGTTCTTTGTTGATGTTAAATGTAAAGATATTTTGGTCGCTATTTGTAAAATGCAAATCAGTGGTCATCGAAACGCATATGTGGGCATTGTATCTTGGAAACAAGCCCACACTTTAAGGACGTAGGGGCTCCTCTATTCGAGCATGGGTATTGTTCTGAGGCTACTCCGACAGTTTCTTGCCGCAGTCATCTGCTTCCTTAACCCACCAACCTCACGGGAGTTCAAATCCTCTGATTTGATTAGATTTGTCCGCACGTACCAATTATGGTGCCGAAGGGTCGCGCATCACCTGCGGCTAAAGGAATGCAAGTGTCAGCTATAAAAATCCCTTGCGAGATTTGAGTGAGTTGCCTAAGGCTAAAATTTCACATTGCAGAGCTGATATTTTTATCGTTCTCCTAGCTTTGCGGCAGATCACGATTAAGATTACCCGGCATCGTTCGAATAATGGTCTTAACAAAGCGAGCCATAATATTTAATAAAAAATTTGATTTGGAAAAGACAAATTTGTTTTATTAAATGTACATCGGGACATCACTGATTAGTAAGACTATTACACAATTCCACTTCAATGCTCGCAGAGAACCTCTCTGCATGAATAGGTCGTGGCGGGACCTATTTCTGTTGCGATTGATGACACCCTGGTCTAGCACGTTTCAACAGAGAGAGCCTACGCTTTTTTAGACCCCACCCCAGGCAGCACAGATTCTCGGGCCAATATTGTTTTTGTTGGCTTTCGGAGGTCTGAAAAGCGCTGTGCTAGCACTCATAAGCCAGCATTGGAAATGTCATCTATTAAGGCCTCCAGCAATGGCCCATCAATGGCCCAGGAGAAGCATTTAAATGAGAGCTCAACACCAAGTGTATTTGATGGCTGAAGCAGTCTTTTCAGAATGAATCCTGTTTTAATGCATGATGTCATCGGGATAATATTACTCCTTGCATGAAAGCTCGGAAATGATTCGTGAGGCCGTGGTTAACTGAAGATTTAAAAAATGTACTCAATAAAGCTGTCAATTTTCCCACAGTACTTCTCAGAACTCGCACACAGCAGGTTCATTTTTCTGCGTGGAACAACAGCTCTACTCCGGAATTCATATGATAGTTTGGGAAGTACATTATAGAGCAAAGATAGCATGACTGCATTATGTGAAGCTCAAGAGCAATGGGCTCACTTTTTCAATTCGTGCTTACAGAGCTTCCAACACCAGTAATCTTTATAAATCGATATACGTGGGCCTTTTGTATAATGTAGCGTGCTCAAGATTTTAGATATACAAAACGTGTATCAATAGCTTTTTCAGGATATCTCTCTTTTTATGCAAAGTACTCCACTGATAGCTTTGCCTGTTACGAAGCCTTTAAAGGGATCCCGCAAGGTATCTGACGGCCACCCCCACGACAGCCAAGTGCCTTTGAATAGGCGACTTCACGGCAGCATACTCACTTTGGAATGGCGTTGCACAATTCAGAGTTTGCAGTTTTCATCTGCTCCTTTACATAGGAAAGGAGTGTTGCTACAAAAGAGTTTCATGAGGAGAGTCAACTATCATGCAACTCACGGATGTATAAAAAACCGTGCTGGCCAAGCTTTCCTGTTAATATCGCTACTTTAGGAAGCTGTTATACTAGACTCTATTTAAAATGTAAAATGATACTTGCATTTGTTCTGGCTAATATGGCGGGCGAATAGAATGTTTATGCTTACCAATCACATGTTAGAGAATTTGTTCAATTCATGGGCTTAAGCTGTACGGCACTCAGCAACTATATTAAACTGCAGCCAGAAAGTTCGATGAATCAGCAGCATGAGGCAGTGATGCAGCGATGTTTTGTAAAAACCGGCAATGGTTCCCAAGGGAACTATGGCTACTGTACGTGTGATGACGTGCGGGTGTTTTTTCACTAAAAACAAAAGAATGACATTTCCTTCTAAAAAATGCTCGATAGACATACTGAAGTTACAAACGCCTCTTTCTTGATATATCGATTGTGACAATAAAAAAGTAGACAATACTTCCAGAAATATACTGGTGAAAACGGATCGACAGATCCAGCAGGAAAATTGCAGCAACTTGAGTCAAAAATATTGCCAAGTACAGTGTATATTTCTTGATTGCAAATGGAAAAATGCTTCCAATTTTATTGCTTTGAACTGGCGTGCACTAATCTGGTCGTAGCCTGACAGTCTTCGGTAACTTCCCAGTGCAGACACTGTACTTCAGTTTTACAGCGTAAGCTGTTATGAGATCACAACAACGGCGCCGTAGTTGTCCGCCGCCGCCGCCGCCGCCGCCCGTGTCCGTAACCAATATCGCTCCTCCACGGTCGCGCTGAAGGAGTGACACGCGCGCACAAGTGCGCGCGTAGCGTTGCTTCAGCCCGGCCGTGGCTCCTCCTGAAGGACAGGACAACTGCTGCCATCTATTGGCGCTGCTCCGCATAGCCTTCGAAATGCGTTTTTACGAAGCGCTGCCTCGTGAAGCAGTTTTGTCTTGTCGTTCCTTGCGTCACGCGACAGGCGACGTGCGCAGCCCCGGCAGCAACCTGACTTGGCTCTCCGATATACCTGATGGCGCCTCTTCGCAAGATGCGGGCCGCTGCTGAAGAAGTGAATCGCAGAGTTACGCACGCGGCTGCAGCAGGGCAACGTCGGGCACAGCATACCGCTGTGTAGAGAGAAGCCCAAACCGCAGAGTTATGGCGCAGGGGATACCCACCACCTGTACTTGCACTAGTTTCCCCAAGCGTTTACAATGGCCTCTACGAAGGTCGCTCCTTCAGCTTACGCTGTCACTGTCCTGCGATTCCGCGCAGGCCTGGCTCTTTTTTTGTTGTCGTATTCGGCCCCTCCTCATTTTCTTTTCGTCCTTTGCCGGCAAACTCGATAAAAATCTGCTCCAAGGTGCTATCAGAAGCCAGAACACGTCCGAATCCGATGTCCCTATCCAACGATTCAATTCGCTGAAAAAGAATGCTCCATGGAACCTTTTCGTGAGTGCAGATTTCGACCAGTTGCTGTAAAGAGAAAATAATATGTTCAGTTAGCCGCATGGGAGCACAATACAGGTCGAGTGAAAATGCAAGTGCATCAAAAAGAAAAAAAAATCACAGCATATCCACGGGGTGAATGATGATGAGTGGGCGAAGCTCCGGAGGGAATCATCGGTAAACCGTGAATCTTTCGCGTAAATCGCCCAGTCGATCATCCCGTAAAGGCGTGAGAAACACTGTATTCGTACGCTGGGATCTCGCGTTTAAGGGGGATATGCTGTGCTAGAGCCAGGCCTGCGCGGAACTGCAGGACAGTGACAGCGTAAGCAGGAGGAGCTACTTTCTTAGAGGCCACTTTAAACGCTTGAGGAAACTAGTGCTAGTAGAAGTGGTAGGTATCTCCTGCGCCATAACTTATCATTTTGCCAAGTAGGGAAGTACCCACTACGCCATAATTACCACTGCCTCCGTAATAGGTGCAAAGCTACAAAGCACGCAGCTCTGTTTTCTTTCAAATGAAGCCTCGACCTCGTTATACAATGCATTTTCGCGTCGTGTAGCGGTGTATTACTATTTTTCAACGTAACATTACGTTTGTTAATGCGATTCCGCAGGAGACATTATACCTGTTTAGGTCCTTTAGCGATAATTTTTCAACCACAGGCGTAGGCACTGCATCGTGTATTTGAAACATTTATTTGGAGCTCCAGTTATGAATCCATGAGGCGCGACAATTTGTTCGTCCCACTTGAACGGGGTGGCCTCGGATTAGTCCATCTCTTTGTTAGGCAAATTGTTTCTCGACTTTTTTTCTTTCGTGAATGTGATCATCCATTTTTACGCGAAATGCTACAGGTCCGATTGGTTCAGCACCTTCCTAATATAGTAGTTTCATCACATGTTGTAAGTACTTCACAGGCTCCTTGGGGCTTCCTCAAGGAAGTTGTAGACTCATTCCTTTTCTTGAAAGTTAGATTTAGCCTAGAGTATATTTTCACCGCGAGCCGAAAAGCGATTTCTGTTGCACTGGTGGACTCAATTTTTCCAGATCCTTTGTATCGGACACATTATTTAGGTCGGCCTTATCAAAATGTACTTAGAAGGGTTTCGAAAATGTGTATACCTCCCGGTGTCAAAACATTTTTCTTTAAACTGCATTCGGGAACACTTCCCGTTAAAACCTGGTTGAACGCGAAGGGCTGCTTCGTACCGTGGTCCTTGAATTGTCGACTCTGTCCAAGCGCAGAAACAATTGATCACTGTTTTATTGACTGTACGGATGCAATATTTTTTTGGGACATTCTCCAGCGAACTCTTAAAAAGGACATGGACATCACTCCTTACTCAATTCGGTTTCTACCGTTCAAAACGATTACCGGTCCTCCCTATGACATGTTCATAGTGCTCGGTTTATACAGCCTATGGAGATCAAGACTGTGTGATCGCCATGCGGAAAGCCCACGTTCGACAAGATCATTCTACCGAGAAACTGTAGCCTACGTAAGAAGTGTGTATGCGGCTCAGGAGTCGCCGCCTGAATGGATGCACTTGTTGGACGCATGTGTGTGTTTGCCTGATTTTTGAGTGTGGAGTTGTTCTCATCCTGGTCTTTAACTTCAGTTGTCATTTCCATGTAATAAAGAAAAAAAAAAACAGGCGTAGCTCAGTGGTAGAACGCTCGACTGCCACGCCGAGAGCCTGGGTTCGAATCCAAGCAGAGGACACAACTTTCGGAATTTTTTTTTCATAAAAGTAGACGTGGCTACGTACATCACCAACGAACACCATGGGATGTACAGACCCACGCCCTAAGGAGCTTCGCCCCTAAATATTACAGCATATCCACGGAGTGAATGATGATGAGTGCGCAAAGCTCGGGATGTGCATCGTAGATCGTGCCGAGTTCCGGATTAATTTAGTTAACGCGCATGCTACGAATCCTCACGGTTCAACTATGCACAATGCACAAGTGAAATCTCCCACCGGCACTTCATTGCAAGTCAAGATCCAGTGTATGTATATATATATATATATTGTAGGGATCGCCGCCAAGGGACTCTGCGAGAGGACGACGACGGTGTAGAGGACGAGGTGACTGGGCAGTGCGTGGCGCACGCTGGTGCCAGTGTGCTAGGCTGGGCCGGAGCTCGACGGGACGCTGGCGGACGTGGCTGGGCGTGACGGCCCTGAACTGGCTAGCCGGCCGGGACTGGCTGCGGCCCGCGGCAATCTCCCACAATATATATATATATATATATATATATATATATATATATATATATATATATATATATATATCTCAAAAAAAGTTCTTCCTGGCAATCGGGATAAATATACTATCAGAAAGACACAGTGACAAACATAAGATTTATTCTGACGTTTCGGCTGGAGGCCAGCCTTTTTCAAAGATGAAAGTTTTCTCATGGGCGCATGGTCTTAATATACAATTCACGAACATGCATAATGGGGGGTGGAAAGGGGGAGCTCACAAAAACATAAAATAAAATAACATAAAAGAAGGGGGGGGTTAGGATACAGGTGTGTCCAAGAAGCAAAGGCCAGTCTAACATGACGCCTGCGTGGGCAAGGCGCCTCCTTGGACACACATCTGTATCCTAACCCCCCCTTCTTTATGGTATTTTATTTGATGTTTTTGTGAGCTCCCCCTTTCCACCCCCATTATGCATGTTCGTGAAGTGTATATTAAGACCATGCGCCCATGAGAAAACTTTCATCTTTGAAAAAGGCTGGCCGCCAGCCGAAACGTCAGAATAAATCTTATGTTTGTCACAGTGTCTTTCTCATATATATATATATATATATATATATATATATATATATATATATATATATAATTCAGTAAATATGTCTGCGGATCCAGACGAATATGAGCAGTGAAGAAACGGGCGAACGTGCGAGAACTTTTTACTTTCCAACGTTTCGGCCGGTGGTCCGGCCTTCATCAGGAAATACAATGCACATGAAAACTTGCTGTTTATATATTTACCTGACACCATAAGAGGGGGCCCCCAAACATGCAACTATAGTATCATTGCTATCGCATTGACGACTGAAAACTCGTGCATCGTGATTGTAGGATGACTGCATGAAAGCAAATCAACAGACAAAAAAATGAACCGTGCGCAATGACATGCCGATATTACAGGTGGGCACACGACGAGTACATATGGAAAAATGTATGGCAGAAGAATTGAACGAAACCGGTATAACAGCGAATATCGCCGATTAACAGAAAGGCAGGAATAAAACAACGAGAACCAGTGTAAAGTATGAAAGAAATCAACAACGATGAATTTTATGTTGAAAACAAGAATGCGCTAAAAGAGCTAAAAGAACAGACGTAAAACAATAAAAGTCGTCATTCAGAAAATGGTGTCAAACAACGAAAAACGATGTCTAACGGAAAACAAGTGTAAAATAAATATATAAAACCAAGAAAAGGCATGTCACAATGTAAAATATGTAAAACCAAGAAAAGAAAAGGCATGTCACAAGGTAAAATATGTAAAACCAAGAAAAGGCATGTCACAATGTAAAATATGTAAATAATAGGGATTGCCTTATACACAGATTAATTTTACTGACAAACTGTCAGTGATGTGGCAGTCCACTACACGGGCAGGAATGTCAGTTTTCCTGCGCTCTCATTTATGCCAGATGATACCGCCTTAAATTTGTAGATGAGAAATGATTCGCGCACTTCTCGTTCGTGGTGGGATCTGAAGCCGGATTCTAATATGGTTGTTGTTAGTTTGTCGAGTGAATGCCCTTGAACGGTGACGTGCTTAGATAGGGGTAGATCGGGCAGAGCAGTGACATGCGCCTTGTGATTATTGAAACGAAAACGAAATGCCGTTTCAGTTTGTCCAATGTACTGAAATTTGCAAGTGGAACACTGAAGCAGATATATGCAGTTGCAGGTATCACAGTCGAAATCACCTTTAATTCTCATGACAAAATTGGACGCCGAACTCTGGACTGACTGCGAGGTGGTCATGTGTATGCACACCTTGCAACGTGGCTTGCGGCAAGGACGGCAACCGGTATACACAGACGGGACTGTCTTGGACGATATCAGCATACTGCGCAGATTTCTTGACCGACGGTATACTAAGCGTGGTGGTTCTGCGAAAATGTTTTTCAGGCGCTCACTCTGCATGAGAATGTTGTGATGCCTTTTTAAGATACTGGCGAGATTCGGCATCGACGCGGAATGTGTCAAGACTAGATTAGTGGTAGGTTGCTGTGGAAGACGTTTGTCCGAGTTGAAGATCTCGCTTCTGTCAGCTGCAGTGGCACGTTTAATGGCGTCGTCAATTAGTTGAGGCGGGTACTTCTGTACTCGGAGCGCATCACGAAGCTTGTCACAATTATCCCGGAAGTCTGAATCTGCAGAACACAACCTTCTAAAACGGAGTGCTTGACTGTACGGTATGCTAGACTTATTATGTTTTACATGGCTACTTTCAAAATGAAGGTAGCGGTGTCTATCGGTCGGTTTTCTGTAAAGTTTGGTTGTTAGTCTGTTTCCACAAAGGCACACCGTGACGTCGAGAAAGTTCACGGAAGAAGCTGAGTAGACCGGCGAAAAAGTGATGGATGGATGAAAGTCATTAAACCTGGCAATGAAGGACAGAAGTTCACTTTCTCCGTGCGGCCATACAAGGAAGATGTCATCAATGAAGCGCTTATAGTACAATGGTTTTAAATCACATGTGCCAAGAAATCTGTTTTCGAGTAATCCCATGAACGTGTTGGCATAATTAGGTCCTATCTTGGTGCCCATCGAGGTACCACTCACCTGCACGTAGTGGCTGCCATTAAATTCAAAATTGTTCAGTTGCAGGATTAGCTGTAAAAGGGAAGCCAGAGAGGAGCTGTCAATGGGTTTATCCGAGGGGAATTCGTCATAAGCGCTAATTACCGACCGAATGCCGTCGTCATGTGGAATATTAGTATAGAGAGAAGCTACGTCTAGCGTAACAAGTATAGCGTTGTCGGGGACGTATAGGTCAAGAATATCAGTTAAAAAATGGTTACTGTCCTTGAGATACGAGGAAAAGGACGGGGGAATCCCTTTGATGAGAGCGTCAACATAGCTTGAAAGCGGTTCAGTCACCGTGCCAATGGCCGACACTATAGGACGACCGGGGTTGTTAGGCTTGTGTATTTTTGGGAGTAAATAAAATCTTCCCGCAACCGGACTGAGTGGAATCAGTGACTCCATTGTCTTTTTGTCAATGCAGCCATCTCGGAAAAGGCTTCCCAGTGTGTCGGTGACAATCTGTTTGAATTCCTTAGTTGGGTCGTGATCGAGCAGTTTGTAGTGTTTGGTGTCACTCAACTGTCTTATAGCTTCGGCGATGTAGTCGGTGGCGTCCATTACTACTATGGCGCCACCTTTGTCGGCGGGTTTGATGATGATCGCCGACGTTCCCGACAAGTTTTTTTCCTTGACCACGCCTTGGAGTGGTTCCCGCCTAAACGCGTCCTGGCCGCCGACGGAGTGCACCCCAGCTTTGAAGGTGTAGCTTTGATGGCCAGTCACATCAACTACTTGGTCCTCCGTCATTCTTCTCATCCGTGGTCATCTTCCTGGTGCAACCACGCACCTTTCAAGCCTGTGCAGCAGGCTACGTCTCCTGCACCTGCACTGGACAAGAGCAGCAAGCCCTCCGCGAATGCACCGGAACCACAAGGGACCTCTACCGACGCCAACGCGCCGTCCCAGGCCCGGAGGCAACCACGCCCCTCTACAAAAAGGTGTGATAGTGCTCTTTTGTCTTCTCGTCACTATGACTTACGAAGTGCCAAGCGTTCCGCCACGGTGGCGCCACCCCAGGACTGACTAGCGAATGCTCCAGCTGCGGCGACGGTGTATTCTAAAAACTTCCTAAGAATTAGGAAAACTGTGGAGAAGCGCGTTCGTTATGAGATGCATCAGTCTATGTTAGTTTCATATATCGCTACAAAAAAAATACCGAAGGGGCTTAATCTTTCGCTTAGACCAGCTACCTCGCAAATGAGTAAGCGTAACATCGACCGATGGAACGACACACTGCGGAATGCCTCGCTAAACCTCATGCGCATTGTGATCAGCCATTATGAGTCATCTGTGAAGGATTTGACTAACCGAGAACGCCAGCTACAGAGTGATCATCCGGTAACCTCATGGGAGCGTGCTTTGCTTGACGATTATGAACTCAACAAGCGATCAGGAATTCAAGCTAAAAAACGTCGAAAAATGGTTCGAGACAACATTCAAGCGCCACTAATGCCAGTACTCCCATCTGTGAACACTTCACTTAGTTCCAGTACTGATGAAAGGAACCGCTTTACTAACATCGTTAACATCTCAAGCATCAATTTGTCTAATCCAGAAATGTCCGTCCTTTCTCGTGGTCTAAGCTTCTGCCCGGCGACTGGCGGGTACAACGAATTCCAGCTCGTCAAAGACCTTGATAATTTTGCGCGGAACATGCGCCTACGAGAATTCTTTTACGGTCGATGCACGTCTAACAGCTTGCCCTCTGGTCGGCACTGGACACCACCTGTCCAAAGAGACAAGTACCTAGACATATATATTTCGGCTGTGCAAAAAGATATTCTTCATGCTTACAGCCAGAATAACTCTTTTAAGCACAACCTGTCCATGGACGAAAGGCAGGCCATCAAAACTCTGCAACAGCGCTCCGACATCATCATCAAACCCGCCGACAAAGGTGGCGCCATAGTAGTAATGGACGCCACCGACTACATCGCCGAAGCTATAAGACAGTTGAGTGACACCAAACACTACAAACTGCTCGATCACGACCCAACTAAGGAATTCAAACAGATTGTCACCGACACACTGGGAAGCCTTTTCCGAGATGGCTGCATTGACAAAAAGACAATGGAGTCACTGATTCCACTCAGTCCGGTTGCGGGAAGATTTTATTTACTCCCAAAAATACACAAGCCTAACAACCCCGGTCGTCCTATAGTGTCGGCCATTGGCACGGTGACTGAACCGCTTTCAAGCTATGTTGACGCTCTCATCAAAGGGATTCCCCCGTCCTTTTCCTCGTATCTCAAGGACAGTAACCATTTTTTAACTGATATTCTTGACCTATACGTCCCCGACAACGCTATACTTGTTACGCTAGACGTAGCTTCTCTCTATACTAATATTCCACATGACGACGGCATTCGGTCGGTAATTAGCGCTTATGACGAATTCCCCTCGGATAAACCCATTGACAGCTCCTCTCTGGCTTCCCTTTTACAGCTAATCCTGCAACTGAACAATTTTGAATTTAATGGCAGCCACTACGTGCAGGTGAGTGGTACCTCGATGGGCACCAAGATAGGACCTAATTATGCCAACACGTTCATGGGATTACTCGAAAACAGATTTCTTGGCACATGTGATTTAAAACCATTGTACTATAAGCGCTTCATTGATGACATCTTCCTTGTATGGCCGCACGGAGAAAGTGAACTTCTGTCCTTCATTGCCAGGTTTAATGACTTTCATCCATCCATCACTTTTTCGCCGGTCTACTCAGCTTCTTCCGTGAACTTTCTCGACGTCACGGTGTGCCTTTGTGGAAACAGACTAACAACCAAACTTTACAGAAAACCGACCGATAGACACCGCTACCTTCATTTTGAAAGTAGCCATGTAAAACATAATAAGTCTAGCATACCGTACAGTCAAGCACTCCGTTTTAGAAGGTTGTGTTCTGCAGATTCAGACTTCCGGGATAATTGTGACAAGCTTCGTGATGCGCTCCGAGTACAGAAGTACCCGCCTCAACTAATTGACGACGCCATTAAACGTGCCACTGCAGCTGACAGAAGCGAGATCTTCAACTCGGACAAACGTCTTCCACAGCAACCTACCACTAATCTAGTCTTGACACATTCCGCGTCGATGCCGAATCTCGCCAGTATCTTAAAAAGGCATCACAACATTCTCATGCAGAGTGAGCGCCTGAAAAACATTTTCGCAGAACCACCACGCTTAGTATACCGTCGGTCAAGAAATCTGCGCAGTATGCTGATATCGTCCAAGACAGTCCCGTCTGTGTATACCGGTTGCCGTCCTTGCCGCAAGCCACGTTGCAAGGTGTGCATACACATGACCACCTCGCAGTCAGTCCAGAGTTCGGCGTCCAATTTTGTCATGAGAATTAAAGGTGATTTCGACTGTGATACCTGCAACTGCATATATCTGCTTCAGTGTTCCACTTGCAAATTTCAGTACATTGGACAAACTGAAACGGCATTTCGTTTTCGTTTCAATAATCACAAGGCGCATGTCACTGCTCTGCCCGATCTACCCCTATCTAAGCACGTCACCGTTCAAGGGCATTCACTCGACAAACTAACAACAACCATATTAGAATCCGGCTTCAGATCCCACCACGAACGAGAAGTGCGCGAATCATTTCTCATCTACAAATTTAAGGCGGTATCATCTGGCATAAATGAGAGCGCAGGAAAACTGACATTCCTGCCCGTGTAGTGGACTGCCACATCACTGACAGTTCGTCAGTAAAATTAATCTGTGTATAAGGCAATCCCTATTATTTACATATTTTACATTGTGACATGCCTTTTCTTGGTTTTACATATTTTACCTTGTGACATGCCTTTTCTTGGTTTTACATATTTTACATTGTGACATGCCTTTTCTTGGTTTATATATTTATTTTACACTTGTTTTCCGTTAGACATCGTTTTTCGTTGTTTGACACCATTTTCTGAATGACGACTTTTATTGTTTTACGTCTGTTCTTTTAGCTCTTTAGTGCATTCTTGTTTTCAACATAAAATTCATCGTTGTTGATTTCTTTCATACTTTACACTGGTTCTCGTTGTTTTATTCCTGCCTTTCTGTTAATCGGCGATATTCGCTGTTATACCGGTTTCGTTCAATTCTTCTGCCATACATTTTTCCATATGTACTCGTCGTGTGCCCACCTGTAATATCGGCATGTCATTGCGCACGGTTCATTTTTTTGTCTGTTGATTTGCTTTCATGCAGTCATCCTACAATCACGATGCACGAGTTTTCAGTCGTCAATGCGATAGCAATGATACTATAGTTGCATGTTTGGGGGCCCCCTCTTATGGTGTCAGGTAAATATATAAACAGCAAGTTTTCATGTGCATTGTATTTCCTGATGAAGGCCGGACCACCGGCCGAAACGTTGGAAAGTAAAAAGTTCTCGCACGTTCGCCCGTTTCTTCACTGCTTATATATATATATATATATATATATATATATATATATATATATATATATATATATATATATATATATATATATGGGTTTTGCCGGTGAACGCTTCTCCAACGCGAGCAGTCGGTATTTCTCAATCAAGAAACTCGCTAGGAGACGCTGCCTGCGCCAACGTTGTCTCTCGCGTTTGCCGGGGCAGTGTCGAGTTTGCAGGGGAGCGCGTGGCTCCCGGCGCTCGCGGCGAGGGCGAGCGCCAGGTGCCACGCGCTCGCCCTCGGCGCGTGCGTGCCCTCCGGCAGGCACGCGCCGGTGGCTACCTACTACTACGGCGACTACTACTACTACTACTACATACATCGGTGACGCACGACCCACGCCTTAAGGAGCTTCGCCCCTAATAAAACGCGACATAGTTTTAGGAAAGTTTTCCTACACAGATGTTTAGTGAGCGAGGGAACAGAAACTACATAGCTGTGCCGCAAGTGCGCGTTATTTGCCAGCTTCATTCGGCCAATATTAGACAGATCGCTCTTGTGCGACATCATTAGATATGCTGAACCACGCAGGCCCGGCATGCGGCCTGGCGCAGCCCGGCAAACAAATTGGCGAGGCCTCTGAACTTCATGATAGGCTAATCGCCTCCGTGGTTTCCACACCTAAAGCCGAACCCATCGCTTCGCCTGATACTGAGCTACGAAACTTTCAAACACTGAACAGGAGTCCGTAAAAAAACTGTTACAGCGATACCTCTCCTGCACAGCACAACCTCCGCAAGAGCTTGATTGCACTCCACTCGTCGAGAACAGCATTAACAAAGAAGGTTGTGGGCCTATCTGTCGTCAACCACGGCGTGTAGCGCGTTCCGAGCGCTTCATTATTGATGAGCACGTAAATGACATGGTAAAGCAGGGAGTTATATCCGAATCTTGCAGTGCTTGGTCTTCATTAATAGTGCTGGTAAAGAATATAGGTGGCAGCATCAGATTCTTTGTCGGCTGGAGGAAACTGAACAGTATCACGCGTGCGGACGAGTACCCTTTGCAGGCATGTTGACGACTGCTCTTCTCGAAACAACGCTGTTTTGACTGTTTTCACATCAAAACAGCGTTGTTTCATGTCAGAGCCGGCGCTTTTGGTGATCGTACCTGTTGTCCGTGTCAACTTCAGATATATGGCGCACTGCATAACCTCTTCCGTCTGTTTCACTACTTTTCAACTACTGCATTTACCTTATAAGTGTGTATTCAAATATCTTTTTCTACTTCGCTCACAAACCTTTATCCCCCCTTTTATTGACAACACAGTTCATAGCACAAAACATCAGGCCCCCTGCACATATACTATGAATGATACGTATGCATTCTTTACTAGCCTCAATTCATTTTTTTTTCACCTTGCCTTATCTCTGCCCCCTGTTAGCGGCCTTTTTCAACTGCTGCGGCATTGTTAACCACTGCTGCACGTGTAGCTAGGCTGGCGGTGGCCTAGATACAGTGCCTCTGTGGAGCCGGTCACGTGCCCATCACTTCTGTCCTTTTCCGCCGCTTCCTCAAAATTGCCGCCGTACGCGCATTCGAAGAAAACATGTTTGCGCCCCTCTGCTCCCCCCCATCTTTCCTCACTTTCGCCAACCACTTTGTCAACAGTTTCCGCTCTTTCTTCTATGCCTAATAAAACCAACAGGAGAAAAAGAAATATTGTATGGAGAAAGGTCAGCCTTTGACCGTTACATCATCATCATCATCATCATCATCGTGAGCTGATCTTATTATGTCCACTGTAGGTCGAAGGACTCTCCCAATGCTCTCCATCCTCTCCTGTCCTGTGCTACCTGGTTCCACTTGATGCCTGCGAATTTCTTGATTTCTTCACTCCATCTTACTCTCTGTCGTCCACGGCTGCGCTTGCCCTCTCTTGGTATCCATTCGGTCGTCCTAACTGTCCATCGGTTGTCTAGCCTTCTCATAACGTGACCTGCCCATGTCCATTTTTTGTTCTTTACTTCGACTGTTATGTCAGGTACCCGTGTCTGTTCCCTAACCCACTCGGCTCTCTTCGTCACTCGCCCGCGGCGCACAACGCCGCAAATAACAAGGAGATAATTTAAGCTGCTTGCGCGGCCGGAGCGGCGGTGACCACGGGTCGAGTGATGCGACGAAAGCCGTGGGGGCGGCATTATCGACGTCACAGACGCTCTTTTTCAGGCCAGTTTCGGTTTCGAGGAGCATGCCACAGGGGAAATAATGCACTCCGCCATTCAAAATTTAATCGTTGGATAGGTAGTGCCGAGGATGGGCTCCAAATTACTCATTTGTTGTAGCCACCAATTGCTAATAATTAAATACATTGATTAGCGTAATTTCGCTAATTATGCATACAAGTGCGGAAATTGTTCTCTGTCTAGAGGCCACCTATCCGTATATTCAAATGATACGCAAGACATTCCCGCGATTTATGTTTTTCTAATTTAGAAAATGTGTTGCAACTAAACAAAACTCCCTGTAGAAGAGTCTTTTGTAGTCAGCGGATTTCTCGATTGCTTGATTGATCACATGATCATGGTATATTGTGGAGCGTCCTTGTCCGAACCCTGCTTGCTCTCTTGGTTGATAAATTCAAGTGCGCCCCTTATTCTGTTTGAGATAACGTTTGTGAACATTTTGTAAAGTGTAGAAAATACACTCGTCGGGCTGCAGTACCTCAAGTCTTTAACTTCTCCCTTCTTATGTAATAGTAGAATATTTGCGTTTTTCCAGCTAACTGGTAGGCTTGAAGTTTTGAGGCGTTGTGTGTACTGTGTCGTGAGCTTTCTAGTTAGGAACTCTCCTTCCATCTTTGATTAAGCAGGCGGTTATGCCGTAGTGTCCGTCCACTTTCCCGCGGGCCATGCCTTGAATTGCTTTCCTAACCTATTCTGTAGTAACGCATGGAACTTCTCTGTGCAGATCGACGTTTATTACACTCCCGGTGGGTTGTCTAGTGTTGGAGCTGTAGAGTTCCGAATGGAAGTACCCGTCCACCTTGGCTATATCATTGAAATTAGTAACGGTGTTACCCTGCCTGTTTTTCTCTGCATGCCTTATGTATTTTCCCCGCACAATGCTTATTTTTAGTTGTTTTGATGCTGACTCCTTTTATGACTGCTGCTTCTATTTCTTTCACGTTATATTTGCGTATGTCACTGACTTTACTTTTGTTGATGAGCTTAGAGAGATCGGGGAATTCTCTCTTGTCTCTTAAGTTAGTTATTCAATCTGTTGGCATTGTTTAATTATTTTTTTAGTATTTGGCAAGAGCTTATTCAAATCTTCTACCAGTGCTTTGCCTGCTACTTAGGTTGCAGCTTCGGTGATCAGCTGTTTTCGTTCATCTTCTCTATGTCCTCATTTTCTTCCTGTCCTAGAGCCTCGTACTTGTTCTTATGTGCAATTCTAAATTATTCTGTTTTTGCCCTGACGGCATCGAGGATGGCCTGTTTCCGTACAAATAATTTTGTTCATGTCCTCTTCAAATTGAGAGTTGCCTTTTGCCATTACAATTATGTCATCACTAATTTTAACCTTATTAACCACTTCCGTGTTCTGCACTATACCTGAATCACCTCAAGGTAACAGCGCACAAAAAACATGAAGACTGACAGAAGAAGCGACGCACACAACAAGCGCTCACTCGCAACTCTTCGCGTTTTTTGTGCGCTGTTACCTTGAGAACAGTTGCGAGTCAGCAAACCGATACCAACTCAGATGAACCGATACCAACTCGCCGAAGTTGCCGTCTTACTACCTGAATCACTCCTTAGTATGAAGTCTATTTCGTTTCTTTGTTTCGCCGTTAGGGCTTTTCCATGTCCACTTCCTGTTCTTAGGTTTCTTAAAGAAAGTGTTCATTACACGGAGTTGATTTCTTTCTGCGAATTCCACTAGCACCTCCCCTCTGCTATTCCTGTCGCCTACGCTGTAGTTTCCGACTTTCTGTTCTGTATTTAGTTTCTTTCCCATTTTTTGCGTTAAAGTCCCATATTACTAGCGTATATTGGGTGCATACTTTGTTCATTTCTATTTCCACATCTTCGTAAAACTGTTCTACATTCTCATCATTGTTGCTGCTCATTGGGGTGTAGCATTGTATAAGTTTTAGTTTGTATCTCTTGTTTTATCACGACTCCCGCTACCATTTCATTGATACTATAGAGCTGTTCAATATTACCGGCGATGTCTTTGCGGATAAGGAATCCTACGCCATATTCGCGCTTCTATGGCGGTCCTTTGTAGCAGAGGGCATGCCCTTCGTTAAGCAACAGGTATTCTACCCCTGGTTTCCTAACCTCGCTAAGGACAATTACATCCCAATTCATATCATTTATTTCTTCCAGTAGTTCAGCTAGTCTGCTTTCAGTTGGTAGTATTCGCGTGTTGAAAGTAGCTACGTTTAATTTCCAACGTCTGCCTGTTGAGTACAGAGGCTTTTTGAGCCTGCTGTTGCCATACCAGTCTGGTCGGATCCTTGTCTAGAGGTTCCGTTGCTGCTGCTGCTGTTGCTACTGTCGTCGTAGGTACAGGGTTTTCTTGTTTGGGTCATTCGGGAGATGCTGGCCGTGGTGTTGCACCAATGGGGGGGGGGGGGGGGCAATTCTTGCTCTGGTGCCTCGGTGAGTTACGCAGATGAGGCATGGTGGTGGTGGGAACCCTTATGTATCTCGTGTTCAGATAGGCAACGTGTTATATAGATTGTATGGTTACGTCAGCGGAAAGCCAGATGGTTAGTGGAAAGGGAAAAGATAGGGCGTGATGCAAGAGATACTGCGAGGACAAGAAATCCAAAAAGAAACATAAAAAGAAAAAAAGGAGGGTTCGAACTTTGGATCCTTTGATAGGCCACACAGACATGGTGTAGTTGTCTGGGTCCCCGCGTCGCCAAGGTGTTTACGAAGAAAGCCCTGCTACCTCCTATGGCGCACTGTGACGCGAACGCATTCATTGTGTCTGCGAAAGGTATCGTTAGCCGTTTCACATGGGACGCGGCGCTTTCCGCCGTTTTCGCAGTGCTATCCAACCTCAAAACGCCAGAGTTGAGCGGGTTGGTGTTCGTGTTTTTCGTTTCTGCCCCTTGTGTCCGTGTCTTGCACGCCTCTTCTGACTATCGAACCTGTTCCCTGGCTGACTCTGTGTTACTTGTCCTCCCTCCTTCCTATTTTTTCCTTCATCGCGAAAAGGTTGCTTGGGAGGTGGGGGAGCTGGAATTCTGGCACGTTTCGAAGGATGATAGCAATCTAGCTATCATTCGCATAGGCGCTATGATAGCATAATTCTGTGCTGTTGGTCGGTGTTGCTCCATACGTCGCATGTGTTGAACGTGGATTCAGATTACGCGGGAGTCGAACAATTAATGAAATACGATTGAATTGCTACGTCTCATACTTTATATATATATATATATATATATATATATATATATATATATATATATGTGTGTGTGTGTGTGTGTGTGTGTATATTATAAGACGTAGCACTTCAGTAATATTTAATTTATTCGTCGACGTTTCGGTCAGAGCATGACTTTTCTCAAGAGAAAATTTCTTTTTCTCCAGTACCTTTATATAGGCATGCAAGGTCGGAAACTGTTTTACTTAGCATCGAAGTAACCAATAACTGACATCAAAACAGCCCTGCTTTGTGTCAGAGCCAGCGCTTTCGGTGATCGCCCTGCTGTCTGTGTCAACTTGAGATATGTGGCGCCTGTATAACCTCTTCGTCTTTTTAACTCGCTTTTGAATTACTGCAGTTCCCCTATATTCGTTTATTCAAATAATATTTTTCTACTTCACTCACACACCTCTCGCCCCTTTGATTGATAACACCTTCCATAGACCAAAACATCAGGCCCCTACCACATATACTCCCAAAGATATGTATTCTTCACTGGCTTCATTCCTTCATACTTCTTGTTCTTTTCCTTTGTTTTCTTTTTTAGGGGCGAAGCTCCTTAGGGTGCGGGTCTGTCCCTCCTCTGTAGTACGTAGTCGTAGTAGTCGTCCTCGTAATAGTAGTAGTAGTAGGTAGCCACGTCTACTTTTCTGAAAAAAAATTCCGAAAGTTGTGCCCGAAGCGGGGAATCGAACCAGGGACCCCTCACTTCTGAACGCGCGGCCCTAGCCATTATGCCACAGAGCTTTTTTTTTTCTTTATTGCAGTGCTTCAACAATTTTCAACAGAGCAAATTTTGTACAACTGTTTCATGTACAATAGTGAGTCCATGCGCGCTACCCAATCGGGCGTATCTATTTGCAATTTTTGCAGTTCCAGAAACAAAGTTAAGGACTCTCGAAAGTATTCTATAGCTCGTCGAGCATCGACTTCAGCACGACGTATAGCATGCGTGACATCCAAATACTACGCAGCGCCAAAAGCATGACAATGTCATACCACTACGCCACAGAGCGCACATGGACGCGTGCACCACGATGACACTAAATACCCAACATTAACGAAAGACTGCCCGTTTCTAACGCGTTTGTGCTAGCGCGCTACGGCCCGTGTAAGAAGCTGGTGTAAGACGCTGTCGTCAGCAGTCATGCGATGGCGTCGGCAAACGCGGTGCGCGTTCTGGCCTGTGTAAGGGGCTGCGTAAGCCGCTGTGTCCTCTCCCCCTTACTAGAGTGTACTGCACATTTCTAACGCGTTTGTGCTAGCGTCCCCTTAAACGCGAGATCCCAGCGTTCGAATACAGTGTTTCTCACGTCTTGACATGATGATCGACTGGGCGAATTACACGGAAGATTCACGGTTTACCGATGATTCCCTCCAGAGCTTCGTCCACTCGTCATCATTCACTCCGTGGATATGCTGTGATTTTTTTGTGTGGTTTGCCTTGCTGCGTTCCCGTCCACTTCTCCGGCCCCTCCGTCCATCCCCCCCCCCCCTCTTGCGTCCGCTTGAACAGCGGTTGCATTTCCAACCACTGAGCCCACCAAAATGTCAACCACTTAGAGCCATGATGATGATGATGATTGTGATCCGGTTAGGAAAGGACGTTAGCGTCCTTTCAGCCCATGAAGGGAGCACGGCTAAGCGTCCATGGGGGTGGGGAAAGGGAGTGAAAGAGATAAAGAGGAGAGAAAGGCCGTAGTGGAGGGCTCCGGAAATTTAGAAATTTAACGTGCACTGACAACACACAGTACACGGTCCTCTGGCATTTTCGCCTCCATCGAAAATGCGACCGCCGCGGCCGGGATCGAACCCTCGTTTTTTGGGTGGCAGCCGATTACCGTAACCACTACACCACCGCGGCGTCGCCGCACGTGCAATTAGGCTGGCGATAGCCTGCCCAGGCGCCTCCCGATGCAGTACAGCGAAGAACGCTCGCGTTCTTGTCATTTTTTTAATTTCTTAGCGAACTTCGGCGAGTTTGAGCGTATCTATCTATCTATCTATCTATCTATCTATCTATCTATCTATCTATCTATCTATCTATCTATCTAGCTGCCTACGATTTCGTGCTCTCCTGGCCGTTTCGCTAATCGGATGTTCACGAAAATTGGTATGCGACATCATGACTACATGGCGAACATAAGTAACGGGTCATAACATAAAAATCATGATATGCATGTCATGAGCGGCATGATTTACATGCCACGGTCTTAGGGCTCTCCTGGCCGTTTGGCTAATGGGATTTATGCGAAAATTGGCATGGCACAACATTACTGCCTGACGAACATAAATTGCAGGTCATAACAGAAAAATCATGATATGCATGTCATGAGTAGCATGATTTACATGCCACGGTCTTAGTGCTCTCCTGGCCGTTTCGCTAATGGGATGTATGCGAAAATTGGTATGGTGCAACATGAGTGCCTGACGAACATAAATCGAAGGTCATAACATGAAAATCATGACATGCGTGTCATGAGCGGCATAGAGCTTCGTCCACTCGTCATCATTCACTCCGTGGATATGCTGTGATTTTACAGCGTAAGCTGTTATGAGATTACAACAACGGCGCCGTAGTTGTCCGCCGCTGCCGCCGGTGTGCGTAACCAATACCGCTCCTCCACGGCCGGGATGAAGTGCGCGCGTCGCGTTGCTTCAGCCCGGCCGTGGCTCCTCGTGAAGAACAGGACAACTGCTGCCATCTATTGGCGCTGCTCCGCATAGCCTTCGAAATGCGTTTTTACGAAGCGCTGCCTCATGAAGCAGTTTTGTCTTATCGTTCCTTGCGTTACGCGACAGGCGACGTGCGCAGCCCCGGCAGCAACTTGACTTGGCTCCTCGATATACCTGATGGCGCCTCCTCGCAAGATGCGGGCCGCTGCCGAAGAAGTGAATCGCAGAGTTACGCGCGCGGCTGCAGCAGGGCAACGTCGGGCACAGCATACCGCTGTGCAGAGAGAAGCCCAAACCGCAGATTTATGGCGCAGGAGATACCCACCACCTGTACTTTCACTAGTTTCCCCAAGCATTTACAATGGCCTCTACGAAGGTCGCTCCTTCAGCTTACGCTGTCACTGTCCTGTGATTCCGCGCAGGCCAGTCGAGCGTTCTACCACTGAGCTACGCCTGTGGTTGAAAAATTATCGCTAAAAGACCTAAACAGGTATAATGTCTCCCGCGGAATCGCATTAACAAACGTAATGTTACGTTGAAAAATAGTAATACACCGCTACACGACGCGAAAATGGATTGTATAACGAGGTCGAGGCATCATTTGAAAGAACACAGAGCTGCGTGCTTTGTAGCTTTGAACCCATTACGGAGGCACTGGTAATTATGGCGTAGTGGGTACTTCCCTACTTGGCAAAATGATAAGTTATGGCGCAGGACATACCTACCACTTCTACTTGCACTAGTTTCCTCAAGCTTTTAAAGTGGCCTCTAAGAAAGTAGCTCCTCCTGCTTACGCTGTCACTGTCCTGCAGTTCCGCGCAGGCCTGGCTCTAGCACAGCATACCCCCCTTAAACGCGAGATCCCAGCGTACGAATACAGTGTTTCTCACGCCTTTACATGATGATCGACTGGGCGATTTACGCGAAAGATTCACGGTTTACCGATGATTCCCTCCGGAGCTTCGCCCACTCATCATCATTCACCCCATGGATATGCTGTGATATTTTTTTGTTTGGTTTGCCTTGCTGCGTTCCCCTCCACTTCTCCGGCCCCTCCGTTCATCCTCCCCCCTCTTGACGTCCGCTTGAACAGCGTGGCATTGCCAACCACTGAGCCCCCCAAAATGTCAACCACTTAGAGCCAGAGTTCTTCAATCATACCAGTTGCCAAACTGCGTTCCGAAATCTGTACAAGCCGACGGCCAAATCGACGGAGGTTAGCAGACTGTCGCCCCATCTGGGAGCCGTAACTGGAAACGTTACACTTACCGGATCTCGGAGGCGATATTTATTGCATGATAGTGGCGGCCACAAACGTTGGAGCGCCGTAACAGTCGGTTGCTAATCGCTGTCTTATCACGCGGCTAAACACGGGCAAAAGAAAAGAGTGGACGCCTTACATTGCAATTCGCCTGCACTTGGATCGTCGACTTGCACCATAGGCTTTTTCACTTGCAGACGACAGGCCTTCTGCTGCTGTGTTGACACATCGATGCTGTAGTGAACTGAATTCCACTGGTGCGCGCTTTGTGCTGGATTCCCAATGACACATCGACATTCAAAGACGAAAAGAAAAAGAATAATTATTCACCGAAAATCTGGTGAATAGCTTTCTGTTCTGTTGGAATAGCTTTCTTGTTCATTCACCAGCGGCCTCGACAGCCGAACAGGCGATTCCCTGCTTCTTTCGTGAGAGCAGTTAGCACGGACAAAACGCTTCGTGAACCCTCAGTGTTCGTGCAGAAGCAGAAACGACGGCACAAGGTCAGTGAATTTCCTTGCTCTGCAGAAGACGCCATTGCCGCCAGAACTACGGCGAAATTGACAGATATGTGACAGATGTTCTGTGTGCGCAACATCGTTTGCATAAGGTTCGCTTCATTGACACGGCGGAGCTTTCTGTGCTCCGTAACACAAAACACACTAACCTGCCATTTAGTAGTCGGTTTCTGTGTCGACAGATGGCGCGACAATCTGCTAACCTTCCGCCGATTTGGCACTTGGCGTGTCCGGATTTTGATACATCGGGCCTATGGGAAGTTTGGTAACTGGTATGATCAAAGAACTCTGCTTAGATCCATGATGATGATGATGATGATTGTGATCCGGTTAGGAAAGGACGTTAGCGTCCTTTCAGCCCATGAAGGGAGCACGGCTAAGCGTCCATGGGGGTGGGGAAAGGGAGTGAAAGAGATAAAGAGGAGAGAAAGGCCGTAGTGGAGGGCTCCGGAAATTTAGAAATTTAATGTGCACTGACAGCACACAGTACACGGTCCTCTGACATTTTTGCCTCCATCGAAAATGCGACCGCCGCGGCCGGGATCGAACCCTCGTTTTTTGGGTGGCAGCCGATTACCGTAACCTCTACACCACCACGGCGTCGCCGCACGTGCAATTAGGCTGGCGATAGCTTGCCCAGGCGCCTCCCGATGCAGTACGGGGAACAACGCTCGCGTTCTTTTCTTTTTTTTTCTCTCCTTTTTCAGTGCTTCTGTGAAGCATGTCACATGCCCATAATCCCCGTCCTTTGCTGCTGTTTTCTAAAAATTGCTAGTTTACGCGCACTCAAAGGCGCCCCCTTCTCCTCCCCATCTTTCCCCACTCACTTAGTAAAGGAGTTTCCGACCTTCCATGCCAATATTTCATGGTGCAAGAATAGCAAAGACGACGACGACCTCGAGAGGAACACAGGATTGCAGCAGTGGGGCGCAGGCTGACGATCCGCCATCGGGGCTGCACCGGCTAATCTCCCCGCAGTTCAAATATAACCCATTACAAGCGTATCCCTGTGCTCGTTTCATTTTGGTGGAGGTGCTGGGTATCGCACAAGACGGAACTCCGTAGCGGACTTGTCATCGACCGCTCTACAATGCCCACCGACGGCCAGGCCTCTGGATCAAGCACGGCGCCAGCATCGGCGCAATCAGCATCCTCGGCGCCGCAACACTCGGTCGTCCTTACTCACCCTCGTGACCCTGGAACTTTTTCCGGGAAGTCCAACGAGAACGTGGACCAGTGGCTTGGTCTGTACGAACGAGTTGGAGCGCACAACTCATGGGACCCTACGATGATTCTCGCAAAGCTTCTCTTCTACCTCCAAGGACCAGCACGCATTTGGTTTGACACGCACGAAGAAGAGTTGACCAGTTGGGACTTATGTAAGCAGAAATTGCGCGATCTCTTTGGCCCACCCGCCGGTAGCAAGTCCGCTGCCGCCAAAGACCTGTCTTGTCCGGCCCAGACATCCAAAGAGTCGTAGGTTGCTTACATCCTTGACATTCTAGCTCTTTGCCACCTCGTCGACTCCACCATGACCGAGATTGACAAAGTAGGCCATGTCCTTAAGGGCATCGCCGATGACGCGTTCAACTTGGTCGTCTTTAGAGACTGCTCGACGGTTGACGAAATTATTAGTGAGTGCCGCCGTTTTGAAGACGCCAAGAGCCGTCGCATCACCCAACCATTCACGCGGCTTCCATACACCGCTGCTACATCTTCGTGCGAAGACGCTCATCCGTCCCTTCAGCTGCGCACTGCGGATAGCGTTGTGAGAATTGTGCGGCGGGAAATCGAGGCTGCGGCCCATCTCTCGGGCGCCCGTCAGAGAATGCTGAGGCGACGGTCTCACTCATGAAGGCAGTTGTCCGCGAGGAACTTGCGAATGCCGGCATTCAACAGGTGCGCTCCATTACCGGGCCTCCAGTCACACCTGATGCTTCACTTCATCGCCCATCACCGACGTTTCGACATTACCGAGACCCGGCCCAGTGGTGAACACATGACTGCAGGCCTATATGCTTCCATTGTAGCGGCGTGCGTGGGTCATATTTCCCGCTACAGCCCTCACCGTCAATCTACTTTTTCACGATCTACGTTTTTCTACCGCCGAAATGACAACCGACGTGCTCCGTTTAGTGCCGCTCCGAATGATCCGACGTACAGCGACCCTATGTACCGTGGCCAGGCCTATGATGACTCGTACCGTGGCCCTCCTGCATCATTCAGACGCTCGACCCGTTCACCGTCGCCACGTGATCGTCGGTCCCGCTCGCCTCTGCCACGCCGTCCTTCGTCGCCGCATCCTTCCGCACGATCATCCCAGGAACACTGACAAATGCAGCTCCCGGAGGTGACGCTGCATTGGACCCCCGACCTGCAAATCCTCTGATTTCTTTGCCGACCGACCAGAACCAAATCAACGTGGAAGTTTATGCCGTACCAGTAACTGCCCTGATCGACACCGGTGCACACATCTCAGTCATGAGCGCTGATCTTCGGAAGCGGCTGAAGAAAGTTCTCACACCTGCCGAGTCCGCCATTGTAAAAGTCGCTGACGGAGGAACACCCGCTGTGCTGGGAATGTGTGCCGCTCGTGTAAGCGTCGAAGGTCATCACACATCCCTTTTGTTCCACATCCTTGACCACTGCCCCCACGACGTGATCCTCGGCCTGGATTTTTTATCGGCGCACTCAGGCTGCTCAACTGGTGGCTGCTCAACTGGTGTGGTCCAGCTTGATTTGCCTGACGTTCCCGAACTTCCCGACACAGCGCAGGTCCATCTCTGTTCCGCTGACTTTGTTCACCTACCGCCGCAGGCATTGACGTGTATCAGTGTTGTGCCCAATTTATGTGTGCCGGATGGCCACTATGTGGTCACTGCGGATGTCAGCGCCTTACTCTCGCATGGCGTGTCTTTCCCTAACACGGTAGTGACCATATCAGATCAGAAAGACTCTCTGCCGCTACTGAATTTTGCATTCTGCCCTCAGGTACTACCTAAGGGCATATCCCTCGCCACTCTATCACCGTCACACGAATACCAGCTTTTGTCCCTCTCGCCGCACCAGTCTTCCACCAGCTCCACCGTTCCACCGTTTCAATATAAACGAACTGGAGAAAAAGAAATTTTGTCTTGAGAAAGGTCAGGCTCTGACCGAAGCGTCGACGAATAAATGAAACATTATTGAAGTGCTACATCTCATACTTACATTCTTGCGGCCTGAAGCTACCTAGTTAGCCAAACTATATATATATATGTACATTATATATATATATATATATATATATATATATATATATATATATATATATATATATATATATACGTACATACATACATCAAGCAGGCACTCTAGGAAAATCCACTTTGTGTGTTTGTCTATTGCACCTTGCAGGACATTATAAGCTCATCCTGTAGAGGGCGAAACAGCAATGACTGAGGTGCCTTTCAGCCTTCGCTCTTCAAAACCCAGTTGCAGAACCACTTTATAAGAAATAATAACCTAATTTTTTTTCTTTGCAGCAGTACCTGCGGTTTAATCGGTTGCATGAATAACCTGATCCATTGCACCAACAACGTTCTACCACGGCCTGACTGTACATCTTCATTCGAAGCATTTGCACAATGGCAGTTTCAGAGCGTAGTATAATGCCAGGAAGGCCGTATTCACCAGCTGCACTAAGCCTCCACACTACAACTACTTTTTGATGACTGCGAACATGAAGTGTTGCGCATTTGGTAGAGGTTGCATGCTCAAATGAGTTGGCCATTCCATGTGTTTTGTTTAATGACTAGCTAAGGTGTAACTGTCTTTTTTCAATGTGGAACAGGGTAAAATTCGGAGCTTGATCTGCACATGCAGACCTGCTGGATATTTGAAGTTCTTTTTAGGAGCAGCTTCGTGCGCTGGTGCCAAAATCTTTTCTTTTGTTTTTTTTTTGTTTAGAAAGGATGTTTGCCAGTCTGATAGCCGTTCATGTCAGATTTGCATAGATGAGCGTAATACAGTGCTTTATACAGAGCCATATTTGTATTTTGTATATGTAAGTGAGAATATGGCATTTTTTTCATCGCCCCAACGCAATGTCCCCAGCGTATTCGACGTCAAGTACGTGGGTATGTAGCTTCATTATGAAACTGAGGTTGCTTCGATGTAACGTTGCTCGCTGCAATAAATTGGGCACTGGTTTATGATGCTGCTCATTACAGCGATTTTGTTAATATTTAATGCACTACTTTTTTCGAAGCTCACTTTGGTCAATACTCATTGTCACTTGATTGGTGCTTTTGGTTGCCATTTAAAGCTTCCCTCTTTACATCATTAGATGTCCTAGGCAAATGTTTACTTTCATATCTGAGTCATATCTGAGATCTTTCGTTTATATTAACATTGATTTTGTGTGACGAAGTACTGCATTACATGACTGAAAGCGGCTATCACGCAGTCAGCGATTGTTCTGTCTGTGCTCATATAACCAGATGCGCTGCTCTCATGCATGAGATACCACATGCTCTCATGGGGTATCTCATGCTGAGAAGTTCATAGTCGTTTGGCTGTTGATTATTGTGTGACCACTAGTGCTCTTTCTGTAATGCTGTAGTCGTTAATAAGTTCCAAATATACCTAAATTATGTCTTGTGCAGTTCCTTTTGAATATCAGTGGTTTCATTTTTATCAGATTTCTGATTTTCTTTTTTTTTTAAATCGCACGACTTAGTTCCTCAATAAAATGTTGATGTAGCAGTGCTTTGACTTCATGATCAATGGCACACAGGCCTCCATGCTAGGCCGCTTGCCAAGAAACTCTCTATGCTTCACTGTAGAAAGATATGTCATTGCTAGTTTTGGCAGACTTGCTACGTACTATACAAAGCACATGCTAGATTAATTGTTGTATTCATGACAACTGATTTTGACTTCAATGCTAAAACTGATGAAGCCTTTGGAGACAACTGTGTGCCTGCCTGGCTGCACTATTGTTTCTCTGTTGCACTCATTGCTGATGCTCTCGCCCCCCAGAAAATAAAAGAAGAGTTCCAGGCAGGTGCAATACCAGGCCTTGTGCCTAGGACTTAACTACGAAAATATTCAGCTGGAACTACCTCCCACTCTGCAGAACCGAAAAGCTTATGGTGCAGCGGGTAACATAGGTCGCAGCTAATACCATAAGACGTCCCCGCATCGGAGGTGCTCCCCAAAAATATGATCCCGTTGACACCTTCAGAACCATAGAGTTAAAGCCTTACGAGTGCAAAACAATGCCTCGTGGTCATCTGAACCCCGAAGGCGTTAGCTCTAAGGACAGGTTTTCATTTATATATTCTGAGCGTGGCAACCAGACCAAAATTTTGTTGGGCGCGCCCCGATTCCGAGCACGACTTTTGCTTTTTTTTCAGATTACGGCAACATTTCAGGAACAGCTTTTTGATGACGTCTTTGGTAAGACCTTACACGGACTCAGAAATCCGGAAAAATGAGATTATTGGAGTCTCTCCTAAGCCGTTGAAAAGACAAGCTTTTTAAAGACGTTTCGAAGGCGTTATCGAAACATCTCTTTCATGCGCAACAAGCCGGACATTAGACGAGATATACCACGTATCGTAGACTAACGCTTCTTACGCGTGCCGTCTCTGCGATGTCCTTAACGTGTGGGATATTCTTTCCGAAGATGTTATGAATCCTTTGTGCACTAGCAGGGTTCCTCGCCTAGTTTTTTTTTCTTCCCGTTCGTCTTCTACAGATTCTTCTTCGACATGTCTTCCTTCTTACTATTTTTTCTTCTTCCCTGGTTTTTCTCACTTCCTTTTTGGGTATGAATATAGACGCGACCACTCCGAAAGAAGTTACTCCCTGAAAAATCATCGCTGTACGCCTAGTGATAGAATTCCAGTGTGACCGCAGTTGTAAAAACAATGTATTCAAATAAGGACGTCAGTATTTATTAAGCGGACGGGGAACATATGATAGGCTTTTGGTACGGCTGGCTTGCGACTGTGCTACTCAGAATCTAGTTATGACTTCAGTTACACGCGGTCCTATGTAAAACATGGTTAGGCCAGCAGTGATGTCGGTGCAATGCATTCGCTCACTGACACAAAGCATACATCATACGACCGACTGTTCTTGCGGACCAAAGCCCATAATAACGTGTATGCTTACTGGGGCCGGTGGCCGTGGAGTTCTGTTATTATGGTGAATTTCTTAGTGAGACAGTGTGCCGGATATTTGGTGTTACATTAGCGTCACGGCCACGTGAGCTCCTTCTCATTATTTGCGTCATATGTGGGACTAGGAATTTTTTCCTGAAAATAAGCTCAGGCACTGGATACTTGACATTGCTCTGACGATATGAATTCGCATCCACCTGAATATTTCAGAGGCTAACCGCACTTTCCTAATGCAGGATTCGCTTGAGAATGTCTTTAGCTCTCACCTTGCAATCTTTACGCATAAATTACATCGTATTCTTGATCGTTCATCATTTGCAGATTGTATTTTTTTAGACTTCGCTAAAGCTTTTGATAAGGTCTGTCATAAACTTTTACTTTATAAACTAAGACAGCTGAACCTTGACACTAACATCCTAAAGTGGATTGAATGCTTCCTATCTAATCGCACTCAATTTGTTACCGCAAACGTCCATAACTCACCACTTCGAAGCGTAACTTCCGGTGTACCGCAAGGTTCAGTGCTCGGACCTTTTTTATTTCTCATTTATATAATGACCTCCCTTCCTCTCTATCATCCCGCGTTCACTTATTTGCTGATGATTGTGTTATCTTTCGTGAAATAACTAATGTACAAGATCATAACCACCTTCTGTCCGATCTAACCACTGCAGCTAATTGGTGTAAAAATTGGTTAATTGAACTAAACGTTAGCAAATGTAAAGTGATGCATGTATCCCGAATAACTAACAGCATGCATACGTATTATTTAAACAATGTTCCCTTGGAAGTGGTTAACTCTTACAAATACCTAGGTGTGTATATCTCTGCTAATTTACCTTGGAATGTTCATACCGGCTATATAATTAATAATGCTAACAGCATGCTTGATTACCTGCGCCGTAACTTTTCAACTGCCCCTTCATCCCTAAAAAAGCTTCTTTATACTACCCTTATACGTCCGAAACTAGAATATGCATGTGCTGTTTGGGATCCTGCCACTGATAAACTCATTAATTCATTAGAACTCGTTCAAAATAATTCAGTTCGTTTCACGTTACGTAATTATAATAGAACTGCAAGTGTGTCTGCCATGAAAACTAACCTTTCGCTTAATTCACTTTCTTCTTGTCGCAAAATCTCACGTTTAGTTCTTTTTCACAAGCTATACCATCAATCAACACCCCACAATGATTTCATTTTTCAGCCACAGTACGTATCGCCTCGTATCGACCATCGTTATAAGGTTGGTGTCGAATCATGTCACACTAAAACGTTTTTGCAGTCATTTTTCCTTCGGTCATCCACGGAATGGAACCACCTTCCTGATGAAATTGTATCCATTCACGATACCCAAAGGTTCTGAGCGTCTTTAGCTAACATTGTATAATCGAAGCAATTTTCCTACTATATGTTTGTAACATAAGTGCATTTTGTATTTTGTATTTTGTTGTTACCATTTTACTGTCATTCTTTTGTACCAATTTCTTACGACGAGCTAAAACTGTATAATTGAGAAGCCTTTGTACTTGACCGTTCTCTTTATTTTATTGTTTTCATTTGCTTTAACCCACTCCCCTCTTAAATGCCTTTGGTCCTGAGGGTGATAATAAATAAATAAATAAATAAAATAAAAAAACGGTGAGAGCTAAAGCCAGCGAACCGCCACGCCAACGGCCACCAGCGAACGGCCACGAGCAATGGACTCACGGAAAGGGCGTATTGGGAAATACACGAACTTACTTGTTTTGCTGTGAGCACTGTCATCCCTGGGAATAACGTTCCAGCATTGTTTATCAGCTTGTCCAAAGAGATGTTTGCGTCATCACGAAGCAAGAATTGGATGCTGTAGCCTTGGCCAAACTTATCCTTAAGATGCTGCAGTGTTCCCAAGCAGACCATTCTGCCTTGCACCATGATGCATATGCGATCGCAGGACATCTCACATTCCTCCATGCTGGAAAGAATTTTCAGCGCTCCGGTAAATAAATAGAGATTGGGTGTGTACATAAACGCTCATTCATTAAGCATACACATTTTTACCTAAATGCTGCGAACCAAGAGTTCATGTCACCTTCGTTGATGACCTCTACGACTAGGCGAAAACCGTCTGTCGTTGCTAGAATTAGGATCCAGAGGACGTTTGATAAAACATTTATTTGTTGTGTGCTTCAGCGCAATTGTGGGTCTTCGATATATTTTGTCTGCGATTCCTCGAATTTTACAGATCAAACGTTATTTCAGATATGGCCGTGAAATTTCAAGGCCCTGTTAAATGCCACGTTGTCCGGAGCACAAGACATGCCGTAGTTTCCTGGCGTCACAAGCACGTGCCTCGTTACCGTCTGTAAATTCAAATGAATGAATGTAGCATAACAGTCTGACCACAGAAACAGCACCTCATTTGACGTGAGAAAGTCGTCCACTTATCATCTGCATACAATGTCTTTAGGAAGAGTTTCTCCTTTACAAAGTCAAAAATATATGCAGAGTACTGTGTTTGCGTTCGCACAGTTTACGAGAAAACGCCCCTGCAAGCGCTTGTTTGCACCCTCTCACTCTGTCGCTGCTTCAATGACCTGAACAGCATTTTCTTCGACACGGCAGGAAACGAAACCGCTAAACACCAAAGATGACGAGCGAAAAATTACAATGCCTCCATCTACCTGGAAAACTTGGAGGAAGCGAAGCTTGGTGTGCGCGTGCATCTCTCTCCCTTTCTCTCGTAATTTTTATTTGCTTTCATTCCCATTACATCTGTTTATTTCTTTCACTTTCGGTTTATTTTGTGCCTTTCTCTCTGCGCTTCTAAATTTTCCCCGTGTGTATCTCTCTCGGTCTCTCCCTATTCCTCTTTTCTGTTTCGCTTTTGTTCTTTGCCGAATGTGTGACGTTCCGGCGCTGGAGCGAGAGCAGGAGAAGAAAGAAGTTAGTGGAAACTATTGTTATTTACGCGCACACAACATGCAAGTGAAATTGTGAGGTATGAAAAGCTTCCCTTGAAAAATAAGAGGGCGACTTCCGCTCATGGAGACGGTTACTGTTTCTCCGGGAAGGTTGCACTACGTCCCTTTCTTCAAATTTTGCGAATGAAATGTCTTACCTCCCGTTATCGGTGAATTTTATGTCACTCTGAGCTAAAAGACAGAGCCATTAGCCGCGTACACGTACCAGAAGCATCCAGGCAACCGATGAACTGTTGGAGGCCTGCAGCATATGACTCGCAATCCTTTCTACACGACTGTGTTTGACGATGTAGTCATTGTCCTAACAAGTTAGAGGAACTATGCTGCTGAGAGCTTTGAAATTCTTACCACTATCGCCAGAATAAGTATGTTTAAAACGCTGAAGTCCTATTTGTCCTTACCGATGTCGATAATGGTTTCACGTAATGGTTTTCGTCGTTCAAAGCTAGCAGCTGGAGCAAATACAATGAAACGTGGACTTTGGATACCCGTCTACGCTCGTGCGACACGAACGCTTCCAGCAAAGCCTACAGGTGGGCGACACTGCCGGATGCAACAAAAACTGGCCAGCTGAAAGAGCAGCCCTCTCATTAGATACTTCTGTACTGATCCAGAATAAACGCACTGTTGTGCCTTCTTGCACAGCGCCTAGGTGCAGCTCACGCTGACATATGATGATGGTAGCAATTCTGTACTTATGTCTGCTCTCGGAAAGCAGGCCATCATTGCTCACTTGTAAAGGTGTGAAGTCTGACACAAACAACGTGCTAACTTATCTATTTTAGTGGACCTCTCGGAGCCTTGAAATTCGGTGCCGAACACCTCAAGTTGCCTGTACCTTTATAAGTTCTTAAAACGGGAGACTGGATAAAACCTCGTGCCCGGCTACAATTAAAGGGCGCCGTCAAGCTTACCTTAAAGGAACCGTGAACAACACCCCGGGCTTGCTTTTGTAAGCTGCTGGGTGTATATTAAAAACCTCTCAGACCTTCAGAGACAAAAGAATTTTTCTAAAGCGTCTGTTAGGAGCGAAGATATGACGAACTGAAAACCTCCCTTTCCAGTCCTGTCTCCACTCTACGGAATATAGCCCATAAAGCTCTTGTGGGCAGAGTCGGAGGAGGTGCCCCGCCCACTGCATTACGTCACCAATCTTCAACGTCATGCCAGAGTGGCTGATTGTAAGCGCGCGACTGCCAGGTGCTATTGACAGCACGCTCTCGTGATGCACTGCTCACTACGCACCTGGGATGGGTCGCGTGCCGTCGCGATCATTGCGATTATTTCGATCCTCCGAAGCTTTATTATAGATCAACACACACGTTTATGCTCGCACGTGTGCGCGCTTCCTTTGTCAGTGCAATGCTTATCTTCGGTGTTGAACATACGACAGCGTCAAGATAAACTGCGCAACCACTAATGACTCACCTCTTTTTGTATAACCCAAAGTGAGTTAATGGCTGATTAATGATTGTAGAAGGGTGAATAAACCTGTCGGGCTCGAACGCGTGAATACGGTGACTCGAAAGGAAGACTTCAGGACAAGAACCCATAAGTTTCCTCACAATAATGTGGAATAAGATGCGTTCATATGCGGTAAGACGGACGGAATAATTTAAAGTTTGAACACACTCTAATATGCACTAGTTCAAATTTAACAGCGAAGCTGTTCAAACTATTAGTGAAACTGGGAAATCCGCAGAAAACTCCTCTAGCCTGTGTAATAGCAGCACAACCACGAGAAGCGATATATTAAAGCCACGTTAAGCCTTCTATGGCTTGATAAGTAAGGCCTAATTATGCTGTCTCTTTGAGCCGACCCTAATTAAGACTCATTACGCGAGGCCCAGTTAAGACAGGACTAATTAGGACAAAATGATGAAATGCAAGGTTAATTTGGCTATGACAAATGTCATACCTAATTAAGATGAGGCTACTAATGTAGGAGTAGTTCAAATATAATACTAAAAAGTCAAGTCTAATTAAGGTGAAGCAAATTAAGCAAAGCGGCATTAAGATAGTATGATGGTTTAGTGTGCTAGAAGGCAAGCCTACACTAAGTCAACCGAGCTCAATTAAGCTAAGCTAAGCCAAGGTTAATTAGGTTCAGAAAATCTGAGGAATAATTAGGCTAATTAGATATAAATAGACCCAAAATAATCTTACTTGAACTATATACTTAGGATTGGTTCAATCAGGGTAGAACTAATTCAGAGTAGAACTAATTCACGTAGAGATAATATCAATGTTATCACTAATTAACTCAAGCTTTTCAAGTCACGCCTGACGACGTGTAAATTATTGACGTCAAGATTAATTAATCTAATAAATAATTAGGACATGTCTGATTAAGTTAATGCTAGGTGAAGCTTGATTGAGCTCAGATTATTCAGCTATTGCTAGTTAAGCAAAACATTACAGGTGCAATCCATTATAATTTATACTGACCCAGCATTGCCAACCCTAACCTGCTTCAATCTTTCTTAATCACCCTAAATTCGTTTATCTGCTGTTGTCCAATCTAATATATCGTATTGCACATTAGGTCAGTTTAATGGGTTTTAATCCACCCCAATGCGCCTTAATCAGCTGTAAGGCACCCTAGTGCGTCCCAGTCTTTTAATCCGCCTTACCCAGGAAAGATTTCGGGTTTGACTGCAGTATTCTTGATTTCCAGTCATAGAAGGTGGCGCATTGGAGTTACATGGTGTATAAAGCCATCTACAATCATTCGTCAATGATTGATGAATGTTTGGGAGTCATTTGATTTGTTTGAGGCTGCCGGCATGCACCTTGAGAAACGATATTTATGGTGACTCTCGCACCATTGCACCATTGCACTTTCGCACCGCACCGCACAATTGTAGCCGATGTAGTTTACAGGCGCCTTCCAATGGTATCTCTGAGACTAGTATATTAGCAAATACAGTTTTTACATATTTCCAGCAACTATTTTGCCTAGGTCGCTCACAACGCAAAGAAAAGCTAGCGCAGGGCGCACGCGCTCTCGGTTCTAGAAAATGGCAGATCGCATGTGCAGTGGGAATCAAGGAAATGTGAAGCACGCATCAGGAACGTAAAATGGATGTGCACTGTCGTCTCGCTATACCGATTTTGGTACATACGAAGTTAACGAAACGGCCGCAAGAACGACAAGACTGTGGCATGTAAACCATGTCGCTCATGACATGCATGCCAGGATTATAATGTTATCACCTGTCATTTACGTTCGTCATGCAGTTGTGTAGTGCCATAGCAATTTTCGTATACATCCCATTAATGAAATACGTGGCATCTAAATCATGCCGCTCACGACATACATGTCATGATTCTCATGTAATACCGTGTCATTTATGTTCGTCATGCAGTCATGTTGAGGCAAACCAGCTATCGTGTACATACAGTTAACGAAACGGTCAGGAGAGCATCAAGACCGTCGCATGTAAATCCTGCCGCTCATGACATGCATATCATGATTTGCATGTTATGCCTGTCATTTATGTTCGTCATGCAGTCATGTTGCGGTATACCAATTTTCGTATACATCACATTAACGAAACGACCAGGAGAGCACCGACACCGTGGCGTGTAAATGATGGCGCTCATGACATCCACGTCATCATTTTCATGTTATTACCTGTCCTTTATGTTCGTCATGCAGTCATGTGCTATATCAAATATCGTATACATCCCATTAACGAAACGGCCAAGAGAACACAAGGTCGCAGGCGGCTAGATAGATAGATAGATAGATAGATAGATAGATAGATAGATAGATAGATAGATAGATAGATAGATAGATAGATAGATAGATAGATAGATAGATAGATAGATAGATAGATAGATATGCTCAACGTCGCAGAGGTTCGCTAAGAAATGCTTTGCATTTAAAATGCGCGCTACGAAGAGCTCGCACAAGACAGCAGCGGGAGCTAGCCGCTTGGGTTAATTTGTCTGCCATCGGACAATAGCAGCGATGCTCCTTATACGTGCTCTTTGACGAAATAGATCGTATACATGGAACGTGAAGAGCAGCCTTTTTGAGTTCAGGTTCCGTGGAAATGAAAATTTTGTGCTACGCTTCATGGATGACTGCAGCATTTGGCGGAGGTGTTCCTTGCAACGTAGGCTAGCCGTAAAATATACTTTTCAACAAAGCCCGGAGTGTGGTTCAGGACCCTTTAAGGAATTTATCGAACAGCTACTGGAAGTTGTTTGAACTTGATCTTGAATATGATAAACTATTCCAGTCTTGCCGTAAAACTTGTGAGGAATATCGCTCCAATGTTCTTCACTTGCCTGCGGTCGTTTCGTTTGAAATAAATTTGACGAGCTATAAACTGCGCACCGTTCATTCAAAACTGAATGCAGGTCTGCCAGTAGCTTATTCAATGCAGTGTCAGTACATTGTACCAAAATATATATAACAGAGATAGCGGTGTCGAGGTAGCTATAGTTGAAGCGTGCTAATAAATGAAAGCCTGAAAAATATTTAGAACGCGCAATCCGTAGGCTTTCATATGTGCTTCCTTGCACGACAGCCTTATAGGGGATGCTCAAGCAGTATCTGAAACATAGGCAACTGTAATGAACGAGTATCATAAGATTTTGGATCCCTAGGAAATGTTCAGGAAGCTGCGAGTAATATCAAGCGCGACTTCCGCCGAGCAATAACATATTTGTAACTGAACCGCTAGGCAGATGCAAACAACGCGTGTTATTATTGCGCCCTTCCAAAAAGACCCCACTTAATATTTTATAACTTTACAGAAATAAACTTCACCTCTATGGAAATGGTGCCAAAGGGTAAGAAGGTGCTGTGGTTATCATAAAGTTCTGATACGGCCTCGATTGAAGTAGCAAAGGAACCAGTTTCGTATTCTCTGCTTTCGTATTCTCTTCTTTCAAATTCTTTGAAATCTGGCTTCCTTTCACGATAGGCAAAAAAGACGATAATGACGTGAAGGATACCTGTGAGAGGTAAGCACCACGCTGCATTCTGTACGGTTCTTGATGCCGTTGATCTTTTGGTAGATGCGGGTCCTTGCGACCACGTCGACGCCAGCGTATGGTTCGTCCAGGAAGACCACTCCAGGCATGCCGATCAATGCGACCGCGATGGAGAGCTTGCGCTTGTTTCCACCACTTGCATGGAAAGTAGCAAGGTGGGATAAACAGCGTGAATATAAAGGTAACAGCGCTACGAGCCCAAGCAATGTCGCCAAAGTCAACCAGCTTGCGCGAACCATTTTTCTTCGGCACCCACTCGTAAAATATCCTGGGCAATGATGAAAAATTTTGAACAGATGATTTAGAACTATCATGCTACTTAGGTCTCTTGGTATGTCATTTGTGTATGTCACAATAGCTTAAAAGAATGGGATCGAGGAAACAACAAAGAATATATGCTGCGCATATCTTCTTTATGAAAACGATTTCCCTGAGATGGCCGAACAGATCTTCTGTGTCTGCCGCAATTCAATTTACAAATACAATTCCATAGAAATACTGACTCTGCGCGAGCTTCTGTACCAAAATGAAGCTACTAACAGCGCAAACAATAGCGCAAGGCATACATAGGCGAGGCCCTGATATCTGAAATTTATTGCGCCCACATCAATATATCTGCCGATATGTTTATGAGAAGGGAGGAGGGGGGAACAATGACGTGAGTATAAATGAAAAATCCGATACCGTCGACGACACTGCATTGCAGGATTGCCTTCAGGCAGATACGCAATTTTCTTGGAGAGGAACTTTATCCAATGCGATGTCGCAGCTTAATCCTCTTTCTCCTCAATCTAATGGAGAGCGTGAAGTTCGCTTGCGCTCTGGTCATCATACCACCTTAATATTTTGCACCTAACACCCAACTTTGAAATTGTGAGCTATGCGCGAGCTAGGTTACTGCAGACCGATACGTTCGAAAATACGGCATTTCCCTCAATTCCTCACTTATTAAGAGAAAAAATGTTTGGGCAATGACTCATTGGCCACAGGAGGGTGGTTTTCTGCACGCTGCCCTGTAGCGGCAATAAAAAAAAAACAATTTACAAGTTTTTTCATCACACTTGAGAGGACCGTGGATGGAACATCGATTGCGCTCTCAGGAAAGGAGCTACAATTCTTGCGCATGAGCTGAAAGGTGCGGTAAATGAATTGTGTTTCCGTGTGCGATATGAAAACGCTGTGCGCAAAAAGCGTATAAGAACCACGTGGTGCCCAAACATAAATCCTTTGTGGGAAGTGTAGCGCTGTGTGTATCTCCGTGCTCTTCTTGTGTTTCGTTACCTTGTGCTACCATAGTTATTCAACGAAAATGAGAAGTCATTGAAAAGTGTTGACAAGTTGCTGAAAATTGGCCGTTGACGTCCTGCGGGAAACTGCCCAAGCAAAATTGGCCGACCATCGCCTTTTGGCCAGTGTTGGTCCTAGCTCGGCTACAGGTTCTGTGCCGACTCATTCGCCGTAAGTGTTCGGGTAGTACACGGGCGGGCATAGGCTGCCGACCACATCGGCGCTAGCTTGGCCATCGACGGCGGCACGAGGTAGCTGGAGACTGTAGCGCCGAGCGCGCGCTTTTGTGCTGGCCAGAGGGCTTGTTTGTGCGTCGGCCAAACGTGCTTGACCGAGTGCGGTGGTGGAGTGCCTTTTATTTCCATTTCACAGCCATCGGAGTTTTTTCTTTTCGCCTTGCCAGCAGAGGGCAAGGGCGCCGGAATGCGATCATGTTTTGGCTCGAGTAGCAGGGGCCTCTCAGCTACGAAATTCTTGAGAAGATCTCCGTGTACCCAGAGTAACATACACAACAGGAGTGACTATCTTAGGTTCTTTGCATAGATCACACGAGTGACAATCATTGGTTCCTTAAGCAAACACTCAACAAGTACTGAGCCCTAAAGATTCCACTAGATTATTGTAGCACCGAGCACTGCTTATCGCAAGAAAAGTAATGTCGGTGCGAAGCACGCAAGAAACAATACGCCAGGTCTATCACCCTAAGAATGCTTCGGCGCGAACTATTTTAGAAACAGGCAGCCTCCTTCATTTGGGGATCTGTAGCGACCCTCAGCCATTACTGATAAATACGCCCTTTGTCCTGTTTTTGCCTACTGCAGGGTGCAAGTACCGACGAGGTGAAGAAGAGAACAAAACACGACCGCCGTTGCTCAGTAGGTGAATTCTTCGTATGAGCCGAGGCGGTTGTGCACAGGTACAATTTAGACTATGACGAAGTCTTGCACTGGTAAAAAAAAGCACTACCGCAAATGCATTTTTAATTATCATTATATTGTACCAACCCCTCAAACAACCAGAAACCTGTAGCGACTACGAATTCAAAACACAGTAACCGTCTCGGACTGGGGTCCAAAACAACAAGCAGTCGGCTTCATCCCCGGCGTCGCTCATAGTGCGCGCGGTTCCACAGAGACACGGAGAGCAGGAGGAGCCGTGCTTTTTTCTTCCTTTTTTTTTTCAGTAGACGCCCCACTACTCACCCCACCCCGCTGCGTCAAACCACAAATCTTCGCCCCTCGTTCGCACTGATACACGGCTTCGCTCTGTGTCGTTTCCGGTCGCTTCGCGCACGGCGTTTTTTTTACCTTTGTGTGTGCGTGCGTGTGTGTGGGCGTGTGCGTGTCCTTCGGAAGCTTCTGGGTACGGGCGATTTGTGGAAAAGTCATCATTCCAGTCTTGCGAGAGCCTCGTGTTGTGTCTTCTGAGGGCTCCTGGCAAGAAGCTGCAAGCGCGGTGCACACACACGCAAAGTGGTTGTGAAGAGGAAAACGCTAAATCTGCAACCCTTGAAGAGGGTAAGGCTCGACGACACACCATAGTGCGGTGTGCGACAACTTCGACCACCTGGACGTTGACGTCGCACACTCGAGGATTTCTAGCGTATCGCCTCGATCGAACGTTCCTCTTTATGCACTCGCTTGGCTTGCCGTTCGGCTTGAGGATCTCCAAAGTTTTTCTAGGTAAGTAGGATGTTCCCCGTCATGTTTATTCTTTCGCACGTATTTTTGTCACAGCGCGCATCACCGCCTTTACGGCGCGTGTCAGTTACATTCATGTGTGGTGATGGAAAAATGTAAGGTGAGCGTCGCTGGTGCCGCGTAACGGCATTGAAGCCACAAGTGTCGGCCCAACGCGTGATCTCCTCGTAAGAACACCTGTTCGTTGTAATGCAGCGATGTTACGGCAGCGCAGACGCACGAATTTACGAAGGCTCTCAGAGGTCATGTAACACGACTTAATTACAGAAAAAAGAAATCGCAAGGACCAACTCTCTAGTTAGACTGTCTGTGTGAATTTGCTTCCTCCGTAAGCGCATGTCTTCGGGCTCCTTTTGTTGCTTATGCTCATGCGTATCGAATTCTTGCTCCACCGCTTACAACAAACGAACATCAATTATTTTACTCTGTTCACATAATTATTTCCATTTGTTTGATGGTAAGTGATTATGAAACCAAAAAAAGGATGACCATTACTTTTTCTTACATTTCGTGCCGTTGCACTTTGATACGGGCAGGACAGCGTGTGTTGTTTGTTTTCTTCTCTTAAATCTTATCTTGTGGCTATTTAGGAAGTTTCATCATCATCAGCATCATCAGCCTCCTCAGGTCCGCTGCAGGACGAAGGCCTCTCCCAACGATTTCCAATCCGCCCTATCCTGAGCGAGTTGGTTCCACTTTATGCCCGCAAACTTTTTAATTTCATCGCTCCATCTAACCTTTTGCCTGCCTCTGTTGCGTTTTCCCTCTCTTGGGATCCATTCCGTCGCTCTTACTGTCCATCTGTTATCTTGCCTCCTCATGACATGTCCTGCCCAGGTCCACTTTGTTCATTTAATTGATATAATAATATCGGCTACTCAGGATTTTCTTCTGGTTTCCGTATGGTACTATATTTAAAGGCGCTGTGCGGTCTAGCTAATCCGAAATTTGAAGGTAGCATAGCTGTTCCCGCATCTTTCTCTTTTTTTTTTTGTTCTCAAGGAATTGTAAACTTTTCGGAAATTGCGAAAACCGCCTTATGCAGCAATATTGAAAACTTATGAAGCGTAGTAAATTTTGCCCGTGCTTATTTTTGCTGCATGTACTTGCAAAAATAAAACCTAGATTTGTTGCGCCAACGGGCGGCGCATTTCGGCGATACCAGCTTGACGATCCACAAGAAAGAAATAAACGAATTCATTTCGGATTCTGATTCAAGCACGTTCCATTTCGCTCCGGCTAAATTCCAGTTCGCATAAATAAAAATCTATGACGGTCCGTGAACCTGTTCTCAACAATGATCCAGCTCACGAACCATTTCGGCAAGGTAAAATCAACACGTTCTACACTTCTGGCTTAATTATGCTAACTCAAGCACTCCTGACAGCACTGCTGAAACGCCTACACAGCCTGCACTCATAAGTTTCCCACTACTCGTGTTTCGATGTCTTCACTTAATGTTTTTAATCATTTGGTGTGGAGAGCTAATGGGCCAACCGTAAGCTTTATAAGGATGCGGGAGAAAGTGGCCGTCGACAGATTGGAAACAGGCATCCGTGTATTTATATAAACTAATTTCAGTGGATATAGCTACCACTCATATGCCCAAGAACGAGACCGTGAATAAGTCGAAAAAGAAGTACAAGCGCTGAGTACACAAATATTTTAGACAATTGCTAGTCCGAAAAATCCTTGTGACCTCCAGCCGATTCTGCGTCCACCGCTCGACGTCGAATTTGCCCTGTCGTACACGAGATGGTTCTACTTTATGGCTGCGCGCACTTCCTTATTTCATCAACGCTCACAAACAGACAACGCAGAATGTACTATCACAGTCCAATAACTGATTCGTAATCAAAGTACCATCTCAACCTAATAAATCGGAACAGACAATAATACTTTGAAACGAGTGTCAAATTGAAGATCCCAAACAGTCGAGATTGTCAACATACTTCCTCTAGGCCTGCGAAGCGCAGCCCAAGGGACTGTCGGCGCCAGTACCCGGAGCGTGGGAGAGGAGACTCGCTCCTTTCCAGCCGTTTCGTGGCCAGAGCTTGTGGAAGAAATTCGATATCCTCTTCGGCACGGCAAGTGCGGTGCGCATTCATCACGGTGTGCGTGCAAGAGGGAACTCCTTAGTTTCGGCGGCTGCGTTTGTTCGGCTTCACTGACACTTTCGAGCAAGAGAGCCCGGACCCCGCTGCCACACGTGCTAACGATTCGCATGCCATGCTTATCTTTGGAGGCATAGCCGACTCCGTGACCTTGTGGCGGCGGGGTCCGCCCAAGAAGTAACACACGGTCTTTCGAACACACGGCCTCCGGTTCGGGAAAGCAAAGGGGGCGCTTGCCCCCCTCAAGCCGCACCATCATCCACAGAACTGTTATATGGCTATTTTTTGCTTATTTTGTTATTCATTGTGCTGCTGCATGAAAAAGTGCTTGTCATGCGCCTTTATCATGTGGGTAGTCGTGCCGTTCTCATTTCCTCGTCAGAAAACTGCCTGTATTCGTATCTTGAACATGTGTTTACGCTTTTTGTTTACATGTATTTTCGTTGCAGACTCGGCTGCTGATCCGAGGGTCGCGGGATCGAATCCCGGCCGCGGCGGCTGCATTTCGATGGAGGCGAAATGTTGAGGCCCGTGTGCCCGTGTGTCAGTGCACGTTAAAGAACCCCAGGTGGTCGAAATTTCCGGAGACCTTCACTACGGCGTCTCTCATAATCAGAACTGGTTTTAGGACGTTAAACCCCACAAAACAACAACAACAACAGCAGTTTCCGAAGCAGCAGCTTCCCGGAGGCGTCGACTACCGTATGCAAGGTCGCTAAAACGTGGCTCATTGGTGCATGTTACAGGGACGGATGGCCGCAACAGAAGACGTCTATGATTGAAAGCCGTTCGTTATGATTGATGTCGTTCAAAAATAAATTTATTGTTGAAAATATTTGTTTCCGCTTGGTTTTAACTGGTCGATGCCGCTGAACGTGTTTCTTAGAGCAGCAGCAGCATTTACCAGGTTTATGGCCGCGATGTGGGCAGCAAGTACAAGTGGGCCCTGTTATTTATATTTGACAGCGCAATTAAAATTGCTTGTTGGAAGAACATTTTAATTATTTTTTGTTCTATCATTTGAAGCATTAATAAGAATTGAAAACTGGCTTCTTTTCGCGATAGGCAAAAAATACCATAATAACGTGAAGGATACCTGTGAGATGTAAGCACCATGCTGCATTCTGTGCGTTTCTTGATGCTGTTGATCCTTTGGTAGATGCGGGTCCTTGCGACCACATCGACGCCAGCGTATGGTTCGTCCAGGAAGACCACACCAGGCATGCCGATCAACGCGACCGCGATGGAGAGCTTGCGCTTGTTTCCACCACTTTCATGGATAGTAGCAAGGTGGGATAAACAGCCTGAATATAAGGTAACAGCGCTACGAGCGCAAGCAATGTTGCCAAAGTCAACCAGTTTGCGCGAACCATTTTTTGTTGGGCACCCACTCGTAAAATATACAGGGCAATCATGAAAAATTTTGAACAGATGATTTAGAATTATCGTGCCACTCAGGTCTCTTGGTATGTCATTCGCGTATGTAACAATAGCTTAAAAGAATGGGATCGAGGAAACAACAAAGAATATATGCTGCGCATATCTTCTTTATGAAAACGATTTCCCTGAGATAGGCCGAACAGATCTTCTGTGCCTGCCGCAATTCAATTTACAAATTCAATTCCAGAGAAATACTGACCCTGCGCGAGCTTCTGTACCAAAATGAAGCTACTAACAGTGCAAACAATAGCGCAAGGCATGCATAGGCGAGGCCCTGATATCTGAAATTTATTGCGCCCACATCAATATATCTACCGATAGGCGTATGAGAAGGGAGGAGGGGGGAACAATGACGTGAGTATAAATGAAAAATCGCATACCGTCGACGACACTGCATTGCAGGATTGCCTTCAGGCAGATACGCAATTTTCTTGGAGAGGAGCTTTATCCTCTTTCTCCGCAATCTAATGGAGAGCGTGAAGTTCGCTTGCGCTCCGGTCATCATACCACCTTAATATTTTGCACCTAACGCCCTAACTTTGAAATTGTGAGCTATGCGCGACTAGGTTACTGCAGACCGATACGTTCGAGAATACGGCATTTCCCTCAATTCCTCACTTATTAAGAGAAAAAATGTTTGGGAAGTGACTCATTGGCCACAGGAGGGTGGTTTTCTGCAGGCTGCCCTGTAGCGGCAATAAAAAAAACAGTTTACAAGTTTTTTCATCACACTTGAGAGGACCGTGGATGGAACATCGATTGCGCTCTCAAGAAAGGAGCTACAATTCCTGCGCATGAGCTGAAAGGTGCGGTAAATGAATTGTGTTTCCGTGTGCGATATGAAAACGCTGTGCACAAAAAGCGTATAAGAACCACGTGGTGCCCAAACATGTATCCTTTGTGGGAAGTGTAGCGCTGTGTGTGTCTCCGTGCTCTTCTTGTGGTTAGTTACCTTGTGCTACCATAGTTATTCAACGAAATTGAGAAGTCATTGAAAAGTGTTTACAAGTTGCTGGAAATTGGCCGTTGGCGTCCTGCGGGAAACTGACAATTAGAACGATGACAAAATGTGGACTTGTCGAGAAATTGTTGAATGCTATCTCTAAAAGTTGTTGATAAAGTGTTAAATGACAACATCCGAAAAGTCCGAACGTTGTTGATGAAACGTTGCTCAATACTGTCGATAAATTTGTGCTTTATTGTTGAAAAATGGTGATCAACAATCTTCAAAAATTACCGACGAAATGTTGGAAAACTTAATATGTCAAGATCTAATGTAACAGTTTGTGGGAAACTGCGTCAATCATGAAACAAGTTGACATGATTATATGCCATATTATAAGCGGTCCGAAAGGCTCCGCACTTGCTTTTTCCACATCTGAATGGGCACAAAAAGCGAAACAATCCAACAAACGTGGTTGCAGGCAGCTTTATTGCTGGGTTTGTATCACATTTAACGTTGAAACAAAGATTTGCAGAAACAAAATAAATACAATTATATGTTGGTACATCAAAATATTAATATCAACAAATAGTACTTAGTCTTGAGTTGATATTAACACTAAAGTTAAGTTGCAAAAAACAACAAAATATGCATCATATGAAACTGGGATAGTAATGTTCCAAAATAATGAAATCTATGTGCAAAACAGAATAAGTGCCACATTATGTGTGTTTTGGATGGCTAATTAAGTTTTACTGAAAGTATGTTATTAAAAAGAAAGCGAGGCTCTGAAAAATGAAATAGCTTCCATGTGATCCTGAAAATGTCCTTAGAAAAGCAGGAAAAGACTCGAAATGTGGCTAGAAAAGCACAAAGTTTCAGTGAGAACGGTACGAGAAGCATTTTTCAATGCATTCAGAGCACTTGGTAAAGTGTGGATGCAGTCATAGTACAAACAGATGTGGTGGAGCACATGGAAAACGGAACATGTAGTGGAACACTGGGACCATTCAGCATGGGACACTTGGCGAATTGGTGACGTAGGAGAGCGCCTCACACATACGTGACGTGGTTGGTATAGTATGGTAGAGAACATGGCAAAGGCCTTTGATGCATCATACGACATGGATGACAGTGCAACACAAAACAAGTGATAACTAATTTTAACATGTTTTATTGAGACGCGGAAGCATACATATCCCATTACATCAGTGCATAGTAGAGCATACGATGAGAGCCAGAACGATACAGAAAATTGCACATGTGAGAGAGTTGTTGCAGTAAACAATTCTGAGATTCACAGCAATTAATACTTTTCTCGGTAACAGGTACATGGCATTGTGAATAAAAGTTAATATGGAAGATAGTTTGTGCCACAATTATTAGCCTGATTGATATGCTCCTGACTTAACAAAGAATCCCTCAGCTGCTACTGGAAATGCAGGCGGCGTTTCTTCCAGCCAAGTAAAGAAAATAATTTGGCTACTGTTCATTTATCGTCCTTTTATACTCACGGGGACCTATGACTGTGGCATTCATATACCAGTCGGACCGGCCTCTGTATCATAGCATAGTGGCGTAAAGCAGCAAAGGATACCTGCCTCATTCTAAAAACAACCTGCATTGTTTAATTCAACAACCAGTCTCCTCGTGCGCCCTAGTCTTGTCTACGCGTGGCTTGTTTGCCGATATGCGTAGCACGCTCGCGTTTCTCTGGTTTCGCCAGTTTGTTCAACGCTGTCAGCCTATTAGTGTACCACGCACATTTCCATCTTCGCATGGAACATATTATTCACGTTGCGCGATGGCGCCATATACCGCCAGAGCGTACAGCATACTGGTACGGAACTCCAGTTGTGCCAAATCATCTCTGACTGGCCGCGCACCAGCACCTTCACGACACTTCTACTGCCGGGTACCTTCGCATCATTCGCACTTACGACTAGGTAGGCCGCCGATTCTTCTGGCCCAGGACCTATCGCTCCGTCTACAGTTATGCCATTTCTTCCGATGCGTGTCAGCGCCGAATGTAGCCTGCCTCGCCTCCTGCTGGATTGCGTCAGCCTGTCGATGTACGCAGGGAGCACTTGTGTGTTGGCATCGACCTCTTTGACCCATTTCCAATCTCCCCCAAAGAAAACATGTAGATTGCATTCGCAACCAATTGTGCAACACGATGTGCGTTAACCCGAGCAGTGTCAACCAGCTGCGCCACGGATATTGCCGACTTATTACTCTACGACAACATCCTGCACTATGGAACCCCCATGGCAGTTACTGATCGCGCGCGTTATTTTCTATCGAAGGTTATCGACGATCTGCTTCGCTCCTGCTCTACCGAACACAAGATTGCTACCGCAATCAAAGTACAGAATCCCATCGCTGCTCGTCATGTAGGTGGAGGAAGCCAGAGAGCGTCATCATACAGGCGTCTGTGTCGGCGTTGGCGTCGGCCGGTTGATTATAAGGTCGCGGGACAGGCAGTCAGCGTCATTATGGAGGCGGTCAGGCTTGAACACGATGGAGACGTCACGTTCTTACAAGCGCAGTGACCAATGTGCAAGTCGTCCAGTGGGGTCTTTCACAGAAGAGAGCCAAAAGAGGGCGTAGTGTTCTGTCACTACACAGGAGCTGCGACCGAATAAGTTTGGACAAAGTTTTAGGGGCGAAGCTCCTTAAGGCGGCACCCGTTCGTCCCTCGTAGTCGTAGTCGTAGTGCGTAACCAGTCTTACGCTTTGACCTCCAAGGTGGTTCCGGTGGGAGATTTCTCCTGTGCGTTGTTGAACAATAAAAAATTCGCAGCGTGCGCGTTAACTAAAAGCCGCATTCTTCTGTCTCTCATTCCCCATTAGCAGCCATTGGCATGTTCCAGTAGGAAACGTTAGTAGAAGTAGAAGTGTAAGTGTTAGCTAAAAGCCGGGAGCCAGGCGCTCCCCGGCAAACTCGACACTGCCCCGGCAAACGCGAGAGAGAACGTTGGCGCAGGCAGCGTCTCCTAGCGAGTTTCTTGATTGAGAAATACCGACTGCTCGCGTTGGAGAAGCGTTCACCGGGAAAACCCATATATATATATATATATATATATATATATATATATTTATTTATTATATCCTCAAAGTTTCTGTATGGAACTTTACATGAGGGGTGGGTGACATAAAAGAGGCGGTATCGATGAAAGTAATGGTTAAGGTACAGGTGAGTCTGCCTCTTGGATGGCATTCCTGAAGCGCGTAAAATCGCCGATGACTGCTGCCTCCTCCGGAAGGTCATTCCAGTCTTGGGCGGTACGCAAGAAGAACGACTGCTGAAATGATGTGGTGCGTGCACGTGGCGGGATCACAGCGTTTGGATGACTTGTGCGATGACCTCGATGGACTAGTTGGATGAGCTGGTTGTCACGTGTGGCTGAATGAAAGAATCGTGCAATACGACGACGAAGAACGAGGGTGGGAAGTTTTAACTGGCATTTTAGGGCGGAGATGCTGGTGTAGCGGGAGTAATCTGAAGCAATGAATCTGGCGGCTCGGTTCTGGACAGACTCCAGAATTTTAATATGGTTAGTTTGGTGGGGGTCGAAGACAGCAGATGCATATTCAAGTTTAGGTCTGACAATGGCAATATAAGCGAGTAGCTTAACGGAAGGTGGTGCCATGAGGATGTTACGGCGTGTGTAACCAAGGGCGCGGCTAGCGGAGTGAGCTATGTGGTCTATATGGTCACCCCATGATCGGTCGCTTGAAAGATGGACACCTAGGTATTTGATTGAATTGGTAGTAGCTATGTGACGGTTGTTGATTGTGTAAGTAGCCGGCGCGTAGTTTCTGCGACGATGGAAAGAAATGAGTAATGTTTTGTTCGCATTAAGCGACATCAGCCAAGTACTACACCACTGCTGGATGCGTAAGAGGTCAGACTGTAGGGAAGAAGTATCGGTAGAGTTATGTATTGGGCGGTAAAGGACACAATCGTCGGCAAAAGACGAATGTTAGATTCAACGGAAAGTGGAATATCGTTTATATATATTAGAAACAAGAGAGGCCCGAGGACGGTACCCTGGGGCACACCGGACAAGACAGGGGAAAGGTTGGAGGAGAGGTCATTAACATGCACAAATTGTTTGCGGTTTGTTAGGAATGCTTTGATCCAGTTGAAAACATGCTGGTGTAAGCTTAGACGTGAGACTTTTAGCAGGAGACGAGAGTGGGGCACCTTGTCAAAGGCTTTTTCGAAGTCTAGAAACAATGTGTCAACTGGGATGTTACGGTCCATGTGTAGGTGGATGTCATGCAGGAATAATGAGAGTTGGGTCTCGCATGAGTGACCTTTACGAAAGCCATGCTGGTTTGGGTGAAAAAACTTTCAGATGATAAAAAGCTGGCAACATAAGAAAAGATGACGTGTTCCATGATCTTAGAGCAAACACTAGTGAGCGAGATGGGACGGTAGTTACCTGCAGATAAGCGATCGCCCTTCTTGAAGACCGGAATGACCTTCCCAATTCTCCAGTCCAATGGGACTTCACCTGTGTCGAGCGACTGCTGGAAAATGATTGACAGTATGGAACCGCAGACATGTTTAGTATTTTTAAGAATTTTGGCATTGATGCCATCTATACCACATGATGAAGAATTTTTTAATTGATTGATTACATTAATAATGCCCTCTGGGTCGAACTCAATCTTCGGCATTGGTGGAAAAGCAAGATGAGGAAATTCAGGAAGTTCGCTGCAAGGTTCATTAGACACTGGTTCATATACACACTGGATCTTGACTTGCAATGAAGTGCCGGTGGGAGATTTCACTTGTGCATTGTGCATAGTTGAACCGTGAGGATTCGTAGCATGCGCGTTAACTAAATTAATCAGGAACTCGGCACGATCTACGATGAACATCCCGAGCTTCGCCCACTCATCATCATTCACTCCGTGGATATGCTGTAATTTTTTCGACCGCCCAAAAGAGTGAAAGACATTCGCGCTCACTGACGGAATAATTTTGTCCTGGCGTAGAACGCAGGTGGCTGGAGTAGGCGATGACATGGTCCTGACCTTGTTGAGGTTGAGTGAGGACGGCTCCAATTCTATAACTGTTGTGGGTCATGCACGCAGCCTTGAAGGAATCCAGCCGGTCAAACAGCATGCCTTTATTGCATACCAAAGTAACCGGACAGCCGCCTGGCTGCCGGTGGACAACGCAAGGTCAAAATACAGAGTGTCTCCCATCTAGGCCGTCGCAGCGGCTTATGAACACTTCGTGTGGCGAGGGAGATAACTGATAAGCACAGCGCGCGCGAAACAGTACGTGGCGTTATCGCACTACGTCACTGATATACCACATCCCCCCGCACTTAATCACACACTGCTAGCATATGCATGCACTCAGAACCCGTAACGATCAGGCTGTCGACGTAGTCTCTTCGGGTATCGACAACCATCACCGTTGCTTGCGCCGTTAGCTTGTGTCGATACTTGCACTGTTTCATCGTCACTTGCTGGCACATTTGATTCTGATGCCGGCTGTTGCTGTGTTGTCCCCGTGCGCGTGTCCATGCTGGGAAACACAGTTAAGGCTGCACTGTCTCGTACAATGTGGTTACGATGTCGCACCCACTCGTAAACTCCACGCGGCGTCACGACACTAAGTCTGTACGACACTGGTCCCGTGCGGGCTAGCACTGTTGCTTGCAGCCACTTTGGTCCCGCACGAAAATTACGCACTCGTACTGCATCACCTTCGCTGAACACTGCCTCGGAGCGGCTGCCTCGGTGCCGGGCCTGCTGGAACTGCCGACGTGCGACGTTCTCCTCAATGGATGGTCTGACCAGGTCCAACCTGGTGCGGAGCCTCCTCCCCACGAGCAGCATGGCAGGAGCTTCTCCTGTCGTAGCGTGTGGCGTGTTGCGATAGGCTAGTAGAAAATCCGCTAGCTCGGACGGTGACGTGCCATGGCTTGCTTTTCGGAGCGCTGACTTCAGTGTCTGGACGAACCGCTCGGCCAAGCCGTTGCTGCTTGGATGGTATGGCGCTGTTCGCACGTGTCTCGTGCCAATGCCCTGCAGATAAGACTGAAATTCAGCAGACGTGAATTGACTACCGTTGTCAGACACTAGGGTCTCGGGAAAACCGAACCTACAGAAAACATCGTGCAGACATGAAATTGTAGCTTGCGTCGAAATTGACGTCATTGGGAACACTTCCGGCCACTTCGAATGTGCGTCGACAATCACCATGTACCAGAGTCGCTTGACTGGGCCGGCAAAGTCGATGTGAACTCGCTGCCAAGGTCGTGTAGGCCAGGCCCACGGGTGAAGTGGCGCTTTGACCGGCAAATTTCGCTCTTCCATGCACAACTTGCATGATGAGATGTAGTGCTCTATATCTTTATCTATGGCTGGCCACCACACATAGCTTCGAGCTAATTCCTTTGTTCTCACAACGCCGGGATGTCCCTGATGCAATTCATCTAATACGAACCGTTGGTACCTCTGCGGAACAACCACACGCATTCCTAGCATGATGCACCCTTGATATAGAGACAGTTCAAGCTTTCTACAAAAAAATGGTTTTATCTCTTCAGATACTCGGCTCGGCCACCCATGCTGAATGCACTTCACTACTTCACGCAGCACTGGATCTCGTGTCGTTTCTGCTCTAATTTGTCTGCTGCTTACTGGCATGGTGTCGAAACGCAAAACGAAAAAGTTTTCTTCCGCCCCGTCGACGCCAGATTGCTGAAGTGGAAGGCGTGATAAGCAGTCAGCGTCCACATTGTCAACTGACGGCCTGAACTTCAAGGTGAACGTATACGCCGATAATGCAACCGCCCAACGCTGAAGCCTAGCGGCCGCAATAGTAGGAATGCCTGTTTTAGGACCAAATATGGTTTCCAATGGTTTGTGGTCGGTGTGCAACGTGAATGGTCTTGCATAGACGTAATAATGAAATTTCTTCACACCAAACACAAGTGCCAAAGCCTCTTTTTCTAATTGGCTGTAGCCTTGCTCAGCCTTTGTGAGGGTACGCGATGCATACGCGACCGGATGAGTCTGCCCATCCTCGAAAACATGAGACAAGACCGCGCCCACGCCATACGCAGAGGCATCACACGCAATTTGCAAGGGGCGGTGACAGTCATAGTGCGCCAAAATGGGCTGAGTTGCTAACATTTGCTTAACTTGTTGAAAAGCTTTTTCGCAAGGCGCATCCCACACCCAGGCTGCATCTTTTCGAAGAAGTTTGTTCAGAGGAAACAAGATCGAGGACAGATTTTGAACGAACTTCCCGTAATAGTTGATAAGGCCCAGTACGGCCTGAAGCTCTTGCTTGTTAGTCGGAGTCGGGGCGTTCACGATAGCGCGTACTTTTTCATTCGTTGGTTGGACGCCGTCTTTGGTGATCACATGCCCTAGGTACTGCAGCTTATCTTGAAAAAAATCGCATTTTGCTGGCTGCACCCGAATCCCTCGTTCCGACAGTCTTTTTAAAACAGCTTCCACGTTACGTAGGTGCTCTTCTTGTGTGCGCCCAGTGATTAAAATGTCATCAAGGTAACAAGTGACTGATGGGAGCCCTTTTAGCACATTATCCATAATGCGCTGAAAGATCGCTGGTGCAGATGCAATACCGAACCGCAACCGATTTACTGCAAAAAGACCCTTTTGTGTGTTCAACGTAAGGTAATGTCGGGACTCTTCATCCATTTCAACTTGCTGGTATGCTCGGCTTAAGTCAATTTTGGAGAATTTTTCTCCTCCAGCAAGCACCGAAAATAATTCGTCAGCTTTGGGAAGCGGATATCTTTCTATGTCCAAAATTGGGTTTACGGTGACTTTGTAGTCCCCGCAAATCCGAACTGACCCATCTCGCTTAATGATTGGCACTATTGGCGTAGCGTATTCGCTGCTAGCCACTGGTGAAATTATTCCCAACGCTTCTAGCTTAGACAATTCTTCTTCCACCGCTGCTCTCAAAGCGAACGGAACGCTCCGTGCTTTAAAGAAACGTGGTTTCTTGTTATCCTTAAAGAAAAGTTTAGCTTTTTCACCTTGAATGACGCCCAGCTCGTCCTTGAACACGTCTGCATAACGGTTCAGGAGGCTTTGTAGTTCGGCAGGCTTCGTGCTGGCCGTTTGGGCGTGCTGCAGGTTCCGTAGGCCTTGTACTTGCGTCCAATCCAGCTTTAACTGCTGCAGCCAGTTGCGACCAAGAAGTGGCGGACCGCTCTGACGCAGCACGTAGAGAGGCACACGTTGGCATTGACCGTTGTGCTGCACTGCGACGAAGGCGACGCCGGTTGGCTTTACGGGCTCGCCAGTGTATGTTCGCAAGCGTAGGCTGGATCTGCGTAGAGCAACACTCGGAAACAGTGAACGAAACAACGACTCAGGTATCACCGATACGGCAGCCCCAGTATCGAGCTCCATGCGTAAGGGCCTTCCTTCAACTGTTACCTCGAGCATAATTGGCTCTTCTCTAGTTACTTGCTCCATCTTGACACTCTGTAATTCACCCTGACTTGGCTTGACTAAGGTTTGAAATTGTAGCCTCGGTTTTGACTGCCCTTTTATTGCTTGGCGGCCGCGGCATGCACGCTGCAGGTGCCCCTTTTTGCTACAATGAAAGCATATCGCACTAGCATGACGACAAGCGCTCGCCCCATGGTTTGTTGACCCACAGCGAAAACACGGCACGGCCTTTTTGTTAGGCGGGCGTAACTTGTGCACCTCAAACCCTGCTGCCGCCGTTGCATGCGTAGCCGATGCATTTTTCAGCGCAGTTTCTAAGGCTACAGCACGGTCGACTGCCTGCTGAAAAGTTAATTTCTTGTCTTCAGTGAACAAGTGGCGTTGAATATCGACTCGCTGCAGACCGCAAACGAACCGGTCCCTTAAGGCTTCGTCCAAAAAGGCGCCAAACTCGCATGTTTGCGCTAACGTCCTCAGGTCAGCAACAAACTGCGCAATTGTTTCTTGTTCATGTTGTGAGCGGCGATGAAACTTCGCTCTCTCTCCGATAACCGCAGGCTTCGGCGACAGGTGACTGCGCAATTGAGTTAGCAGTTCTTCTAAAGATTTATCTGATGGTGCCTCGGGAGCAGTTAGAGACTTCAATAAGGCATACGTCTTCGGCCCTATCACGCTTATGAAGACGTCCACTTTACGCTTCTCGTCCACCTGGTTAGCTCGCAAGAATGCCTGAACGCGCTCTTCGTAACTTGGCCAATCGCCGGAAGAGGCTTCGAAAGGTTCTACTTGCCCGAGCTGCACAGCCATGGTGGGCGTACTTGCATGCACTCCCCACGTCGTCGCCTAGACCGGGCTCTTCCTCGCGTGCGTGCTCGTTAGCTCCGGGGTCCTTGCTGCCGCGGACGCCCTGAAGTGCTCAGCCAGAATCCGTCTTCTAGTCCCATCCTCGTCGCCAGTTTATGTTGTGGGTCATGCACGCAGCCTTGAAGGAATCCAGCCGGTCAAACAGCATGCCTTTATTGCATACCAAAGTAACCGGACAGCCGCCTGGCTGCCGGTGGACAACGCAAGGTCAAAATACAGAGTGTCTCCCATCTAGGCCGTCGCAGCGGCTTATGAACACTTCGGGTGGCGAGGGAGATAACTGATAAGCACAGCGCGCGCGAAACAGTACGTGGCGTTGAGGAACAGGAAACTTTCGTTCGGCTCGAACTCTCTCTGGATCCGGGGGGATTCCTGCAGCGTTCACAAGGTGTCCAAGCATGGTGATTTCGCGGCAACCGAAATGGCATCTCGACGAATTCAGCTGAAGTCCGGCATCGCGAAACACAGAAAGGATGGCGGATGAGGCGATGCAATTGTCTTTCGAATTTAGGCATAAACACAAGTAAAACAAAGGCGGTGCTATTCAGACCAAAGAACAAACCGGTAAACGATAATTTACATCTTGTGTAACGGTGATACCAAAATAGAGTTAGTAAATCATATAAAAATTCTAGGAGTTACATTTTCAAGTAATATGCTTTGGAACGAACATATCAACGGTGTGTTGGAGCAATTATCGCGCGTTATGGGCATGGTACACAATTGCAAAACAGGGTTACCATATAATGTGAAGCTTTTACTGTATAAATCACTCTTTTATTCACACCTCACCTATTGTTTTTTGGTATGGGGCACTACAACTTACACAAACCTACAAAAGTTATACTTGATGCAGAAGAAATACATAAGAATACTTTCTAATTTGCCGTATGATGCCCACACTCGCGGCTTATTTGAGCAGGTTGGAATACTACCCGTTCATAACCTGTATGCATTTAAATTAACTGTAGCAATCAGACGCGAAGTGAAAGAAAATAGACATTTCTTTCATGACCTTTCTAACCTACAGCAGAACGTTACATCGCTTGGTACACAAAATAAAGACACGTGGAAAGTAAGAACACCCAGAACAAATTATTCAGTAGGTAGACTGTCGTACGTTCTTCCTAAACTGCTTAATAAATATGTAAAAGCCTGTGTTGATCCCTACAAGTGTACACTGCCTAAACTACGCGAGCTACATATGTTAGGAATCTAAGTTGCGTTACTGCTATGTACGTCTTTTTTGTTTTTGTGTGACTAAAGTGTGCCATGCTTCTTTTTTGTTGTTGTTGTTGTTGTTAATACGTGCCACTGCTGTATGTACTGCACAAAGGTAGCTGCGGGCTCTTGTCAAGCAGCCTCTACAAAGAGCAACTTTTACCCGCAGCTTTCCTGTCAGTGAACTGATGAAAATAAAGACTATTATTATTAAACAATCATATTATCGATGTCCCCTGCACGTCTATCGAAATACTACGCGAAAACAGCAGGACCGTGGTGGTGGACTTACGTACATTGATTATATACAAAATACGGTGCTGAGTCAGCTGTCAGTCATACTCTTTCTCTTTGTTGGTAATCCGTCATCGCCACTGCAACAATATTTATTAGCATGAAAACACAAAAACAAATCCAAGAATGTGGCACCAGAGAGAAATTTTCTTGACTTAGCATGCAGAGGAGAAAGTGAATGTACAAGAGTAAGGAATTGTTCCCCGCTTTACGAGCACTACGGGTAATTCATGCAATGTTCCCTTTAAAGTGAAAGATTTCTGTGAAATCTGAAGAACGTGCGCTTTTATACTGGCTGTCGCCAAGTTTCGAAATTCAAGTGAAATAAAAAATTTCTCTGGTGAAGAATGAACACAGCCATTATCAAAATAGCCACAGCAACTTGCATTTGAATCAGCAGCAAGCAAAGTGCGCGACTCCTTGCGATAACCCATGATTCATAGGTGTGTTCGAGAAAGTTCTAGGAATGTTGCATTAATATTGCTGAATAATACATACGTACATTATCTTTGACCATAACAGACGTGGATAGCTTTACTTCGCATGTAATCTTGTACTGGGTGTTGAAGAAAGCGTCGCCATGTAAATCATCCTCAATTTTGGGCATTCGGTTTATCCACTGCGGCTTACTTGTTTCAGCAAAGGTTGTCTCTGTGTAGGTTTAGCTGACGGAATTTTTCAGTCGAGCACTGCGTCGCATTTTATTGTGGCTCCCTTCCTAAATTTTTCACAGCTGTAAATATGGCACAGGAAATATCAGGACATACGGCTCAACTAGCTTGGTCAATTCCTTGTCTGTGTATTCAGGCATGGTAACTCGTTTCTTTTGACACTCTTCACCAGTGAGCGGAAAAACGAGCAACGAGCAACTAGCATGCCACTGCAAAAAAGTGCTGGTCCCTACTTCTCTTTAGATACAGTGATAAATATAAAACCACGAATGGGTTCACTAGCCTAACTATTCCAAGCACAGCGCAAAGTCGTCCATGGTGCAATTTAGCAATTTTATTAGAATTCCTCGAGTAAATGTTTAGTTAAATATCACACATGTTTGTTCTGAACATGTCAGGTTATGTAGCTTCAGTAGAGGTTTGCATATATGCACCTTCAGTCATGAACACACTGTTAAAGTTGGCACCATGTGTATGGGTGATGCTTGTTCCGTGCCAGTGGCATCTAGCTAACATATTCAGGCATGCCACACAAAAGAAGTCCAACTTGGAACTTCAGGCATGCTGAAGAAACGATGATTGACGGAATGCTGAAGCCTGGAACAGGACGAGAAGTCAATGCACGCAGCAGGAAGGTCTGGTGCAGCATCACGTTGAAGAAAGATGTTACACGAAGTGATTGAAATTCACATAAATTTTTAGACCGCAATACTTTACAACGCCCGCTAAACTCTCAAAAACTCTACGTTAGCGCGAAGGCTCGAAACACCGCCTCGAATGAAATGTTGTGTCCTTTACATCGCAAGAACCTCGACGCACTGAAACTTTTTTTCGAGGCTACGTTCCGAGGCTACGTGGCAATTCGAATTATTCGAGGGCTTCGCGTCGAGCACACTTTTCCTGTAGAGTATAGTTGTACAAAGGTTAGCAAAAAGATGTAGTTAGAGGTCTTTAAAGTTGCTATGTAGTTTAAATAGGGGATCAATAATTAGGAAATGTGCAATAACATAGGAGCCGGCAGAAGAGATGAAGAGTACTCAAAGTTTATTTCATTCCAGAAAGCTTCACTATATATAGTCAGGCGCCCAACGCGGCGCCTCACTTTTGTAACAAATTGCATGACGTTTTGAATTCACTAGATGTACGATTTCCGCATTCTCATCTGTTCCTTTTGGGAGACTTTAACGTTCCTAAAATTGATTGGTCAGGTACCACTCCTACTATCACAGAGGCGACAGCGGAGAACAAATCATTTGTGAATTTATGTTTAGATTTCAATTTAACTAAAATGGTCACCGAGCCAACAAGAAGAGCCGTTACGTCTGCTAATGTACTGTATCTAATCCTGACTACGACACCAAACTTACTGAACTCACTGACTTGTTTTCCTGGTGTTAGCGACCACTGCTGCCTGCCATTCACTTTAAATATTGAGATTTAACCCGCACTAAGGTTACCAAGACCGTAAGAAATTACCAAAAAGGGGACTATGCTGCAATAAGTACAGAACTTGAACAGTTGATTTATAGCTACATGCCTGCTTTCTTTTTGACCGATCAGTCGAATGGAATTGGTGTAGTTTTAGAGACAAAATTTCTTCATCGGTCGACAGGCATGTGCCACCTCAAGTTATATAAAAAAAGCAGCGATCACCATAGTTCACAGCAAACCTGAAAAGGCTTCTTAATAGCGAAAAACGCCTCTTCCGCTCGGCTAAGCTCGTAAGCAATGTTTTTTTTTTTGGAAGGCTTATCGCGAAGCTCTTTCCACGTACCGCTGTTCCATCAAAAATGCCAGGCGTGACTATTTCAAACGTTCGCTTCCCGCGTTGTTGTCTGCTAAGCCGTCAAAATTTTGGAAAGCTCTCAACCAAATCAAACAAGCCATCATATCACTTACTGATTCTAATGGCCGCGCAATGCGCAACGAAGAAAGCTGTTCTGTTCTTAACAGCGTCTTTACGCAATGTTCTTCAGATTCATGTGCAGTTTCAGTGCCGCAGGTATATCACCGCGAGTTTTTTCCAATGGATTCCATAACTATAGTATCTGAAGGAATTAATCCGGCGACTTCAGCTGTCTTCTGCCTGTGGCACTGATGAGATAAATGCTGAAATTTCTGAAGAACACCGAAATGTACTGTTCCATTGTACTGTCGCACATTTTTAATCTGTCTCTCCAGTGTGCCACTTTGCCAACTGACTGGAAGATGGGGAAGGTTATTCCTATCTTTAAATCCGGAAACAAAACACCATCCCTGAGCTACCGACCAATTTCTTTAAGTATTCCACATAAGATACTTGAGCACATAATCTACTCTAATCTCACTGGTATTTCTTGAAACCAACACATTCTTCAGCAAGCTCCAACAGGGATTTCATAAGCATCATTCGTGCGAAACTCAGCTTGTATCTTTTGCAAATGACGTCATCTAAGCACTAGATAACAGAATACTGGTTGATTGCATTTTTTAAGATATCGCGAAAGCTTTTGATAAAGTTTCACACCAATTACTCCTAGTTAAGCTTAGCACACTGAATTTCGACACAAACGCTCTTAATTGATTTAATGCTTTCTTACTAACCGCACTCAGTATGCTACTGCTAATAATTCCTCCTCAAATCCCTCTGCAGTCAGATCTGGCGTACCGCAAGGTGCCGTTTTAGGTCCTTTGCTCTTTTTAGTTTACATTAGTGATATTGACGCTGAGGCTGCTGCTTAGCGTCGATGGTAGCGAGCGAGCCACGAAGAGCGTCTGCTATCTCGCGTTTCATCTTTCTCCGTGGTGACGGCGCAACGCGTGCCTCTCGTGCACGCACACGAGACAGAGACACGAGCCCTGGAGTTCGCCTGGTAGAGTCAGTCGAAGAAGAGACGCCAGTGTGTGTTTTGAACGCTTTTAGCGACTTACTTTTGTTAACCCTATTTGCGGGCAGAACTTCGCCCATAATAAATCTGTTCTTATACTCTCCTACCGCTACATTCTGGTGGAGGTGCGGGGTATGATTGGAAGTCCCCTGCGCGGAAGAGACCGGAGCCCCGATCCTCAGCTATTGGAGCCCGGAGAACTGACTCCTGTACACCAGCACTCCAGCCGCCGCCTCCGAGGAGACCCGCCTGAATTCGGACCCCTTCCCGCTGCTACGACAACGCAGGCAATGCCCACTGCTGACACTGCAACAATGACTAGCCCGGCGACATCATCTGATCTCGTCGTGTACCCGCCGCGCGTGCCCAAGTCGTTCCACGGCGACATTTACGAAGACGTCGAGGATTGGCTGGAGCACTTCGAGAGGGTCGCAGACGTCAACGGTTGGGACCGCGCACGGAAACTTCGCCACGTGTACTTCGCGTTGGAGGATGCAGCAAGGACATGGTATGAGAATCACGAGGCTGTTATGACATCGTGGGAAGAGTTTCGACGACATTTGCTTGCTGCATATGCCAGCACCAACCGCCGTGAGAAGGCGGAGAATGCCCTACAAGCCAGGAACCAACGCACGAACGAGAATGTCGGCATGTATATTGAGGACATGTCCCGTCTGTTCAAACGTGCCGATCCACATATGCCAGAAGACAAGAAGTTGCGGCATCTTCTACGTGGCCTGAAAGAGGAGCTTTTTGCGGGACTGGTCCGCAATCCGCCGCGTACTGTTGCAGAGTTCCGCACCGAAGCGACTACGATAGAAAAAGCATTGCAACAGCGCGCCCGTCACTACAACCGGGACACCAGTGGCGCGCCTGTTAGCGTCTTTTCCGCTGGCATAGGCAGTAACGCGGAGGCGCTGAGGGAACTGGTGCGATCTATCGTGCAGGAAGAGCTTCTGAAGTTGCAGCAACCACAAGTCGCCCCGACTGTTTCCTCTCTCGCCGCCGTCATTCGGGATGAGGTTAGGTACGCCGTGTTACAACCGCAGCCGGCTGTGCAGCCTGTCCCACTCGAGCAACCACTGCGGGGAAGTCGTGCGTCGACATACGCCGACATGCTACGCCAACCAGCCATACAGAACGCCTCGTTCGCCGCTCCTAGTCGCCGCCTACCGGCTCCGCGCAGTACATCTCTCCAGGGAGAGTTCAGGCCCCGAAAAAGCGACGTGTGGCGCATGTCCGACAGGACGCCACTCTCCTTACGTTGCGGAGAAGCTGGACACCCTTACAGATGGTGCCCATATCGACGGGTTGGTCTTCGCGGGTTCTCTATCAACGCGCCTTGCCCTCGTAACGGTGAACGACCGATGGAGATCGAAGATTACCTAACGAGAAGTCGACTTCCACCTGCTGGTCCCCAACACGAGCCACGGTCATCGGCGCCTGCTCGCTACCGCTCGCCTAGTCCGCGACCATCTTCAAGGTCACCAAGGCGTCGTTCAGTAAGCCCGCGTCAGGAAAACTAAAGCCAGCGACCTGGGGAGGCAAGGCCGCTGACGTTCGCCAAGGTGAAGATCCTCCGTCAAGGGCCCAGCACAGCAGAGACGAACCGAAAGAGACGACCGAGATAAGTACGCAGAAGATGTCTTCGGATTTGCTTATTGTAGTGCACGGGCGTGAATCGAATGCTTTAGCAGATACCGGTGCTGATTATTCCGTGTTAAGCCACGCACTCGCAAAGAAGCTCAGAAAGGTACTGACACCGTGGAGTGGAGCGCAAATACGTACGGCAGGCAGTCACCTCATTACACCTCTGGGAAAATGCACGGCAACAATCTTGATTCGAGGTGTTACTTACGTCTGCGAATTTATAGTTCTTCCCGAAAGCTCGAGGGACGTCATACTCTGAATGTATTTTCTGCAGTCAAACGGTGCCATGTTTCTTTCTCGACGAATCTGGCCATTGACACGAGGGACGCTGATGATCCGGACTGCACTGCCTTGCGGGTTGTAGACGCCGACGTAACTGTGCCACCACGATGCAGTTTGCTGGTTCGCGTAAGGAACGAAGCATTCGTCGATTCTGAGGGTATAGCGGATGGCAATATTGATCTGCTACTGAAAAAGGCTATCTGCGTAGCTCGAGCCATCATTCGCTCTTTTGACGGGCATGCCAATGTTTTGCTGACAAATTTCGGCAGTGAACTTCAGCATGTCGCCAAGAACACTGCCATCGATATTCCTGCACAGTATTAGTGCAGTGGCAAGCGTATGTAGCCTGGAGTCAGGGCCACCTACTGAGAAAACTACGCATGACACCGCAGCAGCAGTTACGATCAGCCCACACCTATTGCCAGCCGAGAAGAAAATCATGGAAGACCTTATAAATGAATTTGCAGAATGCTTCTCTACATCGTGAACAGTGCGGCGCACGCAGATGGTTAAACACCGTATCATAACGGATGAAGTGACCCGGCCTGTATACCAGCACCCGTGCAGAGTATCGCCTAAGGAACGAGAAGTTATAAAGAGACAAGTGCAAGAGATCCTTGAGGACGATGTCATTCAGCCATCCAACAGCCCATGGGCATCTCCAGTAGTTCTTGTCAGAAAAAAGGATAACACATTGAGACTCTGCGTCGATTAACCGCAAACTTAACAGCTTCACAAAGCGGGATGTATACCCCTTGCCCCGTATCGATGACGCATTGGACCGGCTACGACATGCCAAATTTTTCCCCTCATTGCACTTAAAAAGCGGATATTGGCAAATTCAAGTGGATGAAAGGGATCGTGAAAAAACAGCTTTCGTGACCCCAGACGGACTGTACGAGTTCAAGGCACTTCCATTCGGCCTCTGTTGCGTGCCAGCAACATTCCAGCGAATGATGGATAGTGTCCTATCGGGTCTCAAATGGCAGTCTTGCTTAGTGTACTTGGATGACGTTGTCGTTTTCTCTGCAACCTTTGAACAGCACGTCGAGCGACTACGTTCAGTACTCCAGGCGATCCAATCGGCCGGCTTGACGATTAAATCTGAAAAGTGTAACATTGGATTTGAAACGCTCCGTTTCCTGGGTCATGTGATCAGCGCGCAAGGTATTGGACCTGGACCCCGAGAAGACAACAGCCGTCGCGGGATTTCCCAGGCCTAAAGACAAAAAGGAGGTGAGCCGCTTTTTGGGCTTGTGCGCTTACTACAGGCGATTTGTCGAAAATTTCTCGAAAATTTCAGAACCCTTAACGAGACTCACGAGAGATGACGTACCTTTCGTTTGGCATCCTGAAAAAGAGGCAGCTCTCAATGAATTAAAGCAACGTTTGCAAGCCCCACCCATCCTCGCCCACTTTGATGAGACCGCGGACACAGAAGTCCATACTGACGCAAGTAATCTCGGTCTCGGCGCAGTTCTAGTTCAGTGGCAAAACGGAGAAGAGAAGGTCATAGCGTACGCTAGCCGCACTCTCTCGAAAGCTGAACGAAACTACTCTGCGACGGAGAAAGAATGTTTAGCAGTCATATGGGCCATCAGCAAATTCAGACCGTATCTCTATGGCAGGCCGTTCCGTGCAGTCAGCGACCATCACTCACTTTGCTGGCTGGCAAGCTTGAAAGACCCATCGGGACTACTTGCGAGGTGGAGCCTCAGGCTGCAAGAGTAAGACGTTACTGTTGTTTACAGGTCCGGGAGAAAGCATAACGACGCTGATTGCTTGTCGCGCTCCCCAGTCGATTCTACCCCCTCAGAAGAAGACGATTTCCCATCACTTTGCGTCACGGAAGCGTCGGAAATCGCCAAGTATCAACAGGCGGACTCAGAGCTGCTCCCACTCATAAAATATCTTCAAGGGCACAACGTCGAAGTTCCACGTGTATTCAAGAGAGGACTGTTCTCGTTTTGCCTCCTAGGTGATACGCTCTACAAGAGGAACTTCCAACACAACGACGAGAAGATATTACTCGTTCTACCGTCATCCATACGGCCTGGAGTATTGGAAGCCTGCCATGATGAACCGTCCTCAGGTCACTTGGGCGTCAGCCGAACATTCGCCAGAATTCACCTAAAGTATTACTGGCCCAAGTTATTGGCCTCAGTTCAGAATTACGTGAAGACTTGTCGCGAATGTCAAAGGCGCAAAACAACACCTATAAAGCCGGCCGGACTTCTTCACCCCATAGACCAACCTCAAACTCCCTTCCAACAGGTTGGGATGGATCTTCTTGGATCGTTTCCCACGTCATCATCTGGGAAGAGGTGGATCATCATCGCGACTGATTACCTCACGCGATATGCTGAAACTGGTTGCCTTGAGTGGGCAATGGCATCGGAAGTTGCGACATTTTTTGTTCAAAATATAGTCCTCCGTCATGGCGCCCCAATGGTTGTGATTACAGACCGAGGAGCAGCGTTTACAGCTGAGCTCATGAAGTGCCTGCTGACGATGACCAACACCAGTCACAGGAAAAGCACTGCGTACAATACTCAAACCAATGGATTGACGGAACGCTTAACCCGGACCATTGCTCACATGTTATCTATGTATGTTGACCTCGAACATAAGACCTGGGACCAAATCTTGCCTTAAGCTACCTTTGCCTATAATACGGCACCACAGGAAACAACTCGCGTAACCCCGTTTCAACTGGTCTATGGCCGTAGAGTCACGATGACACTTGATGCAATGTTGCCGGTCCATAACGACAACTTCGATCCATCCGATATTGACCACTTCTTACAGAGAGCAGAAGAAGCCCGTCAATTAGCCCGTTTCCGAATACGTCAACAACAAATAAAGGACGCAGGCTACTACAACGAGCACTGCAGGGACTTTCAATACCAGCCAGGCGACAAAGTGTGGGTTTGGACACCAGTACTACGCCGCGGTCTGTCCGAAAAGCTCCTACAACGGTACTTTGGTCCATATGAAGTCATTCGCCGAATCAGTGATTTCACATACCAAGTCACCCCTGACGGACACAAGCGCTTTACTCCAGAGACAGTTCACGTAGTTCGCATGAAGCCCTACTACGAAAGACAGTGATAGAGCTCTTCTCATTTTCATGCCCTCCAAAGCGAACGCATCGGGACGATGCGTACTCGGAGGGGGACTAAGGACGCTGAGGCTGCTGCTGAGCGTCGATGGTAGCGAGCGAGCCACGAAGAGCGTCTGCTATCTCGCGTTTCATCTTTCTCCGTGGTGGCGGCGCAACGCGTGCCTCTCGTGCACGCGCACGAGACAGAGACACGAGCCCTGGAGTTCGCCTGGTAGTCAGTCTAAGAAGAGACGCCAGTGTGTGTGTTGAACGCTTTTAGCGACTTACTTTTGTTAACCCTATTTTCGGGCAGAACTTCGCCCATAATAAATCTGTTCTTATACTCTCCTACTGCTACAATATAGCAAGCAACTTTAAGTCGTCCATAAAACTGTTTGCAGACGACTCTGTTTTGTACCTTAGAATAACTAACGAACACGACAACTTCTTCAAGGTGACCTTAATCGCGTCTCTGACTAGTGCAATACGGGGCTATTGATCGTTAACGTTGCAAAGTGTAAAAGCATGGCAATCACACGTTCTTGTGTTACTCCGAAAATTTCCAACTACACATTAAATGGAACCAGATCAGAGCACGTTAGTAGCGACAAATACCTTGGAGTTTACATAACAAATGATCTATCGTGGCGTTCTCACTTTATCTACATTATTAACAACGCTATCCATTCTCTTGGTTACCTCCGCAAAAACTTTCGCGAAGCAGCACCACCCGTTAAATTACAGCTTTACCAAAAATAGTTTGACCAAAACTCGAGTACGCACCCTCCATATGGAACCCAACTCAATGAACATTAATTGAAGCCTTAGAAGGTGTGCAAAGCCATTCTGCCTGCTTTATTCATAACAACTATGATCGTACTGCTAGTGAGACCTTAATGAAATCTACTCTTCAACTCCCGGGTGTGGTAACCAGAAGAACAATTTTCCGTCTGTAGCTCTTTCATAAAATTTTCTTTCATAATCATGTACTGAGACAGGAATTAATCTCAGGACCTGCTTACATGTAATCTCGTGTTGACCGCCCTAATAGAGAAGCCATTCCTCTCTGACGCACCAACCAGTTTTTGCAATCGTTTCTTCAGAAGACAAGCAGGGACTGGAACTACCTTCCCCCCTCCATTGCTGCCACTAAAGACCAAGGGCTGTTCAAGGCCGCAGTGTCGAAGCACATTATAGTGTAACTGCACACATTTGTTTCTTTTTATAGTTTTTTTCCTCTTAACTATTGTTATTTGTTGTATTTCCTTGACTGTTGTTATGTTTTGCCACGTTAATATTGTACCCACTCCCTCTGTAACACCCTCTGGGTCTTGAGGATACATTAATAAATAAATAAATATTGTGACGTACCCAGTTCACAAGCAAACAACACACGGGCGAAACACTCCTTTATCAATGGTCATGGCTTCAGACACTCCCAGCCTACCTCAACCTCCTCGTCTTCTTGGTGCTTCTCTCTCGTTACGGTGCAATATAGGGCAGCGCTGGGGCACGCAGCCCATGCCCCAGCACTGCCCTATATTGCACCGTAACATCATTATACCCGGGGAAGGGGAGGGGGTCGACATTGCCGGAAGTTCGACAGTATCTGGCATCCTCTTTTTCTAATGTGCATGACTTCGTCGTCGTGCTGGCAACAACAACAAGCAATTGTCACCAAGCTGGTGGGTGTTGTAGACGACGGACATGCTGAAATGTCTGCTTGCGATGTCTAGGGGATTCCCGCCAGGTGGCCACCATGTGCGGACGTGTTTCGCACGGGCTCCTTTTCTTCGTACGTTTTTAGGATGATCCTGTACTGCAACACGCAATTCCTCTACGCAGTGTGACCTACCTGTTGACCGGAACTCCCCGTGCCGTTGCAGTCACTGTGAGTCTATTTCGAATTGATTCACAAGGCTTAGAACTCTCAGGAGGCAACGCCGCAGGAAGCCTAACGGAGCCGGCGTCTGCTCCACCTAGGCGCGGCGGCGTCGATACATGCCGCTGGCTACGGGAAGCGTTTCATCTCACGCTCTTCTTGACAACCGGTAGACCTTCAACGCAGGACAGCGTCTCGCTTCGTTATCACTACCATGCACCTGTTTCTGGGGGCGGCAACGCACAAACGATCGCCACAATGCTTAGCAACGCCGAAGAGACTCTCGAAACCACCTACAAGGCAGCGACAATCGTGGCATCGACCGACCACGACGCTGACAGTACTCTGAGCGCAGAACGGACGGAGGACCCGCTACTTGGAGAGGGAATAGACGCAGAGTCCCCCCCTTGCACTACCGTCACGGATATGCCAGAAGAAGACGACATATACAACTGGTGCCTGTGGATGGTGGTTCGCAACAAGAGACGCGCACGCAACGCCGCTGCTCTCGGAGCATCGATCCCCAAAACTGCCTCTGAACACCCTCCAACCTAGCCCAGGCCCCGTGGGCAAATCGCCTGCCTTCTCTTTCATTCCGAGATGAAAAAGTCATCTTGCACCCGCTCGGAGGTCTCAGATTGGGTGACTGGCCCAGACCAACCTTAGCCACCGCGATCTGGGCCGCTGCCGGAGTGAGTCCGAGTGGCCACAGGGACCTCATCCTCAGGACCAGGCCAGAGCAAACCTTGGCCGTAATGAGCACCCCATCATCGCATGTCGCAGACGCCCTGCTGAAGTTGCAAGAGCTCTCACTCGGCCAGCGCACCTTCCCCGTGTCTGCATATCTAGCAGCCCCCGATGATTCGTGTAAAGGCATTGTGCCGGGACTGGAACCTGGCACTCCCTCACGTATGCTGGCAGAGGAAATGCAAGCGCCTGGAATCCAGATACTACAAGCTCGGATGATGGGCCAGACAAATACTGCGCTGGTCACTTTCGAAGGCCCACGCATCCGGTTCCTCGTCCAGTTCCTTCTTCGTCCGGTTCCTTGGAGCAGAGCTATGCTGCTACCCACACCGCCCTCGCCAACAGCTCTGCAAGATGTGCCTCAAACTTGGCCACCGAGGCGATCACTGTCCCACTCCAGGACGTCACCGTTTGTGAGCAGGGTGGCATCGACAATGCATCCCCTCACATCCGTGCTCTTCCCGGTGCAAATGTTCTGGTGGGGACCACGTTACTACTGACCCGAAGTGCCCTCGACGCCAGCGACATCCCTTCAATAAAACTTGGGTTAAAAAAAAAATTGCCCCCACCTCCCCGAAGGGAATCGTGAGGAAATGCGAATGCATTTCTTGCGCCGAGAGTACACCATCGCCTTGAGAGGCGCCCAGCCAGCGAACGGTCGAGAGTGAGGCGTGTGCTTCACTCCATTTATATATACGAGCGAGCGAGCGAACGGGAGAGCAGAGTGCAGGAGGAGAGAGAGAGAGAACGGCGAGAGAAGGAGTGGCGAATCACTGCACCTACCCTCTCCTACACTCTCTCCACACACGCGGGAGCTCCACCGAGCTGCCGCGATGCGAGCGCCCTCACACCCCAGAGCGCGCTCCTCCTCTCCACTCACTCTCCGCTACTCCGGCCGCACCACCTGCTCCGGTTGCTAGGGCGAGGATAAGCGTGCGCGCCCGCAGCTGTTGCTAAGGGAAAGGGAGTGAGAGCCGAGAGATGCGGACACCGACGGACGCCTGACATGCCCCGACTAAGGATTGCTATCGCATTTAAAAAGCCATCGCCGATGAGCAGCGGAAAATGACTGCATGCGCCAACGCATCAACCCACTCCGCAGTAGAAGCGGTTCCTTCCGGTACACTGCTGAAGAAAGGTGGACGCTCCCGTTCGAAGACGTGGTCCACATCCCGCTCCAAGGCACACACAAAATCAAAGTACCGTTGCCGATCTCCCACCCAGTCGACCTCCGGCAGCATCCAACCGAAGCGCCGGACTGTTCCGTCATCACCGACATCCCCACAGCCGTGCAAGGAGGCACCATTAAGCAAGACAGCACGTTCAGCAGCTGCCCGGAATCATCAGCAACCACTAGCCTCGCAGACCACTAATGCCAAGACAGCGCCTCGGGAGGCAAGTTGGCAGCGGGCTCCCGCACAGCGCTTTCCCTTCCAACCTCCAACACACACTGTGCCCAGCCCTCCTCCTCCACCTTATACCAACACCGATCCTTTCCCGCAGATCGCGCGTTTACGCCGTGACATGCAGATGCAGGAGCGTCACGCGCAGATGCATGCGCAGCTCGATGCTGTAATAGAGCGCACCGATGCTAGAATTCAGGCAGCCGTACACAGCACACGGCAGGAGTCTCTAGCGCTTCGGCAGGAGATTATCACTGTAATCCACTGATCAGAAGAGCGCACACAATCCCTATTCGCCGGGTTAGTCCGTCATTTGGACTCTATTGCTCCCCTGCCAAATGCTCAAACCATAAGGGCCCAGCCCCAACTCATAGGTGCAAGAAGGTCGCACCCATACTCGCCCGACCGCTTCCTCTCACGACAAGGATGGCGCTCCCTAGCCAGCATCAGATCGTAGTCTTGCAATGGAACTGCCGGGGATACCGTCAAAAAAGGGCATCCTTGCAACAGTACGTTGCTATGACTCCGAACCCTCCAGACATTATCCTCCTACAGGAACCGAACTGCTCCGCTTCTCTATCAGGCTTCAACGCATTTACGGGTTTGTCTCCGGTAGTGGGGGCCCTTGTATCGAAAAATTTAACATGCAACAGCCATAGTACAAGGATCGACATCCGGCATCAAATCCTTGAAATAATTGCACAGGGTAGGGAATGTCGCAATATTTACATACTCAACGTTTCGAGCTCTCCCCATTTATGCACGCACTCATTTCACTGCCTACTAATTGAACTTGGGCGTCTTGGGCGCGCCTGTCTCGTGTGCGGGGGCTTCTTGAACGCTCCGCACACAGTAGGGGGGTACCGCAAAATACGCACCCAAGGCAACTCGGCTCTGGGATTATATATGTACCTTGGGATATACCTTACACACCGACCCAGGAAAACTCACCTGCATAGGCAACAGTGTCACACGTGACATGTGCCCCGACCTTACCTTTTTCCAAAAATACAGGACCAGTGATGGCGCATTGTCCTCTCGATAAACATCTGGGCAGTGATCATTACCTTGTGGCCAGTTCCCTGCCACTACACAATGCACGTTGCCCGGAGCGGAAGGCGCGTATTACTGGCTGGCAGGGAGCGTCGATAGGACAGGAGCAGGGTACGGGAGATTGTCAGCACGCCCCTTACAAAAATTTCTAGAAACATTCTCTTGGCTGTCTACAGACAAGTTGTTACTAGAACCTTCCAACAACAAACAGAATGTCTACCAAAGGTCTGTATAGTTCTTTACTGACTGCCTGTTGGCATTCTGGAAACAATTGGCCACCAACAGTACGTAGACACGTGTTCATAGGCTGTCTGCTTACTTTCTACCAGTGCCCTATGAACATTTGTCTATTGACGCCCTAGGAACATACTGCCAAAATATTTGTAGACTTTCTCTGGATCATCTACTAACATTTGTCTCGGTATACCCTTTTAACAATTGGTTAATATATCTGGTGAGGCATGTTCGCGCACTCACTATTCACATTCTCAGAATGGTCTACCAGCATATGTTACTCCGTGACAGCTTGTGTCGATATGTGTGATGGAGTTGCACAACAAAGCGTCAGCAAAATACATACGAAGAAGTAGCAAAATGAATGATTTATTATTATTCATTGGTACACAGCAGTAAGAACAATAGACAAGCGCATTAGGTAGTAAACTTCAAAATAAGGAACGTAAAGCAGCCTCTACTTAGCGCGATGTGGCTAGATAAATAAATGATCAAAAGAAGCAGATCTGCTTTAGCCTCACAAACACATTCGCATAGAAGTATTATTTGTTCACGAGTATTTCAACTATAAGAAAGTTCATTAACTGATAAAAAGGAAATAAAGAAAGACAGTGTCATTGAACTTGAAAATTCATTCCAGTAGTAATTTACTACCAACCGCAGACACGTGGCTCTGTATCATAAGCAATATGTGCTGTCAGATAGGCTTCGAACTCATGAATCAGCATTCCGAAGTACAGGCGTGCACACTGCTAGGCTGAACGTATATCAACGAGGAGAATTATACGCGGAATTATGCAGGAAAACTTACCACACGAGCCTCTTCGATCGAAAACTAATAGAATATGTGAGCAAAAGAAAATATTCAAGCGCACCACACTAACACAACATACAAGAAGACTGGAAAATGTTCATGCGTGGTCAGAAGATATAACAAAAGTCCAACGAGGCGCAGAAGTAGTTACCACTTGGCCTTGTCTTTGCTGTATGCAGGTTGCAGTATCTTGGCCTAAAACAGTGGAGGGCTTGTACCGGGTGTCCGTTTTCTTGCCTAAAGCGCATCCTAATAACTTCGCCCTTCGGCAACACCACATAGTTTTGGGCCACTCATATCCGGGCACTCACACATACCGAAGAATATATCCAGGAGCTCACACATATCGAAAAACTCAACGGCTTGGGCTGGCATCCCTGACACAAGGCGTATTCAGCATGTCCACGCAAAACTGCCAGAGCGGTGACACAGCACGTGCACGCCGTTCTCCCTCTCTCAACACCCCTTTCCTCGCTGTGCGCCAACAGTGGACAGCGAGCTTTGGCACAATGGATATTCGAGGAACCGCATCGGGGGGGGGGGGGGGGTACTGTCGGACTTGCTCCTCCTTGTAAACTAGTAGTACTCGTTCAGGAATTTTGCGCACGCAGCATGTGCCAGCATGGTGTGCCTTTCGACCTGGTTTCGAAGGTCGTTTTGAAGGACCTTGGTTTTACCATTGCTGAGGAAAACTGACATCCGCGAAGTCTTCGATGCGCGTTTTTTTTTTCTTTTGCTTCACATGCAGTATTACTGCTACTGCTACTATTACTATAATTCTGCCTGGTCAAACTCTTTGAGAGGCAGAATTATTTGACATCTTCGAAACAAGTGTGCTTGCCACGCTTGACGGCTACACGCATGTGTTCTTGTTTACGCGCACACACAAGGAAAGTAGCTAGCCGTGTATTTTATGAGCGTGCGAGCCACAAAGCAAATGCTCGGGAAAAAATGAGCGTGCACAAAGCTTTAAATTAATATCCACAAGAGCTTTTTTGTGGCAGATGGTTACGAAAAGGGAATCTGCGGGAATTAGAGAAATATGAAAGCCGCGCAATTAACTCATTATGAGATTGTGCCAGCTCATGTGCGATAGCAATTCACTGCTCTGTGCTGGCAGCAAGATGAGCTGTTGTTGCTTTTTATGCTTCTTTTTTTAATTTTTTGCCAGCAAGCAAAGCGCATATTAAACGTTAACAGCTGCCACCAATCTGTTTGGTTAAGCTAAGTCATGTTAGTGTTGAAACGAGATGACACCAGCGTAGACCCTGCTTCGTTTCTTTTTTTAATTGAAACGCAAAAAAAAACCGAACGTTTTGGGGTCAGCGCGGACGCTTTTGGTGTGAGTGCTGGTCTTTGAATCTTTGTGGCAAGGCGGCCGTATCAAAGAAGTGTGTCATCTGTTATTTTGAACTGCAGATAAAAGTGAGTATACGTGAAGGTGAAAGTCTGGAAAGACTTTAGAAGTGCCCACTAGAACAGTGCTTGCGGGCTCTCTCAATTATACTAGTTGTCTTGACAAATGGAAGTTTGATTACAATCTCGCATGTCATTTTTAAGTGCGGAAGCAGCTTACACTACGCGTTGTGAACAAGTTAGCTCTGGTGCACTTGTAGGCGAAATATACTTTGTGTTCAGGCAACGTGCAGCTGAAATCATCAGCACGTCTTGCGGGAAATACCAAAGAATCGCTCAATGTACAGGTTAAACGTCCTACGACTTCTCACTTTTAGATAAAGAAAGTTCTTTATGCGAAAGTCCAAAGGAAGTAATTTGATGGTGTACTTATATTATTTATACAAAAACAAGACTGCAGTAATTTGACGGTGCATTTAAAATAGTCTTTATATAGAAGTAAGAACGAAGCCATTTGACGATGTATTTAAAACGTTCTTTATACAGAATTAAGAGGGAAGTATTCATATGTGATGGCTAAAAAATTCTTTATACAAAAGTAAGTAGGAAGCCTTAGACAGTGTAGTCAGAATATTCTTTGTACAGAAGTAAGTAGGAAACCTTTAGACAGTGTATTTAGAATATTCTTTATACAGAAGTAAGACAGAAGTCCTTAGATGTTCTAGCTAAAAAAATCTTTATACAGAAGTAAGTAGCAAGTTTTAGACGTTCCACGAACAAGTGTTACTACAGTGTAAATGTCTATAGACTGGCAGTACAGTCAATAGAAAGCCAATAGGTGGTCTACTGAATGTCAACAGGCATTTTTGTAAGGGGCTTGCGGGGTTCTGTCGCAGTAAACAGCCTTACAGCAGTGCGGTCATGCGCGACGTATGCCCGATGTAGGGGTTAATCTACCCAGCTTCAATGCCCGAGCTCCCTTCAGCTGAACATCCGTGGGTATCTTCACATTTCGCCTCTCTTTATCCTTTTATTCCATTCAAGCATGAAGCTGCCGGCAGGGGCTCGGTGGTATCCTGCGTGTCCTTGACAATGACGTTCACTGTGCTCTTTTGTACCTTGACCTGCGTTTTCTTCGCTATAGGGTGCAAGGTGTCCTTCAGAAATGGTTGCCTATTTCTTCTCCTGGTATGCGCTGGAAGCTGGAAAAGCAGGGCAGGCAGCGTTTAGTGCTTCTTTGCTGTCCTGGTCACCAGTTCCTTCCCTAGCGCGGCGTCTATTTCTTCGCGTCAAAGGTGATCTGTTCTGCAGTGATCGTCTGCCATGCTGGTTTCACTGCGTGTTCTTCAACGAAATGATGTTCCATGGTCCTTTCTCTTATTCCCCTGCTTCGTGAACACGTGGAGAAGGCAACCAAATCACTGGTGCTCACAGTATCCTGAAGCAGCCCTCCCAACTCCTTTTTCCTCACAAACTCGTCACAGATGTCCCGTTTGCTTCAAAGCTCCTCACACATGTCACGTCTCCCCACAGGCTGATCCTCTACGTCCTCTTTACTTTCCAACTCCTTACACACATCCCCTTTCTCTTCAAACTCGTCACGTAAGTCCTGCCTGCTTGCGAACGCCTTGCACCGGTATTCTTTTTCTACAATGTCATCTTGTTCGTCGATCTATGCCTTACAGAAGTGCTCATTACAAGCTCTGCAACATTACCCCCTGCCGTTGCTGAAGACCTTTTTTCACTTGGCGTGGTAGCGATCATTCTCGGCATCATCACCTCCCACTTCTGATCATAAGCTTCTCAAATCTTCTAAAGAGCAGCGCTCACCAGTTCATCATCGGGGCGTGACATGTCGTCGAATCCACCCCGCTTTCCACCACATGCAATGTACACAGTACACAAACAAGCAACACACGGACGAAGCACTCCTTTATCAAGTGCCATGTCTTCAGACACTCCCATACTACTTTTTCAACCTCCTTGTCTTCTTATCAACCCGTGCCCGAGCCCGTTCTCGAGTGCTGCCCCATATTGCACCATAATGGACACAGTTAGACGGAAGACGGGGAGGCTGTAGACGTAGAATGGTGGAGTCTGGAGCAATCACGCTTCATAGATCCGTGGTTCCTGTGTATCTGAGTGGTGTGTGAGTTGTGTACGCTACATTTTGTGGCAGCGGTGTGATCGAAGAGCTGTCAGGCCCTAATGACGAACAGTTGAGAGCGGCTCTTGAAGAGGTGCTGGCACGATTCGATCGCAAGTTGGAAGCGCTAATACAGCGAATCAATAATGCTGCAATGGGTGGACAGTCGTGCATTGTGCTACCGTGATGTCGAATTAAGCAAAGAACGGATCCAAGGGCACAAAGAGTTTGTAGAGATGCAGGAAGTGCTTGAAAAGTTTGTAGAGAAGCACGAAGTGTGCAAAGACTTCTTATTTAAAGGGCACGCGTTTCAGGAGTTCGTAGGGCAGCAGGACGCGCGCGAGGAGCCGTCTGAGGATCCTGTTGGAAGGTTTGCTTCAGACGCAGCTGCCACATGCAGATGGCACAGGCGTAAGAGAAAGCGAAGAAATCGACAATGTACGGAGGGAAATCCCGAGGCTTTGTGGACGACAGCAGCTGCAAGTTATGCCTTGAACAAGGTCACGGAACACCAGCGCCGTGTGCCGAGCACTCGACCGCAGACATCAGCTGGCCTTCTTACCGGCGTCGGACAACGACAGGCCAAGTCGGCAGCATCCTGACATCCGTGCGGGACGAGGGTACTGCCGGACAGCCAGAACCTGGCAGCGCATAGCGTCCAGCGGTACAACAAACAAATGAAGGCAGTCGAGCAGCAGCTTCTCCCGCACCCTTTGAACAAATTGTGCAAGCACATGTGCACAGATCTGCTACTTGAGACACACCAGGATAATAATCCACGGGCACAGGAGAAGAACCGAAATTTGGAGCCCTTGAATATCTGACGATATCAGGAAATGGACAAGAGGCATTGTGCGTAAAAAAGACCAAGGTCTTGAAAAAGTTAGCGTAGTTCAGAATTCGCGAACCCAGCAGAGGAACAACGTCACTGACAAGCTACTGGAGGAAAACAGCATTGCCGTCTTTATGCCGATGAATTCCATACCCAAGCCCGATCGACAAACGACGACAGTGAGCACCAACACCAACTTGGAAAGAGAGGTCACAAACGTTTCTGGCTCGACACGGCTCAGTACCCAATGAAACGCGGCATCAGGGCAGTTTGCAACAAGGTGATCGGCGCCAGACATCTTCTGCACACCAAAACTCGCAAGCCACAGCAAGTAGAGACAGGTGCGCAAATCAAGGAACTGGAGTTGTGACGTGCTCTCGTACTGGAACTTGCCATATCCGGTACAATGACTACCTCACCACCCCCCTGCCGGGGGAGAGATGGTAGAGGATAAAGTGACTGGCAGTGGGGCATGGGCTCAGGACACAGCTAGATGGAAGACGGGGAGGCTGAATATGTAGAGTGGTGGTCTGGAGCAATGGCGCTTCATATTGTGGTGTTTCCTGTGCATCTTAGTGGTGTGTGAGTTGTGTCAGTTACAATATTGCTACGGCACACACGCGAAGGCAAGCTATTTCGTGGTGTGGCCAGGAAAGACGACGACGAAGCGACCACCTAACACGGGCTGTTCTTGTTGTGCACAGTTACGGCAGTGCTTGTAAATACAGTTGTACATAGTCTTGTTTCTGCGTAACATCGTGGTGGAGGTGCGCGATCCTTGACCTCGCCACGGAGCTTCGCAGCGGCCGCTTTCTTGAAGCTCCCAAGATGACTTCTGACGAAACCGTGCCCCCACCCGCTAATCCAAGTGCGACAACCTACGTCACCGTTACAACACCGCGAGATCCCGGCGTGTTGTCAGGCCGCGAGGGTACAGACGTGGAGGACTGGCTTACGCGGTACGAACGTGTAAGCACCACTGACAGGTGGAATCCCACTCTGCAGCTTGCAAATATACTGTTCTTTCTCGACGGACCACCGCGAGTATGGTTCGAAACTCATGAATCCGACATCACAAGCTGGGACAGCTTCAAGAAGAAACTACGGGACGTGTTTGGGAACCCATATGGTCAGCAGCTGGCTGCTAGAAAGGAACCGTCCGCGCGGTCCAAACGTCTCCTGAACCTTACATCGCCTATATTCTCGACATCCTGGCTCTATGTCACAAGGCCGACGTCAACATGTCCGACACAAATAAGGTAGCTCACATTCTGAAAGGCATCGCTGACGATGCATTCAATCTGCTCGTCTTCGCCAATGTCACCACTGTTGACGACGTCATGAAAGAAGGCCGTCGTTTCGCACAGGCCAAAAGCCGACGCATCGTTCATAAGTTCGCCCGCTTACCCAACACCGCAACGACGTCGTCATGTGAAGGTGTTTCTCACGCGTCCGCTAACTATGATAACGTTACACGCATTGTACGGCGTGAGATAGAGGCCGCCTGTCGTAGCACTGCGGAAGTCAAGACCTTCTCGGAACCTGTAGTTCTGGTTTCGCTAGTACAAGGCGTCGTTCGCGAGGAGATTAACATGGGCATGCATGCGGTGTCTTTGCCACCATGCTCCGATGTCCGCCCTAACTTTGTGATGCCATCCCGTCCCGTATCAACCTTCGCCCCTCCCCGGTTTAGGAACGCAGCTCAATGGCGAACTGCTGACGACCAACCTATTTGCTTTCACTGTCACCGCGTCGGGCACATTTCCCGCTACTGCCGAGGCCGCTGGACTCCATCCTGGATTCTTTTGCCCCGTATTCTACAGCAACACGCCATCCTCACTCGTACCCATCCAGCTCACAACACGTCGCCCCTCAAGAATTCCCTGCTCAGCCTCGCTATGCCCGCTCACCTTCGCCCCAATGCCACCAATATCGCGTGCCTTAACCTCGACGACCATTTTCCCGACCATTTTTCGCCGCTCCCAGCCGGAAAACTAGGCAGTGCAGCTCCTGGAGCTGGCGGTGCATTGTTGACATGGCACAAAATCCTCTGTTGATGATTCCGACCAAACATAACCTACCTGACGTGCACGTTCACGGTGTCCATGTCACCGCACACATCGACACCGGAGCGCACCTATCAATTATGAGTGCGCAGTTTCGTCGAAGATTAAGAAATCTTCTGACGCCAGCAACCACTAAGGCTGTCCGGGTCGCCGATGGTGGAACCCTGCTGTTATTGGAATGTGCACCGCCCATGTTAGCATCGCTGGTCGCCGTGCCGTTGTTCTGTTCACTGTTCTAGCCCAATGCCCGCATGACGTCATCCATGGTCTCGACTTCCTCTCCGCCCACTCAGCTCTCATAGACTGTTCCGCCAGTACTCTACGCCTCGATCTTCCTCTAGTGGACCCCATCGACCAAAGACCCTACTGCCTTACTGCCGCCGCCGACGTCCGCTTGCCGCCTCTTACGTCGAGCTCCTGTCGTCGCCTCCAGTACCCGATGGCGACTACCTTTTGACGCCAGTAACCGATGTCCTACTCAACAGAGGCGTTGCCAACTGCGCCTGCCTACCTGTAGCCATATTTCACTTGAACGCCCCAAATTCTGCCCCGTGGAATCTCGCTCACCCTGCTCAGCCCACTCGACGCAAGCGATGTGCAGGCCTTCACAGTGACCGTTTCGGCACATTCACTTGTGCAGGAGCCCTATGCCTGTCCCACTGGTAAGGATATTACATCAATGATTGTCCCAGACCTAACTCCTCAGCAAAGTGAGGATTTACGTCGCATTTTGCTTGCATACAGCGACATTTTTGATATCGGCGGTCGTCCTTTGGGTCCAGCTACACAAGTGACGCATCGCATCAATACCGGCGATGCTCTTCCTATCCACCGACGTGCCTATTGCGTATCCGCAGCTGAACGTCAAATAATCCAAACCGAAGTGGACAAGATGTTCGCAAAGAACATCGTCGAGCCATCGTCGAGTCCGTGGGCATCGCCTGTCGTTTTGGTACGAAAGAAAGACGGTTATTGGCGATTCTGCGTCGACTATTGGCACCTTAACCGAATTACAAAAAAGACGTGTACCCTTTGCCACGCATAGATGACGCTCTTGACTGCTTACACGGAGCTGGCTACTTTTCATCAATTGATCCACGTTCCGGGTATTAGCCGATTGCTGTCGATGATATGGACCGTGAAAAGACAGCCTTTATAACACCTGACGGCTTTTATCAATTCAAGGTCATGCCTTTCGGCCTTTGTAACACCCCTGCCACCTTTGAACGCATGATGGACTCCCACCTCAGGGGTTTTAAATGGTCCACATGTTTGTGCTACTTAGACGATATTATCGTGTTTCACCAACATCCGAAGTGCACATTGATCGTCTCTCAACCATCCTGGACCTTTTTCGTCAAGCCAGGCTCCAGCTCAACTCGTCCAAGTGTCATTTTCGCCGCCGCCAAATAACGGTGCTTGGCCATTTAGTCGACGCGAATCGCGTGCAACCAGACCCGGGAAAAATATCCGCAGTCAAGAACTTCCCTGTCCCACAGTCCACCAAGGACGTACGCAGCTTTCTCAGGCTCTGTTCGTACTTTCGCTGTTTTGTAAAGGATTTTGCGGTCATAGCCAAGCCACTAACGGAGCTTGTGAGACAAGACGTCTCGTTTTCTTAGGGCCAGAAAGAAGCGTCCGCATTCTCTCGCCTCACAAGCCTGCTAACCAGAGAGTCGGGACCGAACGAAAAACGAAAAACGAAAAAAAGCGATATTTTTGACCGGAAGGAAAACGTAACCGGAACGTTATTTATTATTTCGTTCCGGAGCAAAAACGAAATATTTTTATCCTTTTTCGGTTCACTGGAAAACTTTGCGATCAGGAACAACCGAGGTCATGCAACGTGAGCAATGATGCATAAGTCAGGGTTCAACGTCAGCTCGCATCTTGGGCAGGTATTTCAAAGGAAAGATGCATTGAAATAATGCAGGAAACGAGAAAAGTGGCCAACACAGCTGTTTGTAATAAATTCAAGCGGACTTTTGCGTGCCTCTCATACAGGTCGTCGTGGAGAGGGCTTTGTCGTCGCATACGTGTTGAACGTGTTGAAATTTTGGGACGAGCGCAGAGCGGCCAAAAGAGCTGTACATGTTAGCACAAGTGGCCCTTGGTGTGCCAGCCACATAAATCAGCGTCGAGAGGGAATTTTCGGCACTCGAGATCATTTTGTCAGAGCAGCGGTCTCGCTTATCGGCGTGTACACTTGATGACGTGCTGCTTCTGAAATCGTGTGCACCGCCCCCGCCTCTTGATTAAAATTCGGGATTCAAACTTGAGGAAGAATAAATACCAAGTTTTTGTTGTCCTTGCTTGAAAACTTTTTGCGACTTCCCTCATAGTCATATCGTGGCTTCGGGACGTAAAACCCCAACAATTATTATTGCATTTTAATGTATTAGTTCGGTATTTTTTGCTGCTTTTAAAAGATACTTTTATTATTAAGTATTTGTTTGTTTTTCTGATTGAAACAAAAAACGTTATGAACCTTTACGGAACGCTTTTTTTGTTCCGGAACGAAAACGGAACAAAACTTCTTTCTGTGGAACGAAGCGAAAACCGGAACGAAAAATATTTCGTTCCGACACCCTGCTGCTAACGACGCCGCCGATCCTCGCCCACTTTGACCCGTCTGTCCTTACAGAAGTCCGCACCGATGCCAGTGGCTACGGACTCGGCGCAGCATTAGCCTAACGTCAGCGTGGCCACAATCGGGTCATTGCCTACGCTAACCACCTCCTATCGGCCGCCGAGAGAAACTACTCTGTCACAGAGCGTAAGTGCTTGGCCCTTCTTTGGGCGGTTCCGAAATTCCGCTCCTATTTGTATGGCCGCCCATTTTCCGTAGTCACCGACCACCACGCACTCTGTTGGTTATCTATTCTCAAAGACCCTTCAGGACGGCTCAGGCGCTGAGCCCTGCGTTTGCAAGAGTACTCATATTCAGTCGTGTACAAATCTGGCCGCTTGCATCGCGATGCAGATTGCTTGTCTCGCTCTCCCGTCGACAACCCTGACGCCGATGATGAGAGCACAATCCACTGTATCTCATTAGTGTCCGACCTGGCTAACCTTGGAGACGAACAAAATCGCGGCCCTTCCTTGCGAGCGATCATCGAATACATAAAAACATCGCCCAATGATGCCTCCGTCAGCACATTTCTAATCCAGAATGGCGTGCTCTACCGCCGTAATTTTCGGCCCGAAGGACCTGACCTGCTCGTAGTCGTACAGAGACACCTACGCCGGAATATACCGAACTTCATGACGCGCCCACTGCCGGACACCTCGGTGTATCCCGCACGTACGACTGTGTCCGCCTCCGCTTGTTTAGGCCGGGACTTGCACGCTCTGTCCGCCGTTACGTGGCTGCCTGCGAGTCGTGTCAACGTCGCAAACGGCCTCCCCTTCCACCTGCCGGTCGCCTTCAGTCGATTGACATCCCCGCAGAACCCTTCTTTCGCGTCGGACTCGACCTTCTAGGCCCTTTCGCCATCTCAGCCTCCGGAAACAAGTGGGTAGCGGTGGCGACGCCACGCGCTCTGCGATCACTCGAGCACTACCGACCAGCTGTGCCACTGATGTTGCAGATTTCCTGCTGCGTGACGTCATCAGCCTTCCCGGTGCTCCGCGACAGCTACTCAATGACCGTGGCCGTAACTTTCTGTCCCAGATAATCGCCGACATCCTCCGTTCTTGTTCCACTCAACACACACTGACCACTTCGTACCACCCCGAAACCAACGGTCTCACCGAGCGCTTAAATCACACCATTACAGACAGGCTGGCTATGTACGTTTCCGACGATCATCGCGATTGGGACGTCGTGCTTCCTTACATCACATTTGCGTACAACTCCTCTCGTCATGACACTGCTGGATTTTCGCCGTTTTACCTGTTGTACGGACGAGAACCCGCTTTATCTCTAGACACCATGCCTGCAAAGTATGTATGGGCTCGAATTGTGTACCTTTTAAGTGCGCAGTTTATCAAACTTACGGTCAGCAGCGGCTGAGCAAAGGTCGAGAAGTGGTCAAGTGGTGGTCATTAGCAAATGACTGAGTTGAGCAAGTGACATTATTCTTATGTATACTAAGAGGACACCAATGGAGTTTCTGCAGAATTCTTGAGCTGATACTTCTCTGGACAAACCTAGAAAGACAAGCGCAGCAAAAGAAATTATTTCTCTGCCACTCTGGCAGTGATGTTGAAAATTGTTTCTGTACAACATTTCGTTGTTTTGTAATCATAACTTCGGAGACTATGCAAACTTGTGGCAATGTGCATGTGCACACCTGTTAACGGTTTGATGACTGCTTGCCAGAGTGTCGCAGTGCACATGCGCATCCATTCTACTTTGGTCACCTGCTGCATGCTGGTGCACAGTCACATTATCAGACTTTGCGATTGCTGCCACCAGTAGCCCTGTGAGACGGCAGACGACCAGGGTCCTAGCTCGGCTCTTTTGTGAAACACAGATATGTCAGCTTGCAACGCGGGTACAGCTGTAGGTGCGTACAGGCAGAAGTGTGCGTGCTATTTACTTAGTGTCATAGTAAGCCCTCGAGCAGTAAGTTGACTAACTGACACTCGTAGTGTCTTGCCTGTAGAAGGCTGAGCGGCAGTGCGTACATCAAGGCTATGTATTTTGCAGTGTAAGGTACCCGAAACATCTCCTTTTTCTGTCAATAGAGACGCGCAATAACAAAGTGAAAAAAATTCCGCAGATGCTGTGCACTGTGGGAATCGGTATCATGCGTAGCATCCAGCGAGGAAATTGTTAGTGGTAAATCATGTTGCGTTGAGCGAAGTGCTATGAATCGGATGAACATCTTTGTGCAAAGCGCATGAGTAGGTGCATGCTTAACGTGGGATAACCAGGAAACTACAGCGCCGTAGCGACTGAATTGTAGCTCATGGTAGAAATTAATGTAATAAAACATGGTAAAACTTTCCTTTTTTTCGCAACGTATTCTCAAGAAGTCTATGTGCCTCACCAAATGTTTCATTGGACCCTTGACTACTATAGTGGGATGTAACATTGGCACTCACTTTAGTATACAGATTATTTTGTCAAAGAGAAATGTCAGCTATGGTACACTTATGTGTGTATGATGGGTGTCGTTCATTGAAGTATACCTACAGGATCGCGCCCAGCCACGGTGGTCTAGTGGCTATGGCACTCCGCTGCTCATCCGAAGGTCGTAGGATTGAATCCTGGCCATGGCGGCTGTATTTCGACGGAGGGAAAAGGTTCAGGTCCATGCACTGTGCGATGTCTGTACACGAACCCCTGGTAGTCTATATTTCTGGACCCTCCACAACGGTGTCTCTCGTAATCCAGTCATGGTTCTGGGACGTAAAACCCCAGAAATCATTCCCACAGGCTTGAGCAGAGTTGGACAAAAGCCAGCCGAGTGCTTATAGAACATAAGTATCATTTATTATGTAACACACATTAGAAGCACATTTGACATTACACAAACACCATCATTCGAACTACTGGTGCACTAGGTTTATTCGCTATATTTACCATGTGTGAGGAGCCACCGTAGCCTGGTGGTAACTTGCTTGTTTGACACCCGCTTACTGCTTGGCAGGTTGCCGTCGCAGATTACAGCTCGTTCCTGTTTGTCCATGTGTTTGTTACGTCTACATTTCAGTCGTAAGCTATGATAAACAGTATACCTTTGTTGCTCAAAAGGACAGAAAGTTGAGCGAGTTGGTAACAGTCCATAATCAAAAGAAGAGGCGTGCAGGACACGGACACAAGGAGAGCAGTGAACAACACGAACGCCGTTCGTGTTGTTCACTGCTCTCCTTGTGTCCGTGTCCTGCACGCCTCTTCTTTTGATTATGCCTTTGTTGTTTTTATGTGTGTTTTAATGACTTGTTAAATGTCTGTCTTAGTTAGCCTGAGATTTATTCTGTGGAGTTTAACGTCCCAAAACCAGCTCTGATTATGAGAGACGCCGTAGTGGAGGGCTCCGGAAATTTCGACCACCTGGGGTTCTTTAACGTGCACTGACATCGCACAGTACACGGGCCTCAACATTTCGCCTCCATCGAAATGCAGCCGCCGCAGCCGGGATTCGATCCCGCGACCCTCTGATCAGCAGCCGAGTGCCATAGCCACTAGACCACCGTGGCGGGGCAGTTAGCCTGAGAATGACATGAGCTGCATAAAAGCCGAACACGTGTGGCGCATACCCAAATACCATGGATCAAGCACTGTGGCTATGAGCCACATGGGATTGTGGTGTCATTAATTGGGACGTGCATGACGAGCATATCACATTAGGGATATAAAGACCAATCATTCATGTCCATCATTGGTTCGTACCCAGCTATCAAAATTTCGGTGTGTATCGGGTGAGTGAGACGACCAGAGAACGCAGGAAGTAGTGCCAGCTAGAAGATAATGATAGATAGATAGATAGATAGATAGATAGATAGATAGATAGATAGATAGATAGATAGATAGATACAGTCGAAGTTGCTAGAGTTCGTCAAGAAATGCTTCACATTTAATACTTGAGCATAGAAGAGGGAACGACTTGCACTGAGTAGCGCTTTTTAATCATGACATTCTGCGTGTGATGGCCGTTAGTATTAGTTCTGAGAACATTTCAGTTTCCCACATTCATGAGCTCGAGATCAGAAAAAGGATTTCCAGGCTGCAGCGCTGCTGGTGGCGGCAGCCACAAGTTGCGGTGGGTGGCTCGCTTAAGTGTGTGCAGGCACTGAACGAGCAGGCCAGCAGGTTAGCATGGATGTGCATAGTGAGACTTTCGACAGCAGCACCAAGCCATCAGACAGCACATGTATACGTACTGCTATGGGCTTGCATTGTCTCAAAACTTATGATTCCGACTGTACCTCAAGAAGATCCCAGTATACTCCCAAGGCCTCTGGGACCCTTTCAATTGTAACTTTCGCAGCCTGCGGTGCTTATGCCTTCAAAAATAGGAATGCATCCGCACTACTCTCAGTGGAGTTGCAGATGAGCGTCATGAGTCGTGTAAAGGGTAGCTTTATGTTCACATGTGTGACCGTTTATGCTACTGCAGTGGTGGACGAGTGATTAGAGTGTCAGCCTCCTATGGTGGAGGCACTGGCTTTGATTACCAGTGCAGCTGGGAAAGCCGACGGGGCTTTCGTAATAGGGGGAGAGGGACTCGGACGTGTTGCTCGGTGGTGTGGGTAAACTCGTGTCTAAAAAAAAAAGAGTACCGTTCCTTTCTATTCTCTTCACTCTCCTTCCCCTACACCCCTCAACACTGGGCCAAACTCTTTACTAATGCAGCTGAAAATAGCACCCTTTCATCACCTCAGCGACATCACCCATACACTGCCTTGCATGGCCGAGGCATATTTTTTGGGGTGTATGTGGGCCTCACTAAGATTTCTTGTGCTGTTTTTGCTTGTTAGCATGTACTGCTTGTGCCTCCTCTACTTTGAGATGCCTGCCATGTCAGCCGCGCTCCCATTGTTCACCCATAGCCACTGTGTTTTGGTGGCACTAGCTTCTGAAACTACGTTGCACTGTCTTTTTTCGCAAAAGTTAACTGTGCAGGCCCCATTCTTGAAGGTCATGGAGCTTCACTTTGCGGAAACTTTGTGTTCAATGTTTGCAGGTCTCAGCAGAGTGAAATTAGATAGTTCTCTTCTAAAAATGAAAAATCAAATGACGTAAAACAACAAAAACACAGTTTTTCACTGCGGCAGAACCAGAGGGTAACCGTTCTCAGCTAATAGGGTGTGTTGCAGATAACTCATTCTGATAGAATGGAATTAAGGAGATCAGAAATTGATTCATCATCAAAAACGCAAATAATCAATGCATATGGGAGATCGCACATAATGCTCAGAAAACTATGAACAAAGAAAAAAAAGCAATCTCCATGCATTTTACAGTGTCATACTAATTATGCATATTAGCAGAAATCACCGCAATGAAGAAAAATGTAAAACATTGACAGTTAAGACAGTTCCTGAAGGTCTAAAGCAGAGAATGACTTTGGTATCGCACACAAATATATGGTGGCTTGTCATACCGTACATATGAAAGGAGCCTACAATCACTCAAATCAAAAATCAGACCTAAAAGTCCCCTAGTTCATAACCCTCTTATCAGATATTTTTTTCCTGCAGGCCGCTATGCACCATTACACTAAACAGAGAAAAAATCCAAACCAATCCAAACCATGTGATGCAGTTTCAAGGCATGCGCTTCAAATTTCACTTTGCGTGACAGCGCTTGATGTGGTGTATTTTTGCCCCTGCATTTCTGCCTGTTATGTCTGATGCATCCTCAGCAGTAGTGGCTTGGTCAATATTTTGTATGAGCTGTACAAAAGCCTCTCTTCCATTCTACTAACAGCCTGGGAGGAGCCGAAAGGTGCGGAACTGTTCACATTGCTTCTGCTGCATTAATGTGGACATTGAAACAGGAAGACACTTGATAATAGCATTTAGAACATCAAAAAATAGGCATTAAAAACGTGAGCGCTCACTGCAAAAGGGCTACGAAGAAGATTGTGCGGGTGCTGGCAGGGCCAGCAGGAGTGTCAGAACATATTGCCATTCTGTAGTGGCTGCACGTGTAAATGGAAAGGGTGGGGCAGAGGATTTGGTGCTAATGTGCGATGCATCTCAAAGTAGAGAATGTGCTGGTGGAGAGAGACCTGCAGATCAATGAAGTGGCAATTTGGTTTTCTACATTAAGAGTTTCATGGTACTGCATTCCTTTGCTCCAAGCGCAAAGTCGCAGTGTTCTTGTGTGTTGTGGGTTTTTGTCTTTTTATTTTTTGAAAAGATTATGCAGTGGTCCTTTACTGCATGCTAAGATGGCTTGGTGGTAAGGACCATTCTGCATTGTCTTAACGATTCTTTGGCATGGTTGTTTTAATTTATCACTCAATTTATTTGACATCACATTTATGTAATTTGACATAGGTAAACATTCAACCACCTGTTGGGCAGACCAGCATATACCTGGCCGAGGAATGCAGGTATGTGCCACATGCGATTTTATTGTTGAGACGCAAATGGCCAAATTTGTTAAGTTACCTTACAACCTATCAGTCATTCTAGCCACAATGTGTATCCTTCCATGCGAATTTTGTTATATAGCTCTCAAGCTTGCAATGTTTTTTAAGCATATATGTGTGTATCGACGCTGACAGAAGCCTGATGTCGCATTGGTAGGAGCCCTGATGCCGTATTTAGAGAAAGCAAGCCAGGTCAATTGTTCTAGCTGGGGCTGGCTTATGTGGCACGTTCCTCTTTCTTTTGGTCATTGGCCTATTGAACTGCAGCAGGCAGACACTTAAAATTGTACGTGCCTTTATATTGGCAATCCAGTAGATCGGAATGTTCTTGCACAGCTAGCTGCAAGGCTGCTTGTACTTCTCAAGAAGTAGCTTCTTTTTTCTGTGCTTTATATACTGTCACGTCACATCTAGGGGGCGTTGCTAGTACCGCTGTCACAGCTGTCGCTGGACACGGTGCGCTCTATTTATTTTTCTTTATAAACAGGCCTGTTTCATTTGCATTAAAGGGACTGACAACTGAAACGTGGCCTAGCCTGGTGGCGGAGCCTTGGTACTGTGTCCTGGAGTCTTTTGACGTGCTGTACATTGCCCGCCGCTGTTTGTACGACCATAACTCGGGCTAAAAATTGTAGTCGGTACATAAAAACTCATCCTTGCTTTTAACTACGGTGCACACGTGCGGCATCTCGCAGACATTGCACGCACACGCTCTGTTGTGGCAGAACCTGGCACAAATACACCCGATGGCTGTCAGCCACTGGTTGCAACATGTGTTGCATAGAAGACTGCGTAGGCCAGTGCCTGAGTATGTTGGGTCATGGAGAGCATTCAATTGATTTCTTTGAGCTGCAATAATTTTGTTCTTGCCAAGGGTGTTCATGACGTAACTTTACATTCACATAACTTTTGGAAAGTCTGCTTGCTTTTCTCTTTATGCAGGTACATTAACCATCTTGATCTTGTCGTTCAGGCAAATTTCACTTTCGTTTTCTGGCCACAGGGGTGTGATTTCAGCTGTTCACAGGCTGGCACTGGTACATACACAAATGGCAACACTGTATACAAATGATCCTGTCTTATCTGCGTAATTTCTTTCCTGCGAATCACAAATTGTTTGCTTCTTCGTAGCGATAAAATGAAAAGTTATTGAATTTTCCCACTTATATAGTTCTTTTTTACAAGTACACTCACATGCACCAGGGCTCTGGTTGTGCACTTATTTCTTTATCGTAAGTGACTCAAGTGGTGATTCCTTCTATTGAGGTTCTGTCTAAATGCCAAATTGCAGTTGTATTTCAACGGGGGTGTCGAACCAAAAAAATATGGGTTCGGGCTAAGCTTCAGCGTGTGCTGTTTCGCTCCGGATTAGTTCCATTTAGGTACAGCAAACTTCATATTTAACTTTTATGCAAGCCTGAAACACTCCAAGCAGCACTGCTCAAGTGATGGCATTCAAAAGTTCATGAGGACTGGAATTCACATAAAAAAAAGAAAAAAAAGACCATGTCGCACGGGAGTTGTCCATCATAGAAAATTCCGGGCAGTATCTTATAACACGAGAAATTTAATGTAGCCGGACATTGGCGAGAACCACTCACATATTTGAAGCCTTTATGACAATGCCCTACAGAACTTACTATTTATAATTTTCCATTTAGTTCCATCTTCATTTCTGATCCTATGCTGCAACATGCGCATGGCACATACACAAGTTTTCTCCAAACAGTGGAAAGGCCCAACTGCACATCAGAAACAGCTAGCGATGTCTCGCATAAACTAGCTAGAGCAGGTATAGTGATAAACACGGCCATGTTATGAGCACTGCATTACATGGCAAGCCTTTGCAGACCTCTGTCACATCCATCCTTGAGCTCTCTCATGCACGTCTTTCTGTTGCTAGTTGTGAAGCAATTGAGCAAAATAATTAGTACGAATGCTCAGAGGGCTAAATTTTCGAGCTGCGTCAGATAAGTGCTAGAGAAAAATAATTGTTCAGTATCAAGTACAAGATCAAACGAAGTGTTTTGTAGAATCTGCTTGCTACACACAAGAAAAATAGAAAAACACCCCACATATTGGTACACGTGCATCACATTAGCACTGTATCCAGAGATTTACATTGCAAGGAGTGATAAAAAGGGACAGTTATATGCATAACTGCGTCTACTGTGGAGCACATCTCATTGGGCAGACCCGCTATTATGAGTGGATACAAGCACGCAGAGAATGGCGACAAAATAATTAGCTTTGTTTTTATTTAAATGGAGAATTGATCATTTGCCTAAAGGAGAGGCTTGCTTGCCTGCAAGGTGTGGCCGCGACATGTCAGCGGCCACACCTCGCCCCCTTCATTCCGACTGCGTTTCGTCGTGCAGTATTTCATTCGCTTCACGACATCTGTCACCCCAGTATTCGGGCTACGCAAGGCCTACTTACTCAGAGATACGTCTGGCCGAACATTAACAGCGACGTTCGCCAGTGGGCACGCTCGTGTCTCGCTTGCCAGACTGCCAAAGTCATCCGACACACAAAGACTCCTACGCAGCCTTTTCTGCCTCCTGGCCGTCGCTTTGATCACGTCCACCTTGATCTGGTTGGGCCACTTCCTCCATCTCGCGACTGCCGCTACATCCTGACAATGATCGACCGCTTCACCCGTTGGCCCGAAGCTGTGACCATTACGCACATCACTGCGGAAACGGTCGCCAAAGCCTTCTTGTCATCATGGGTTTCCAGATTCGGCTGCCCCAGCATTGTCACTACCGATCGTGGCCGGCAATTTGAATGCGCCCTCTTCACTTCCTTCACCCGCCTGCTTGGTACTAAGCACTGCCGTACCACAGCATACCATCCCTCTCCCAACGGCATCCTGGAGCGGCTCCATCGCCAGCTAAAGATTGCCCTTACTGCGCGCCTGGACCGAGACCACTGGGTTTACCACCTCCCTATGGTGCTTCTTGGGCTAGGCGCCGTCTTACGACGCGACCTGGGATGTTGAACGGCCGAACTCGTCTACGGTGCACCCCTGCGGCTTCCTGGAGACTTGTTCAACCAATCGGTCACATCGCCTCAACCGCTGCAGTACCTACAGCGTCTGCAAGATTGCATCCGGCAATTTTGCCCTGTCCTACCTCGATCTTCGGACCACAGCGTATTCGTCCACCCAGATCTTGCTTCTGCGACGCACGTTTTCCTCAGACGCGACGCTGTAAAGGCGCCTCTCACACCCTCTTATGACGGGCCGCATCGCGTTCTGCACAAGACGCCGAAGTCCGCTACAGTCATACTAAATGGTAGAGTGGAGGTGCTCTCGCTAGACCGCCTCAAACCGGCCTACGTCGAGACGCCTCCACATGAGCTAACAGCGGACGTGGTCAGTGTATCGTCCGCCGTGGTGGTGCAGTGGTTACGGTATTCGGCTGCCACCCAAAATACGCGGGTTCGATCCCGGCCGCGGCGGTCGCATTTTCGATGGAGGCGAAAATGCCAGAGGCCCGTGTACTGTGCCTTATCAGTGCACGTTAAAGAACCCCAGGTGGTCCAAATTTCCGGAGCCCTCCACTACGGCCTTCTTCCTCTCTACCTCTTCCTCCTTCCCCCACCCCCACGGACGCTTAGCCATGCTGCCTACATGGGCTACAGAAATTAGCGTCCTTTCCTAACCGAAAAAACAATCAATCAATCAGTGTATCCCACAATGGACATAACGCCCTGACCAACCCTCCACTGCCTCGGCGACGCGTCCATTTCGACCTTCTGTCTACGCGGGGGGCCCCTGTAGAGACCACCGACGCCGCAGCACGAGGAACGCTAGCGTCGGCGTTTTCAGCCACCGCGTTTGTACCGGCTGCAAAGGAAAGGAAAAAAAAGAGTGGCGGCGCGTGCCCGGGAAATGGACCCGGCACGCGTCAGTTGGTTCTAGAAGCCTGCGACGTTGGTTGCATTGTCTGTAGCTCCGCTGCGACCTCGCGTTTCCCAACAACATGATGTTGCAATAATGTAACCAAAGAGAATAAATGCCTTGCACAAGGTAGAAGATGAGAAGCGGCGTCGCTTACTATACATTGCGCTGCTCACCCAGTCTATTGGCCTCGAGATCGAACACAGTCGGCGCCTAGCCGCGAGTGGACGAAGCTCCCAAGTGTGGATAGCTCTTTATGTCGCCTGCGCTTTTACATGCGTGCGTACGTCACAGTAATCCTCCAATATTCTTGTTACCTGAGCCAGTGCAGTGTTAAATGCTTTTATGTATTCATATCAAAGCATAAAACTATCGTTATAGTATCTTCGGCTTTGCGCTGCAGTCTTCCCTCTTTCTTAATGTCACGCAGCGCCGATGTCGTGAGCGTGCTGTGTCATCGTCGCACCCCCGTTTCGGCAGCGTTATTTCAGTATGGATAATGCTGTGCAGTTCAAGTATATGGCAAAGTTATTTAGCGTCATTTTGACTAATTTCATCGGGAAGCATGAACGTGTAAGTGCGGTGCTACAGCGATATCGTCTCGTGATATGTGATTGTGAGCATGACGGAAAATAGCAGACGTTTGTCGCTTTAGGAACACATCTCTTTTTTATATGCATTAAAAACTTTTCTTTTCACGGTCACACAAGGAATCTTGCGAAGAAAGCGAGGTGTTTGAGTATTAAAGTGTTTACTTACTATTGGCGGTGTGAAAAAATGCCCGCATTTCCCCGAAGGGGAGTATGAGGAAGTGCGAAGCACGGGGTGATGCTATGAGGGGGGGCGCGCGACTAAACTGCAGAGCCGAGCGAAGGAGACGGCAGCGAGAGAGCACGCGCCAGCCGATCCACGGAGGTCTGGCCGATTTTAAGTGCAAAGCACTTTTACTGATGATGATGATTAAGTGTAATTAATGATTTAAAGTGTTGTTGTCATGATGCATTTGTACACACACACACACATTTATATATGAAGTATTATTTATTTATTTTACACTTCACGCTTTTCGTATGATGCATTAATGCACCTCGCGAGTGCGTCACACACACACACACATACACACACTACACACGTCACTACAGATCAGCACCTATTCGTGTTATCGTTGTAGCTCACGGTTAGTACCAGCGCTTTGTGATCCGAGAAATGGACGGTGAGCGGATCCGGCAAGACGGCGCGGACCGTACAGTTCCTACTGAACGCAAAGTCTATGATGCCACCGTTGATCGTGGTCGGAAACTCGAGAGACGTCACGGCGCGCGCAGCCACGGCGCGGAGGCGCCAGCTGCACAACGCGCCGTGACGTCACGGCGCGGAGAGCGGAGCGGAGCCGGCGGCGTAAATGCGGATCCTAACCGATGCAGCCAGTTGACTGCAGCGCCGCTGGTGGCCGCTTAGGGAACGCTGACGCCCATAGGTACCTTTTGTCGCCGCAGTGCTCGTAGCTGTCTCTAGGTCCGTTTAGGCCCTAGCTTCTTTCCCTAGCATCGCCGACCCATGCCTCCGAATCTCGCCGTCCGCGTTCCAGTGCTATTCGCCACGCCCACGGGTACGCCGGTTTGGCGGATGTCAACGGCGTCGCGCTGGAAAGGTAAGCAAGTTTCCTTTCCCTTTTTTTTTTTTTTAATGTTCCACGCTGTTGCGTACACGCCAGCCAGTGAATAACCTAATAGTGCAGAACATATTTCTTAAAGCCTACCTTTTGTGGTCGATATGCGCGTTTTGTGTTACGATCCTACAAGGTGCTTTGTAGCGCTCGGATATTTCCGGTTTACGCAAGAAATCGTCAATCGCGGACCTTTATTGATCACCTTAAGCAGCGTCGAACGACTCTTGTATGCGTTTTAATAATTTCTAGGGTTTTACGAGCCAAAACCATTACATATGAAAATGAGGCGCGCTGTAGTGGAGGGCATCGTAAACTTCGGCGCCCTCGCGCTTTGTAACGTGCTCATAACGCACAGTACACGGGCCTGTAGCATTTTGCCTCCACCGAAAATGCAAGCGTCGGGCT